>MU223497.1:1235375-1260425 GCA_018584345.1 Thuja plicata
ACTTTCCTAAAGATATTATCAGAAATGAATTTGACATAATGGAACAAGCCATTA
Source organism: Thuja plicata (assembly GCA_018584345.1). Classification (NCBI taxonomy): domain Eukaryota; kingdom Viridiplantae; phylum Streptophyta; class Pinopsida; order Cupressales; family Cupressaceae; genus Thuja; species Thuja plicata. Next base: position 1,235,430 of record MU223497.1, read on the forward strand.
GGAAAGAAAAATGGCTTGCATACAAGAAGAGCTTGGACTTTGTAAATCACTTTGACAAATTGTATGACCCATTGAGGATATTCCAACCTTGGGCTAAGAAAATAGATTCTTTGATGGAAATGTTTGAAGGCATTATGGAAGCATTGAATCAAAAAAGGGAAAATATCATAAAAGCTGAGCCAAAAAGGGCAAAAGCTATGATGAGAAGAATAGCTCCAGTCAGAAATGTTCCTTCTGGGAAATATGTGGTATATTAGAGAAAATGATATAAGGTTGTATTGCCGCAAATAGAGAAGATTTTGGAGCCAAAAAGAAAAGGGCCATTGGATCCCAATACTCAATCACAACTTTCTCCTAAGAAGCAAAAGATAGAAGGAGAACAACAAGAGCGACATGCAGATGTGTACTCTCCTTCACAGTCCCCATTGTACATTGACAAGCAATCTGTGGCAGAGAAACTGGTGAATATGGGAAATGCTGGGAAAATAGTTGTCACAGCTCAAGAGCTACATGAAGGTATGCCTAAAGTCCCTAAAAATGAAACTTTAGACCTAACTATAGCAGAGTATGCTGGGAAGGAATTGGATCCTTTGACATTACAAGCCAGCAATCAATTTCTCTCTGATGATAAGTTTGTTAAGACTCGAGCATTCCTACAGTTTTTATGGAGAACTCATATAGATGAGTTTAAGAGAAAATGCCAACAGAAGCAATCTGAGCAACTTGAGAGGAGCTATAAAGAGATTGAAAATGAGATCAAATTAGAGATGATCTATAGATTTTAAAAGATGACTCCTGAGCAAGGAAGAGCACTCGTTCAAAGGGAAAGAGTACTACTACTCCTAGAATGGGATCTTGTAGATGTTGTTGTTTTTGATGCAATGAGGAAAAATACCAAGACCATCTACACTACTAAGTTGGAAGCTAAACAATCCTCCAAAGGAGTAAAGTTTAGTGAGGATCATGCAGCCCTTGTCATGTGGCACCTAAGGAAAAGAGATCCCAAGAGGAACAATAAAGATGACCAAGCTGAATAGGTGGGTAGCCTTATTGTAAGTAGGGTCTTAGATACATCAGCAACAGAGGAATCCACTACCACTCTTGAGGTTGCAAAGTTTAATTTAGAGGTGGAAAAAACAAGAGATGAGGAGATCTTGATCCTGACTAAAAATTTTTAGAAGGCATTGAAGGCATACAAAGAGGAGGTATTGAAGTCCATTGAAAAGGATAAGGTGATTTCCACCCTGTAGGATAGGAAAAAGGCCCAAGTTACCCCTCCAATAAGGCTAACATAGGATCCTCATTGACCTTCTTCATCTAGTCCATTTGTGACTTATCCCCCATCCCCTATACCACCAAGCCCCACTACTCAAGAATTCATTGATGCTAAGCAAGATGAGTTAGAGGCTGCAAAGAAAAAGCTAATTGCTAAGAGAACTAGGTTGGAGAAAGAAAGTGAAAAGGACCTTGAAGAATCCTCTGCATATAAAGAGGCAGAAGATCTGATAAAGTAGAAACGTGCTGATAAGATATATTCCAACCTTAAGCAGTGTGCCTTTGAAATTGATTTATCTAATCTTTATGTAATGGGAAAAAGGATTGCCAACATAATGGATAAGAATGATAAAGATAAAGAAAGTTGGGGATCAATAGTTGACAATTGGAAATTGAAAAAATTTGATGTGAAGACATTCTATTCCATGTCCAAAGAACATAACAATATTGATATTGCCTTGACCAATACTCATAAATGCCTCAAGCTGATGACAAACATAGAAACCAATAGGATTATGGTCATTCAAAAGGTATAGACTATAAGAAGGGAGTTTTCTAAGGATAAATATGATTTTTTCCCCAACATGTTCAAAAAGAGTGGGGACATAAAAAATGAAGCCCTGTGGTTGAGGCAGTTGAATGAGGCATTGACAAATAGGACAAATAGGACAAACAGTATTATTATATTCAAAAACACAAATTGGTTTGTCAAGTCTATTGAGGTTATCACTAACGCCTGGGCATTTTTTGAGTCTTGGGAAGTAGATTTTGAGAAGGATTATGTTGGTTGGGAGGAGTTCAATACTCAAAAGGAGGATGTTATCAGTTTCAAATGGCCAAGTGATGAGGTGTTCACCTCTTGGAGAAGCCAGTATCAAGTAGTTGATCCAGCAACAGAAACTGGTAATATATGAATAACAATAGGTCCCAATGGTTGCGTAATAGTTTGAAAATATGAGTACAAAGTGCCACATCAGAAAAGACAACAAACCCCAGATGATGAAGGCCTAAAATTTTGGAGCAGTTACAAGCATTCAAGCGGTCCAAGGACAAAGCATCAAAAGTATCTTGTACAAAGAGTGGTTTTTCTTTTTGCCTATTTTTTTTGTCCTGCCTGAGGGCTCTAATTTTTGTCTTATAGCTTAGTCATCTGAAGCTTGTTGCATCTTTCATTCTTGAAAGATTCCAAGATGACTAATGTTGCCTTTAAGTAGAAATTTGTATTATGTTGTAAATGATGGTAAATAAAAGCGGCAAGGCGGGCTTTTCAATTGTGTCTAGTTTTCAAGTTTACAGTCATTCTAAATGTATTGAAGTTAGAATGTTATTAATAAAATTAAAATGGAATTTCCAGTCTCAAAATCATTGATGTCTTCTTGCATTTTCATTCAGCTCTTGTATGTTTAATCTGTAAGGCATGTTGAACATACCAGTTGCAAGGTAATTGTGTGGTTATTTGTGAGTTGCTCTCAAGGATAGCTTAAATCTTATTAATAATTCCACAGAGTTAGGGTTTTGTGAAAGGATTTGATACAAGGATACGAGAGTGAGAGGATAGTTTGTAAGGCATGTTGTCTGAGATTTTATTTGTGATTTGATTAATTATCTTTGGTGAATGTATGTTTTCATTTTGACTCTATGGCCTGGAGTTAGGCACTAGTCAAGTTATGCATCATAGTATTATCATCAACCAATCAAATACTAAAAATCTTTACTTTCTATTGTCAAGAACATGTTTGTTTAGTTGATTGTATTGAGGAATACAATCCATTTTAGTGATTCCTTAGAGAGGGAATCAATAGGTTAACCTTCCTAGTTATGAGAACTTAAAAAGAAGAAGGATTATATATCCTTGATCCATTGTAAGATTCTTTGTGAGTCAGTGAATCTAAAGATAGGTACACCCGCCTGAGCTTATGGAGCTCGAAGTGAAGAAGGATGGCATTCTTGTTAATTAGCCTTTTTCATGTATGAATCTGAGTTGGGAATAGAGGGTTAGGCATTTATCATTGTTTTAATTGATTCCTACAAGAAAAAGTGCTAACACATCCTACTCCATCCATTCCATGATCCATCCACTCCACTTCCTAATTCATCCACTCCTCAATCTCAAGATCCTATCCTTCCATCTACTCCAACTCTAAATCCATTACCCCATCTAAGTCAAGATCCAAGCATCCCCTCCCCCTCATCCTCCTTTATCACCGCCAAATCCAACTATCCCACCACCATTACTCCATCACCTTGGTCCACTCACATTCATCTGTGGTGGTCCGCTTAAAATAGAAGTAATTAATTACTTCTCCACCATTTTTCGTCCACCTAATAATGGACTCACATCTTGTTCCTTCACTGAAAAGTATCCTAACTTGACTCAAATGCTAAAAAATAGAATTATCAAGGTAAAGGCACGGGCATAAACAAGCAAGGTACCCTGGAGCCCATTCAAGTTAAAAGACATCCATGATCTTGTGGTATTAGTTACGCACCTAGAGGCCCTTTTTCCAAAATTGTTGGTACAACTAAAGAAAAGTTCACAAGTTATTTCAAACCCTCCATCATATCTTCCTATCATCCCTCTAAAGCATATAATGCCATCCCCCTCCTCCATCCTTGCAACCCAAGATAACCTACCATATTCCTTCTTCATTCTCTCCATCCATTTTGGGCCCCTATGTCCCAAAATCTCATCCCACATCTTATCCCACTCCTTCCTTCATCCATCAATCCCATATAAAAAATCCCACCACTTACATTGCTAATTAGGATCAACAAAGGCACATACCCATGCACTCCATCCACCATCCTACCTCCACCATTCCATATGTATTTCCTCCATCTCATGCAAGTTCTCATATCTCTTCCAATGCTACTCACTATAATTTGGATGCTAAATCACCAATGCATAACATTACAGATCCATAATCTAAAGATTGTCATATTCACTTCAAATGACATGCTCTAGCAAAAGAAAATCCAATCAAAGAATGTACTACATCCCATAGGACACAAAAACCTACCAAAGAAAAAGAAAAAATTATGTGGATTCCAAAGCGAAAAGATGACATGCATCTAAAAGAAAAATCTATTATGGTATCTGAGGTTACTAATCCTCTAGCTGAGCTTTCCTCTGCATCTTCAAAATCTCTTTTGGGTCCTTATCTCCCACAAATTACTACCATGATTCCTACATCACATCCACAGGTACCATCTGCTTCACATTCACTCTTCCCCCATCCCTCACAACATGTGCCAATGTTGATCTTGACAACATCCCCCTATCCTACTCACTTTCCATCATTTTATCCGAATACTTCCAACTATCATATCCCCTATCCCACATATCTCCCCCCACATAAAAATCTCATACCTTCATTTTCCTAAGTCACTCATCCCACATAAAGTTGTACCAACATATCGCGATCAACACCAAAACCAGAAAACACAAAAAAAAATAGCAAAATAAGCAAAAAAAAATCAAAAGAAGCAAAAAAAAAAAAGAAAGAAAGAAAAAAAAGAGAAATCAATTCATCCACTAGTGAAAACTTGGAAAACAAGCGCCTTGGATAGGTACCATGATGAAAACTTGGTAAACATGCGTCATGTGCAGTTCCTCTATCCAGTTGCTCTTCACACTTAGGGGTAAGTTCCTTCTGGCCACCATCCATCTACCATCCATATCTCGTCTTGTCATTTTCACTTCCTCCATCCTCCTCTGGATATTGATGAGAAATATACTAGCCACCATATCTATATTGTTTTGGAAATATCTTGATATCCATCTCCCATCTCCCATCTTTATCCACCTATCCTTTTATCCACCCATCCTTCCTTTCATCTATCCTTCTGCACTATCTTCTTCCCTTATCCACCCTTTGTCCTATCTTTCATTCACCTCCATCATTCTCTTGTTATCCTCTCTTCCATCCTATCATACCCCCTCCTAATGCTTCCTCACATGCATGACCTATCCTAAGTGGGAGCATTCTATTCCTTGGTGACGTCATCCTTGGAGACCTTCTCGTATCCACCTTTCATTTCCCAATCCTCCTATCATATCCACAATCCTTCATCTATCCATCCATTCCTCTACTAAAATCCTTCCATCCAACGCTTCCCTCTCTACATTCCCTAGCATCTCCTCCATCTTCTAATTGCTCCTTTCATATATCCCATCACTTGTTTCTTCCCTTGTCATTTGTATCTAGCTCTAGGCTATCCTCACGCACCCAATGCCACCCATTCCAATCCTAATTCTCCTTGTAACCTACCATCGCATGAAAATCCTATCCACATCCTCCAGCTATCCAAAGTCAAGAAGTAATCAGCCCATCCAAGCACACCCTTAGCCTTGCTACAATCTTTGATCACAATCCACTCATCATCATTGGGATGCATCCTTCCCAAATCCTTGTGTTTTCTTTGGGATTACATTGTTCCCACATCTAGAGCACCCCATCTTCTATTCCTCTACCTTGGCCTTTTGGCTCAGTTGGGGCAACATCATGCATACCTACATCATCTCATCCATTCTTTCTAAGCTTCATTTGCTTTCAATCTGTATATATCATGTCCGTGTCAGTCCAGTCTTGAGTCTGGTCCCGCTTGTACATATTTTGCGTCCTTGGTCGGTCTCCTTGCAAAAAGTGATTCAATTTTAGATCCCAAATCTTGTGCTTCAACAAGTTCCTTATGATGAAATTTTGTTTCAACAATTTGATCATCATCACATCTTTGGCCAATTAGATTCACACTTGACATATCCATAGAAATGGGTGCTTGAGGATGTATCCTTCCTCTTGTTGACCTAAATCCAATCATCTTTCTGGAAATAGGTCCTTGAGGATGTATCCTTCCTCTCATTGACCTAAATCTAGATCATCATCATCACTAGGTTCTTGTAGGATGTATCCTTCCTATTGACCTAATATCAATCCAATCATCATCCCATATTGTTGATCTCTCTGGAAAAAGGCACCTTGTTGTTGAATTTTTTATTTTGAAATTTGATTTTGGTTCTATATTGTCATTCCTGATTCTTCTCAATTGTTCTCCTCCTCAAGGTTGCCACAATTATTTATATCATGGTGTTGGATGATATCAATTTTTGGTACTAATCATGTTGTTGATACTCATGTTTTGTCACTGATGTCAACATATATTTCTGTGGAAGAAGACAGACTAGTTACTTGATTGGAAGGCATATACAGACACTGTACAGATGGACTAGAATGAGAAAAGTTGGATTTAAGTAGAACACTGAGTTTTGACCTTACATCTAAGGCCACTTGAATTTACATTTCATATCATGGATGTGACAGATGTTTTAGTAAAGACTATTTTTCTGGACGGTGACTGTGACTCTGGACAGAGAAGGTCTCTGTGATTTAGGCATATCTTGCTGAGGAAGATGTTTCAGAACTTGCGAGCTTACTGATGGAGAGCCAACATATGATTGTGAAATGGGTTGAGTTCGATTTCTGTTTGGGTACTGATGACATCAGTTGTGGTGTGTATTATGGAGAAGACTTAATTCCTGGCCGACTTTAGACTTGTAACATGTGGAAATTAATTTTGGGCAGGGATTGCGGATCTGGAAGTATTTTTAATGAATTGTAAATATTGTATACTTGTTATAGGTATTATGTGTATCTTAGCAAGGGTTTATGCAATTATTTGTATGATGGGAAGCCTTAATTGGTCGGCCTAGTTAATTGTGTATTAGGAAAGCTTAACTGGCCGACCTAATGGATTATTATAAGAGGGTATATATGAGTGATATTTTCATTTGTGAAAAGTGTGGTAGAGAAAGAAAAGAGAAGCAATTTGTGAAGCTGCAAAGCTTGGCTGCTAGATAGAGAGCATAGCTAATACTTCATTGGAACTGACCAAGCAAAGACAGTTGCTATGAGACAGTTCATTGGATTGTGTATTTTCTATAGACACTTGATGCAGATTATCAATCCTTGAGGGTGGCTTTAACCTTCTTTGGGCAGTGAGCCTACTACTTTCATTGACTCCTAATAGGGTCTCTCTCCTAATAGGGACTGTGTACTATAATGTAATAACAAGCTCCTAACAGGGCTAATATATTTTAACAGGGATACTATACTCTCAGTACATTATTTTGTGGGTGTTAATTCCCACCGGGGTTTTACCTTTAACAGGGTTTCCTAGACAACAAACATTGTGTTATGGTGTTGGCAGTTACTGTGTTATTTGTTCTTGTTGTTATGGTTTATAAAGTTTAAAATTTAATAATCTATTGCACAACTGATTCACCCCCCACTCTCAGTTGTCTTGTGTACTGTTATTCCTAACAATTGGTATCAGAGCTGCTGGTCCTTAGAGAGAAAGTTTAACAGCTTGAGGTGATCCTAGAGAGGACTTACTATAGGAAGGATAGTCCAAAGTTTGATCCTAAAAAATTTGACATTTGGCAGAACAAGATGAGAACACATTTTCTATGGTCTGGGAATTGAGTACTGGATGATCACAAAGAAGAATAAAAAGATAGCAACCAAAGATGAGATGGAAAAGGCTACTGAAGACAAAAATAAACTATTTTCCTACAATATGGTTGCAAGGGAATCTCTGATCAGTGCCCTATCTAAAGGAGAATTCACTGAAGTGAATGACTTGGATTTTGCACATGATATTTGGACAAGACTGGAAGCATTGTATGTTGGAGACAAATTTACAAAACAAGAAAAGTTACAGAACTGGAAAACAAAGATGGAATCACTAAAGATGAGAGAAGATGAGAATGTCAGAGCATATGCATGGAGAATTACTAAGGTAGTTACTGGTATTAGGAACTCTGGAGGTACTTACAATGAGGAAGAAGTAATTGCAAAGATTCTTAGGTCTTTGACACTTGCATATAGAACAAAAGTACAGGATATAGAAGAGATCATACCTTTGACACCAAAATTCACTAGAAAGATATTGATTGGAAAGCTTACTACATTCTAGGTTGCAGAATTGGGAGACACTTTACCTAGGGTAGAGTCAGAATTCAAGGCAACTGTGCACAAGAACAAGAAGACCTTATCTGGAAATGCAAGCAGTAGTGATCTAAGAGAAGAACTTGGAGCTTATGCTAATGAATGAGAACAGATACAGGAAGAAGAAAGAAAGCTAGATGAAATTGTGGCACTGATTGCTAGAAGAGAAAAGAGAGGTAAGGGTAAATTTGAAGGCAAATTACCTTTGAAATGTTTTTCATGTAATAAGATTGGTCATTTTGCATCTAGATGTCCGACAAGAATTCCAAAGAACAAACCTAAGTTTTTCAAGTCTAAGTTCTCAAAAGATAAGGAATGTTATTATTCTAGTGAGGGAATATCTGATGATGAGGATAATAACTTTGATGAGATTGGATTCATTGCTATTAAATATGATGCACCTATGCATGAGTAAAAATCCCTAGTATCCCGAGTTGAAAAGAAACATGAATGGGTTATAGATAGTGGATGTTCACACCATATGACTGGAGATAGGAATAAGTTTGTGAGTTTAAAAAAACATGATGGTGGTGTTGTTAGATTTGGTGACAATACTCCTAAACTTATTATTGGAGTTGGATCTATTTATTTGGATGGGAAGACTAACACTGACAATGTATTACTTGTTCATGGACTTAAGCATAGCTTTTTGAGTGTTAGACAGCTAGTGGACAAGGGTTATCAGCTGAATTTATTTAATGGGAAATGTTCTATCAAGAGTAAGACAGGAGACTTGATAGCATCTAGTTCTAAATCTAGAGGTAATGTATTTGAACTTAACACATATGAAGCTACTTGTTTTATTGCTAAAGTTGATGACAGTTAGTTATGGCACAAAATATTTTGTCATGTTACTTTTGATAACATTGTGAAGGAAAGTATGAAAAAAGAAGTAAGAGATCTACCTAGAATTGTGAAGCCATCTAACACTATGTGTAGAAAATGTGTCACAGGGAAACAAACTAGAAGCACTTTCAAGAGCAAGGCCTATTCTGCAAAGGAAAGTTGGATCTGGTGCATACAGATCTATGTGGTCCTACAAGAACAAGATTATACTATGGTGAAAGGTATTTTATAATTTTTTTTGATGACTTTTCTAGAATGATGTGGGTTACATATCTGAGAGAGAAATCTAAGGCATTTGAAAAATTCAAGATATTCAAGGCAAAAGTTCAGAATGAATCTAGTTTAAAGATGAAATGTTTGAGATCCGACAGAGGAGGAGAGTTTACTTCAGAACTATCAATACATACTACGAAGAGAATGGAATACAAAGACAAACTTCAGCCCCTAGAACTCCATAATAGAATGGGATAGCAGATCAAAGAAACAAAAATATACTAAATGCTACAAGGACTATGTTGCTGGAAGGAAGTGTATCACATGTTCAGTGGAGAGAAGTAGTTGGGACTGTTGTGCACACACTGAACATAATTCAAATGAGAGAAGGTACAAGTAAGACTCCTTATGAATTATGGTTTGATAATACACCTACTGTGAATTACTTTAGAATATTTGGAAGTAAATGTTATATCAGAAGAGATGATGAGATTAGAAAATTTGATGCTAGAAGTGATGATGGAATCTTTCTTGGCTATTCTACTAAAAGCAAAGCATACAAATGTTTTAGTCTGAGATTAAGAAAGTTGATTGAAAGCACCAATGTGAAGATAGATGAAAAGTTCCAAATTCAGGAAAGAATGTATGACTGTGATCGGATTACAGAAACAAAAGACGTTACTACAGAACCTGAAGAACCTTTGATTATTGAGAACAAACCTCTAATGAGTGAAAATGAAAGTGAAGATGAACAGATTGAAGATACTGAGCCACAGAAGACACCAAGGTATGTGAAGAAGAACCATCCTGAAGATCATATTGTTGGTGATACAAGTAAAGGAATAATGACTAGATCTAAGGCTAGAGAAGAGATTTGTTTGATTTCTCAAGTTGAATCAAAGACTACTGATGAATCTTGGACTAAAGCTATGGAAGAAGAACTTGAGCAGATTAAGAAGAACAATACTTGGGAATTGGTTCCAAGACCTAAGAACAAAAATGTTATTGGCACTAAATGGGTTTTCAAAAACAAGATGAATGAGAAAGGTATAGTGGTAAGAAATAAGGCTAGATTTTTTTGTAAAGGCTACTCACAAAAAGAAGGTATATACTATGAAGAGACATTTGCTCTTGTTTCCAGATTGGAAGTTGTGAGACTATTTCTTGCTCATGCTGCACATAAAGACTTTAAAATGTATCAAATGGATGTGAAGTCAGCATTCCTAAATGGTGATCTAGAGGAAGAGGTATACACTGAGAAACCTAATGGTTTTCCTTTTCCAGATGATGAAAACATGGTTTGTAGATTAAAGAAGGCACTGTATGGATTGAAACAAGCACCAAGGGCATGGTATGCAAGACTGGACAAATATCTACTTCATCTTGGTTTTAGAAAAGGTAATGCAAACAATAATTTGTATTTAAGAACTGATGAAGATGGAATCTTGATTATAGAAGTTTTTGTTGATGATATCATTTTTGGAGGTAATGACAAAATGAGTAAGAAAATTGCTAAAGAAATGGAGAATGAGTTTGAAATGTCTATGATTGGTGAGATGAAATATTTTCTTGGTTTGCAAATTAATTAGAGCAAGAATGGAATTTTTATATCTCAAACCAAGTATCTTAAGGAAATGTTGAAAAGGTTTGGAATGGAAGATTGTAAACCTATCGGAACACCTATGGTGACTAGAAACAAACTGACTAGTGATGATGAGACTCAGAGTGTTATTCAGACTAAGTATAGATCAATGATTGGAGGTCTACATTATCAAACACACACTAGACCAGATATTACCAATGCAGATGGAATTGTGGCTAGATATCAAGAAGATCCTAAAGAAACACATTTTGTTGTTGTGAAAATAATCTTCAGATATTTGAAAGGAACTGTGGAATATGGATTGTGGTATGAAAAATCTGATGATTTTACTTTGTAGGCTTTTACTGATGCAGATTGGGGAGGTAATGTGGATGATAGAAAAAGCACAAGTGGTGGTGCATTTTTTCCTTGGGAAGAGAATGGTTTCCTAGTTAAGAAAGAAGCAAAACTGTATTGCTCAATCTAATGTTGAATCAAAATATGTAGCTGCTACAATAAATTGCACACACGTTGTTTGGATGAAACAAATGCTGGAAGATATTGGAATAATTTTCAAGGAGCTAGTGGTTATTCACTGTGATAATACAAGTATAGTAAAAATGTCAAAGAATCTTATAATGCACTCAAAGACAAAACATATTTCTATCAAGTATCATTTCTTAAGGGAGAAGGTAGTTAGTAAGGAGATTAAACTGGAGTACATAAGCACAAAGGAATAGATAGCAGATATATTTACTAAACCTTTGCCAAAAGATGCTTTTGAATATCTCAGAAGCATGCTTGGGGTGATGACCCCTCCCAATGGTAATTAAATGATGCAGATATGCATCAGTCCAATGGATCTCAGAGCTATATTATTCTCTAGACTTGATGTATGGATCTACTCCTTAGGGGGAGTGATCGCAGGAGGAAACTATGGAGCACATTTGGGTGATCTTGCACCTGATTAGACATGAAGATTAGAAAAATCTATACCTTACCAAAAAATACAGATGAGTTATGGTACCCTTTTCCATTGTTGTCAAAGGGGGAAGGAATCTATGTGAAAATCCCTACTATTTTGGGGAGATTTGTTGAGGATATTGAAAAGATTGTAAAGAGAGAGAGAGAGTACTTTTGGGTTGATGCATATGGATTTTCCCATATGTTGCCATCAATTCCAAAGGGGGAGATTGTTGGATGATGTTAGTTTTTGGTACTAATCATGTTGTTGATACTCATGTTTTTGTCACTTATGTCAAAACATATTTTTGTGGAAGAAGACATACTAGTTACTTGACTGGAAGGCATGTACAGACACTGTACAAATGGACTAGAATGAGCGAAGTTAGATTTAAGTAGAAGACTGAGTTTTGACCTTACATCTAAGGCTTCTTGAATTTACGTTTCATATCATGGATATTACAACTATTTTAGTAAAGACAATTTTTTTGGACTGTGACTGTGATTCTGGATAGAGGTCTCTATGTTTTGGGCATATCTTGTTGAGGAAGATGTTTCAGAACTTTTGAGCTTAGTGATGGAGAGCCGACATATGATTGTGAAATGGATTGAGTTAGATTTATGTTTGGGTACTGATGATGTCAGCTATGGCGTGTATTGTAGAGAAGACTTATTTCCTGGCTGACTTCAGACTTGTAACATGTGGAAATTAATTCTGAGCATGGATTGCAGATCTGAAAGTATTTGTAATGAATTGTAAATATTGTATACTTGTTATAGGTACTATGTGTATCTTAGCAAGGGCTTATGCAATTATTTGTATGATGGGAAGCCTTAATTGGCTGACCTAGTTAATTGTGTATTAGGAAAGCTTAACTAGCCGACCTAATGGGTTATTATAAGAGGGTATATGTAAGTGATCTTTTCATTTGTGAAAAGTGTGGTAGAGAAAGAAAAGAGCATAAATTTGTGAAGCTGTTGTTGGTTGTATTCTTGGTTTTGGTTCGTTGCCCTAAAATTTTTTGATCCTCATGCCCTTTTCCTTCCTAAGGTCAGAAGTCTCTCATTCCTTGTAATATCCCTATTGAAATTTTTTAGGGTCTCCAGGTCAAAATCTATATGAAAATACAAAACCTCAAAACCCTAGGTCCTGCTCTAAGCCAAAATGAGAAAAACCCTAAAGTGTTCATCATGTTTCTATTTTGGTGTTACCTTTTTGAAACAACTTAAGTCATGTGCTTTTTACCATAGTTTCTTAGTCACGTGATCCTAATAGCATATTTCTTTTTGTTATGAGACTTGGCGATTGACTTGTGTTGAGATGTCTCTCAAAGAAATAGAATATTCCTTTTGTTTTATGAGACTTGGCGGAGCCTTTCAGTCACAAAGTCTCCAAATAAAGAAACATGTCAGAAATTAGAAAAAGGACCCATAGATGAGTCGTGGTGTCACATGAATGATCCAGTAGTTAGTGATTTTTTTTTGAGACTTTGTGATTCCTTCACTCGCGTAGTCTCTGAATTGGCTTGTAGTTATGTAATAAGTATAAATTTCATGTCTCGTAGTCTCCAAAAGAGATGACAGTTAAGTGAAAGATGTTGAGACTTCACAACTAACCACATGCAGTTTGGAATATAAGGCAGTCGGGTGGTTGCTGGATTAGGATGCTGAGTCAATTTTTTATTCAGCGATTCAGAGACAAGTGATTGAAGGAGACACGTGTCCAAAGGTGAAAGGATTAAGAGGTTTGTCACATGGTCTCCCAAAGGAAAAATATTATTTGGTGATTAGGAGACTAAGTATAAGGTCCTTTGTTGTCGCATAGTCTCCAAACAATTTAAAGGTATTAAGGAATACTCAATGACTTAGTGGAGCCATCAGATGCAAAGATGAACAGATCAAATGGTGGTCATGAAGTCTCTAATTAAAAGAGCCTTAAGGAAAAGGTACTCATGACTTGGAGATAAGGGTTGGTCACGTAGTCTCTGAATGAAAATCAAGGGCAAAATGCTTGTCGCATTGTCTCTAAAGGATTTATCAACTAACATTTATACTCAGCGATTAGGCAACCAAGGTTAGTCGCAGGGTCTCATAAAGAAAAGTAACATTCAATGACTTGGAGATAACTATAAAATATAAAGGTAACCATCAGTCGCAGAGTCTCTGAATAAATTGTGAGTTAAGTTTTTCATCCAGTGACTTTGATTTCTTCAGTCGCGCCAGAAATGGACTATGGTTAGTCAGAAAAAGAAAATAACATAGTCGCTTGGTCTCTAGAAGAATTAAGGGTTATGAAGTTGGGTTAGTGACAAGGAGATAATACACAGTCACATAGTCACTCAATATGAAATTTCAGAAAAGGTGGCAGTTGCTGACATGACAATGTGAAGGATTTGGCATCCAATGAAAATCTTGAATATCGATTAATGAATAAAAAGGGTAGTTGAGATGTATGACAAATAACCAATCATGTGAGGACATGTCATCTTCTTTGAATTTTATAATCATTTTTTTGAAGATACACATATATGAATTTGATTTCCTATCACACTCATGAACTATGGCTAGGTTTTCAATTAATTTCACAGCATGCTGAATTGAAGATAGAATTGATAATTTTCAAATGATGAGCCATGTACTTGAAACAGTTACCTTAAAAAGTTGATTGAAGGTTCATTTTTAACTTATCTTGCATTTAGAGTTATAGAGTGAAGAAGTGCTAGGTTTTCTATTTTCTAAAAGTAGAAATTGGTTAAGTTGTAGAGTACTCAATTGATTATCAGGTTTTGAATTGCTGGGAATAGTGCACAGAGAAGAGAAGTGAGTCTTGAGAGAAGATTTTCTTCAATATCGGTAAAGAAAAGAGGATTGAAACAAAGAAAAGGTGAGTAGAGTAGTCAGTGTGGCTTCTACCAGTAGGAGAAGCGACGAGGTAGATGATGATGATAAAGGGAAGAGGAATTATTTTGATGAATTCCTCAAATTGTTGTCGGGGTCTACGCAGAACAAAAGGGAAAATGAAAATGTGCTAACTGATGATTGCTGCAAGATCAGAGAGCTCACACTCCAGGATCAATAGGTTTTTCTCTTTACAACTACTTCTATAACAATTCTGATAAGGCTATTCCAATATCAAACCCTTGGACTTGTGGTTTGGCTAGGTTAATTGTCCCTAATGTCTATATAGATGTAGAATTGTTTTTAGGTTTGGCCAGTCACTATGATGTCCTATCCAAGAAAATTAAGAAAAATGATGGCACTACCCTACTTATCCTGAACATAAACTCATTTATGCAAGCCTTTGGCTTGTATAGTACCATGTCCACCAAAATTGATATTACTAGGCAAGAAGAAAGATATAGGTTAAAGCCTGGAATTGCTAGGGGACAATTGCAGAAGCATATGTTCAAGGAGGTTAGAAACCTTCTTACTCCTATGCTTGGGACAACACCCTATTGGTTCAAGCACCTGCATTTTTATATTAAGTATATCACTTATGCCCTGTGTAGAGTGATAGGGATAGATGGAGGAGCTGAGAAGATAAATGCTAGAATTTTGATGATGGTACTGGACTTACAAGAGGTGCATTCTAGCACCAACTATGATTACATACAATACATCATTGACAAAATGCATGAAGTTTTTTTAGCAACACAGAAGAAGATGAAGGATCCCAAGGAGAAAAAACCTAGGTTCTTCCACTATTCCATCCTCATGCATCTGCTCTTACACTTTAACTTTGTGATCATGAATGTGAACAACTTGAATCCTCAGAGGATTTTCAAGGACAAGCCTAATCCCATTCAGTTTTGGGTTAGGATTTGGAACTATAAATCCAAAGATTGTGATTACTGTGCATTTGAGAACTGGATGGTATATCCAATAATGCAGAGGATGGGCATCAGCAAGACTAGACTCCCAATCAAGGTGCTGCAACTACTAAGGCCTTGTGAGTATGTGGATAAGTGGGAGGGAGATCATAACTGGGGAGACTTATTTCTAGAGGAGAACTTCACCATGATTAGGGTATATGGATGTATACATCCACCTCATATCTTACCCTACCATGTGCCATCAAGCGTTGCTGCCATGGAATTCATCTGGTAGCTAT
Source organism: Thuja plicata (assembly GCA_018584345.1). Taxonomy (NCBI): domain Eukaryota; kingdom Viridiplantae; phylum Streptophyta; class Pinopsida; order Cupressales; family Cupressaceae; genus Thuja; species Thuja plicata. The sequence goes on from MU223497.1 coordinate 1,251,427, forward strand.
TATTGACATATAATGAATATTTTGCACCACACAGGAAGGGGACCTTCACCCCTAGGCATTTCAAGATTTTTTATTTTTCCATTGACAAGGGTGCCATTGATTTTGTCAGTAAATGGTTGGAGAATTACAAAATGGGGGCGGCATCATATAGATACATTGACCCTATGGGCTTCATGGTAGGAGTCAGAAGGCTTTTAACCCCCACAATCCCTAATACAAATGTTCATTGTACATGTATAGAAGAGGATGCAACAAGATACCTTCTTGATGAAGATCAAATCAAAATAAGAATGGAGAGGATTCAGGAATTACTGAAGCTAGAAACACAAATAAAGAGAAATGGGTTGGATTTTGGAGGGTTCTACCCATATTTGCCCTATTTTCATAAGATCAAAGCCATGATTGATAATTTCTATGTGCTTTGTGAACAACTTGATAATGTTCTAGATAAGAAAGGAGCTCAGGAGCCTGATCATTCAGAATCAGAATATGAAAGTGGTAGTGATGGTGACTATGCCCGTCCACCTCAATATGATCAGCCTCAACAAGATGTTGCAGAGGCACCATAGTTGCAAGGAGGAGAGGGCCATATAATTGACCTAACAGAGGTCTCTTAGCCAGATGATGTAGAGGAGCCTTCAGCCAAAAGGAAAAAAGTGGACATAGGTCAACCTTCAACTGTTAGGCAGGAAAAGAAAAATGATAAAGTAAGTGCTCTCATTCTTGGGAATAGGTTATACAACCATAACCTAAGAAAACTAATTAGACAAGGGAAGAGTCAACAACTAGATGAAGAGGAGAATATTGAGTTACCTCTCAAGTCATGTATTGATGAAAGATTAATACATCAGCAACAATTTTTAAGTGATGACAGTTTCATCAAGACTGATGAATTTAAAGATTTTCTAAGGTGGCATAAGAAGGAGAAAATAAGGGATCAACTAAATATTGATGGGGAAGAAACAATCACAAATGAGGCCCTATTAGCCTTACAGGCATATGACCCTGATAGTGAGGATATCTCACCAGATGAAGCCAGGCAAATGGTTTTGGATAGTGGCATATTGCTTGCTGAGGGCTAGGACTTGGCCTCAACTTTTATCATTGATCAGATAAGGAAGCAACCAAACTTGAAAATGAAAAGTGAAGTACAGATGGGAGACATGATAAAAGGTTTTGGGTATAGCCCAAAGTCTCAAGCTTTTTCCATGTGGAGCCTTTTCCCAAAAGATCAGAAACCCCAATTGGTGAACATCCAGGAGAATATGGTGGGAAATCAGATGGTCTGGTCAGTATAGAATATAGGGGTTTAAATATTTCCCAGATCATGACACACTAGGCACACTTAAATGAGGACAAGACCAAGCAATTTTCTGATAAGTGTAGCATTTTGATAGAATAGATCAGTGCTTTGGCGAAAGACTAGGAGTTATGCCACATAAAGATACACCAATAGGATAAAGTAATTGCTGAGTTACTAAAGCAGCTAGAGGAAAAACCTAAGGTGGTGTATGTGCCTTCACATCATCCTTTACAAATTGAGGAGAAAGAAAAATCAGAGGAGGTGCTTGAGAAGGATGACATGGGAGAGAAGAAGAATGAGATAGCCTTGAATGCATTTAGGTGCATTTTGCAACATAGAATTAATATATTGAAGGATAAGATAGATGTCATCCTTAATGCATATAATAAATTTCCCACCCTACACACAGAGATAACAGGGTACATTGCTACTTTGAACCCTTATTTTATTAATTGGTCTCCTAGGGTGCAACTATTTGAGAAACTTGCCTTTTTGCAGCCCTTAAGGTTAGATTTACCTGAGGTGGTGACAGAAGTAGTTGATGAGGTTAAAAGGGTTAATGTGGCCTTGTCATTCTTCAAAGGCAAGTTGAACCAAGTGGAGGCTAAATTGAGCCTATTTTCTTCAGATTTCAACAGATTTGTTCCTCCCCTTAAAGGAGAAGATGATCAGGTAAAGGCCTTAGAGGCCTGGAAGAATGAATTTGACAGCAAGATGCCTAATAATGAAGCATTCATTTTAGGATCTGATTTGGATTTAGAAGAATTTAATAAGATTTTGGATGAGGCTTTCAAAGTTGAAACTAACATCAATAAATTTCTAGTGGATGTTAAAAGCATCACTGATGTTAGGTGGGAAAGGCAAAATTCACAGGTACAGAACACTTAGAACTTCAAGTGGCCTATAGATGATGAGGTGATAGCATGGGACTTGATGACTAGGCCCAAGAAGAAGAAGCCTGAAATTGAGGAGGAATTCCTTGATAAAGAGTAAAGGGGAACACTTGGCGTCTAATCATTGAGCACAAGGAGGTTAGCTATTTATGGAGATAAGTGTAAGTTAGCCTATAATGGTGGTCACTTAGTCTTGCTACAAATACCAGAAGCTATCTTGAACATTGTCAGACAAAGGCACCAGATTCTAGAAAGGACAAAGAGTATCAGATTTTTATCCTCTATTTTTGTCCTCCCACCACTTCTTCATTCTTTTCTTTTGTCTTTTCTGTACTTTTAGGGTTAAGTTCCTTAAACCATTTGAGGCTTGTTGCATCCTGGGAAAAAGGATTCCAAGATGGTTAAGGGCCTATATATAGGATCAAAATTGTAATTTGAAAGGATGATGAAATATAATTGTAAGACAGACTTTTAGATTTCAGTCTGTATTTTTTGAGCTTTTAGCCTTTGTATGTACTTGAAGCAGAATATATGAATAAAAATATAGTGCAACTTTATTCTACATTGTTGTTGTCTCTTTACTTATTGTATGCACTATTTTATGTTTAATTTGTAAGGCATGTTAAACATATTGGCTATTAGGTAGCTATCTAATTATTTGCAAGTTTCTTCTAAGGGGAGAATTAAACTTTGTGAGTAGTTTCAGAGAGTACTGCAGTGATTGAGGATTTGATACAATATTGTAGAAGTGATAGGATAGTTTGCAAGGCACTTTATCTAAGTTGTATGTAGGTTTTAAGGCATCCTACAGTATTCTTGTTTATATATCTCTGTGGATTTATATATTTTGACTCTATTTCCCAAGGATAGGCACTGGTCTAGAATTTTTCAAGTGATTCATCATCATCCAAGCATTTAAAAACTATTTAAATCAATCACTTTCAGAATATTTTGTAGAATAAATTGTGTTCTTTAGGATCACAGTTGAAATTTGTTGATTTATTAAAGAGAAAATAAAATAGGTTATTCCTCCTAGATTCATAAGAGTTATAAAAGGAAAGAAGAATGCAATTCCTAGTTATGTTGTTGTCTGCTATCATTAAACTATTGATTTGGATTGCCAAGATTTTTCTTAGAATAGTCATAGTCATCTGTATTGTTATATACATGTCCATTTAAAATAGAGCATTTAGCACATAAAGTACAATCCACTCTAAAATATTGTCAAAATTGTAATCAGTCATAGGTAAACCCTGCCTGAGTCAGTGGATCTCAAAAAGAAGGAGCTGGTAATAGATATCCCCAGTGTTATCAAAAACCTCATCAATTAGTGTTTTTCTCTTGCTTGAGTTAGAATGTTAAAAGGAATTGGGAGTCATAGAGTTGTCTGAGTATTCAAGCATCCTTCAGAGGCCCTGCAAGTAAATACCCTAACAGCTATGAAGCTTGATTGCTGGATAGAGAGAAAAGCTGATACTTCATTGGAAATGACCAAGCAAATCCAGTTGCTATCAGACAGTTCACTAGATTGTGTATTTTCTATATACACTTGATGTGGATTGTGAATCCTTGAGGGTGGCTTTAACCTTCCTTGGGAAGTGATCCTACTACTTTCATTGACTCCTAACAGGGCCTGTCTCCTAATAGGGACTATGTACTATAATGTAATAACAATCTCCTAACAAGGCTAATATATTTTAACATGGATACTATACTCTTGGTACATTATTTTCTGGGTATTAATTCCCACCGGGGTTATACCTTTAATAGGGTTTCCTTGACAACAAACATTGTGTTATGGTGTTGGTAGTTATTGTGTTATTTGTTTTTTTTGTTATGGTTCATAAAGTTTAAAGTTTAATAATATATTGCACAACTAATTCACCCCCCCTCTCATTTGTCTTATGGACTGTTATTCCTAACACATAGTATGTTGCGAATGGATGCACCTGGGATACAAAACTTGATATTTTTGTTTTTTTCTTGTGACTTAGTCAAATATGACCCTTACATGTGTGTAATCAATTTGGGTTTGCATGCTGCACTTGGGAAGTGTCATTTTCTTGTGGAATTTTCCAGCATCATTTCCACCGTGATTTCTCTGAGAGTCATGTGTGAGGTTGGGACAACCCCTGTGTGTCTATTGTGTCAGTCCTCTGTAACACCAGTGACAAGGCCTCGTGTACCTAGTAACCTTGGCATGGTCTCTAGCATTGCTATATCAAAATAAGAGCTCAAATACATGGCGGTATTCCATCCCAGAATACCCCTCACTCAAGCTTCAAGAGAAATTCCCCCATCCACTGTAAAGCCATCCCTTTTAGTCCAATCAAATCTCATCTCAAACTTAACCCTTCATCCTTGATACAAACCTGGCTATCCCATCCCTCATTCTTCTATCCCAACCTTTCTTTTTCTTCTATCCTATCTCTCATGGCCATCTCTTTTTGAGATGTCGCCAGGGCTTCACCTTTTCTCCCTGCTGCCCTCTCGAGGGGGCATCATCCTAGTCATCCTATTATAAATCTATCCCAATCTTCACTTTGCGGAAATTTCATTTTCTACGTCCACATCTTCGCATCATCTATTGTTTTAAATGTCTTCAAAATAACATTATTCTAAAACTATGTCGAAGAGAGGAAAAATGTAGACACCTAAATCTGATTAATCTAATTCAATCATATTTAGTGTGTTTTGGGACATACCAACTAAGTAATTAAACATTACCTAATTGACCTATGTCATCCCCTAGCCCTAATTAATTCAATTAATTGGCTATAGTCCTGATTAATTATTAAAAGAAACCAATAGCTTAATAATTAATTAAAACCCTATTCCCCTATTATTGAATGAATATGTTATTTAAGTAATTCAATTCACTAATATTCCTTTTAATCCCTAACCTAACCTATCTCAACCACCTAACCTTGAGTTCTAACTCAACCCAACCTCTTCACACATGCTAACCTAACCAATCCCAATCACCTAACCCTAAGTTCTAACTCAACCCAACCTCTTCACCCTTGCTGATCCTATCTTAAACCCTAACCCTAATCCTAAACTCTCCCTAATGATGTCACATTCCTAATCTTTGGATTAGGAATTCAATCCCTTCCCCAAAGTCAACTTTCTCAAGCCATCCTCATGCAAGTGCATTTAATGCTCTTACATCCTCTTTAATGCCTCTTACACCCTCATTAATAACCTTATCTTCTAGAGTCTTCTTCGCTCTCTTCCCTAAATGGTCACTATAGACGTCCAAAAATATTAATATTATTATTAATATTAAATTCCCTCTTATTCCTCTAACTATTTAATTTAATCAATTAAATAGTTTCATAAGTTGGTATTTGTCAATAGTTTAAATACTATCCTAATGTATTTTATTTAAATACATTTGCCTCACCAAATCCCCTTTTTAATAAATTTATATTTATTAAATCCTCCATATCCCTAATTCTTCTAAGCTATGATTTGTTCAAATCTAATTTGAATTAAATCTAAACATATCCTAGAGACCTATTAATCCAATCTAGAGACCTACCCTAAGCCTACCATATTCCTACTCTACTCCCATCACCTCACCCTCTAAACATGTTTCCCTACTTAACTACCCTTTAATTATACTTAAAGGGTGATTCCTAACCTTTTTAAGGCTAATGGAATGCTCAGCCACATGGAGAAATTCTCTCCAAAATGGGCACCCATCCCTCTTAATTTCTTTTTACAACTTTGTCTCCCACTTGGAAATGTTGAGCCACTCAACATTTAATGCCAATTTTGACTCAAAATTGGCCATCTTTTCAAATCTATGTGTCTCCTATTTGGCTCTTATGTGGATGCCACATAGGTGCCACTTCATCCAAGCCTCTTCCTCTCTCCAAAAGCTCGATAAATAGAGGCCTTCTCCTCTCATATTTTCATCTCTCATTGTGCATTGTTATTATGCTAGAATTGCTTTAGAATTCATAGCCACTTTCATGCTAATGTTCTTACTTTCTGGTTTTTATGCTTTCCATGCTTAAGTCACGTAGAAATCACATGCTAGGTTTCAAATTGGTTAATGAATCTTAGTTTCTATATATCATATGCATATCATCTTCATAATTAGCTTAGAATATCAACTTCTTGAAGAAGATTTGAGACTAGTTCTTCATACTAGATCTTGAATCTTTCTTCTTGTTTTGATAATCTTGCATTTCATTGGGATCCATAACATTTTTGTGTGTTTGAGAGAGCACACCTACATCTAATCTAAAAGAGAAAATCAAAATGAGTAGAATAGGGTGCATTTGTTTACTTATTTTAAGCTCAATCTGATGTTATTTGGTATTCTTTTTTGCTTGCTTGCTCCTTCATGATTTTTAATTGATTATATGTGCTAACCCACTAATGTTTGCATGATTAAGCTTTCTCCCAACAAGTTGAAGCATTCCTCATACCACATTCTGGTACGCCCAGTGGGAGCCACGTCCTTAAACACCTTCTAATTTCTTGTCTATTTCTTCCAAATCTTGCCAAACTCACAGATCACCATCTGCATTTTACACAGAGGCATCTACGCAGATGCCAAAACACTAAATTGACATTTGTGCCAAAACCTTGAACTGACGCCTGCACTAAAACACTGAATCGGTGTCTTTGAGATACATCACCGTCTCTAATAAACTGTCATCTCTGCTAAACTGACATTTGCACTCTGAACTAATGTCTGTGATGAATTGACATCTATGCTAAACTGGTGTCTGCACTCTGAACCAACATTTGCATCGAACCAACGTTTGTGCTAAACAAACATCTACGCTCTGAACTATCGTCTGCGCATTTCTTACAATTTAAATTAGTTCTGAGAGATGGGTATTTATTGAATGATTTCTTGAAATGTTTTATGCATGCTTCAAACCAATTTTAGCACCAAGTCTGTATTTAAAATATATCATTTAAATATAAGTGACATATTTACCTTTCTTATACTTTAAGATATATTTTAAATATATACTTCTAGGATGTTTGAGAGTGGTTTCATCGTCATAGGAGTTAAGATGCAGAATCTAGTTTTTGAGGGGTTTTAAGAAATTTCAGACTTAGTCAAATTTCAAGAATCAGGAATTAGCATATTGTCAGGAATCAAGTGTTACTATTCTGTTTTCCTTTTTGCAGCATTTCAGGGTTGAAGAATTTAAAGATTACTATTATTTTTCATGCAAGTTTCCTTGGATTTTAATGGATTTTGGGAATGAACTTGTATGAATTAAATACTAGTCTTTGAATGCATGTTGCTTAAAGGAATTAACCACATCTAATCTTGAATGCATAAGAGAATGAACTTCACAACTCTTGAATGACTTAAGGAAAATAAACACACATTTTACATGCTTTCCTATTGCTGTGTGGGAAATAAATTGAACTTGCATGCTTAAACATACTATTGTGTCTTTTGCTTAGGTAGAAAACACTTAGTTTCTAATTAGGTTCAATTTGGAAAATGAACTCTTCTTGGTGTGTTTTAAGAAGTGTTTTTCAACACTTCTTTTGAGCTATTTTTCATTAGATAGATCCCTTAATTTACATGATGCTATGATTAAACTATAGTTGTATCCTCTCCCCTCGCCTTCATGGAACTTGGGTGAAGAGAAAGCTTAGCTTAATCTAGCTTATAGAGAGGCATGTCTAGAGGGCGTGCTTCCCCTTTAGAGGACAACCTCAAACCAGTAAATCCCTTCGACCGGTATAGAAATAAGGTGTGACCCAAAGGTCCACTTTATCCCTTCAAGCTCAGGCAGGTTGTGTTCAATGGTAGTCCATATTGAGTGAATATCTTCAGCATACTGGCATGGTTGAACTAGGCTCTTAAGTGAGTCACATCGTACAAATCGATTGTGGGAACACCATGAATCTTATTAGAAACTATAAATTAGTAGCCTACCTAATTCACCTCTAAACAATGACTTATTATAGTGAAAGGGGAGGGAAGATTCTACCCCCAAGATTCCCATCATATGTGTCCCAAGGTATTGTGTTGCGAAAGAGATCTTCGTAGCACAACAAAAATAGTTGGCAAAAGGAAAAAAAATGGGCGCCCTTCCGGGGGTGACACTACTATGTGAGCCAAAGGACTACTAAGAAATGGGCCTATAATATTTCTTACAAAGCCAATTATTTAAGGTAGCTACTATTTATACTATCTTCATTGTGTTAAACCACGTAAAAACATAAGTGGCTTGAAAGAGTCACTTGAACATAAACAAACAAAATACCCAACATACAAATTTGTCACAATTGCTTGTCTCCTGCAAGGTTGCTTTGTCCCTTCCAGGACTATTTTCAAACACGTGTCTTCAATAACTATCATTTATTCCCAAAATATAAGTCAAGGTATACTTAGCGTAGTCAATGCCTTTGATGTATGTTGAAAATTAGTTCTTACCAATGAACAAATTGACCTAAAGAGTCCAAAATCAGTCATAATCCTACATTGTCATCTTCACACCAACCCATTTCTTCATCATCATCATACTTCTTATCCTAATCACCTCTTCCAAGTCATTTTTATTCTTCCCAATCATTCTAATCATTCCATCCTAAACATCCACAATCATCCTAATCATCCCTCTAATCCAAATCAACATCCTCTTTCTTAATCCAATCCAATCATTCATCTTCCTCCAACATAATTGAATCATCATTCCTCTAATCCACATCAACATCCTCTTTCTCAATCCAATCTAATCATTCATCTTTCATCCAACTTAACTAGATCATCATTCTTCTAATCCAATCCACTTGTCAATCTCATATCATTC
>MU223497.1:1263533-1300440 GCA_018584345.1 Thuja plicata
TCATCGATCACAACATCCATCTTCCTTCATCCATTTATCTTCTAATTCATTCATACTCAATTCTATCTAATCCATTTCACCTTCCATCCATTTATTCTTCCTTCCTATCCAATTCAATATATTCTATATATGCATCCAATTCTTTCATATCAATACAATCACTTTCTTTCTTGACTGGGGCAACATCATGCGCATCCTCATCATCTCATCCATCATCTCTAGCCCTTGTGCATCTTATCACCAGTCTCCTCAGCATCTTCATCATCCCATTGTACAAGTTAAATGCATAAAAAACCCCAAAAAAAAAAAAATCCTAAAAATCACAAAATCCAATAAAAAAAACCAGAAGATCCAAAGAAATCAAAAAATCCTAAAAATCACAAAAATCCAACAAAATTTAAAAAAATAAAAAATCATCTAAAATCCTGCAATAAACCTTTCGCATCGTTACATTTTCAGCAACGTTTCACCAAATCAATTTGGAGATCAACTCTCCTTGCTCCTCATTCTTTTCACAGCTTTTGTCAGCGAATATCTTTGCAACAAATCAAATCAAATCCTTGCCCGTCAGGATACATCCTTCCAGCATCGGCTTATCAAATCCTTCATCACACCAATCCTGTTCATGGCAAGAACTTTGGACTGAATGACTGCTTGGTCATGAGGCCTTCTTTATTGATTTTATCTTTTTATGTCAGTTCAAACCTATTCACCACTACCTCGATCTCCTATATCTTGGTGCATGGTGACTGTGACTACTGATACATGTGTCTTTTGCAATGTGATTGTATTTAAGCATCTAGTCCACGCAAAGGAATCCGGTCATTTGTGTTTTCTAACACCTGATGCATACCTCCTATTGCAATATCAAAATCGGATGTGCTCTCCATATTTTTCACACAAATGGATCCCCAAAGCTCATTAGCTGCATTTAATTTCATCCTTGCATTTGCATTCTTAGTTGCATTTCAGAAGGCTTCTATTTATTACCTCCTCTCCCTTCTTCCTGTTGCGTCCTTTTTTGAGAAAATCTCACAACTTTGTTTTTGTTGTGTTCTTTTCTCAAGGGGGCACAACCCTATATTGTCGTCACTTTAGCACGACTCCTAGAAACCCTCTCCCTCTGGGGCAACTTATTTTCTTGTCTTTAACGCAACATCACTTGCAACGCCAGGTCAAAGAGGGGCAAAATGTAGACGTCCAAAAATATTAATATTATTATTAATATTATATTCCCTCTTATTCCTTTAACTATTTAACTTAATCAATTAAATATTTTCATAAGTTGGTATTTATCAATAGTTTAAATACTATCCTAATGTATTTTATTTAAATACATTTGCCTCACTAAATCCCCTTTTTAATAAATTTATATTTATTAAATCCTCCATATCCCTAATTCTTCTAAGCTATGATTTTCTCAAATATAATTTAAATTAAATCTAAACATATCCTAGAGACCTATTAATCCAATCTAGAGACCTACCCTAAGCCTACCCATTTCCTACTCTACTCCCATCACCTCACCCTCTAAACATGTTTCCCTACCTAACTGCCCTTTAATTATACTTAAAGGGTGATTCCTAACCTTTTTAAGGCTAATGGAATGCTCACCCACATGGATAAACTCTCTCCAAAATGGGCACCCATCCCTCTTAATTTCTTCTTACAACTTTGTCTCCCACTTGAAAATGTTGAGCCACTCAACATTTAATGCCAATTTTGACTCAAAATTGGCCATCTTTTCAAATCTATGTGTCTCCTATGTGGCTCTTATGTGGATGCCACATAGGTGCCACTTCATCCAAGCCTCTTCCTCTCTCCAAAAGATCTATAAATAGAGGCCTTCTCCTCTCATATTTTCATCTCTCATTGTGCATTGTTATTATGCTAGAATTGCTTTAGAATTCATAGTCACTTTCATGCTAATGTTCTTAGTTTCTAGTTTTTATGCTTTCCATGCTTAAGTCACTTAGAAATCACATCCTAGGTTTCAAATTGGTAATGAATCTTAGTTTCTCTATAGCATATGCATATCATCTTCATAATTAGCTTAGAATATCATCTTCTTGAAGAAGATTTGAGACTAGTTCTTCATACTAGCTCTTGAATCTTTCTTCTTGTTTTGATAATCTTGCATTGCATTGGGATCCATAGCATTTTTGTGTGTTTGAGAGAGCACAACTACATCTAATCTAAAAGAGAAAATCAAAATGAGTAGAATAGGGTGCATTTGTTTACTTATTTTAACCTCAATCTGATGTTATTTGGTATTCTTTGTTTCTTGCTTGCTCCTTCATGATTTTTAATTGATTATATGTGCTAACCCACTAATGTTTGCATGTTTGAGTTTGCTCCCAACAGGTTGAAGGATTCCTCGTACACAGTCACATTCCTCCCTCTTTTAAACCCTATCATTTTGTGACACTTGTCACAATATGATGCACTTGAAGAAGCATAATCCATGTGCTCTTTTCTAGGTGCATCCGGGCCTCTCCTCAAGATTGCATCCTAACCCTTGATTCCTCACCCATTTTCTATAAAATAAACCTCATTCCTTCATAATTTCATCCGCCTTCCATGTAGAGTTATAATGCTATTTTGGGAGCAAATCATAAATCCATCTTTTAGAAAAGAGTTATAATGCCAGTTTGAGATCACATCTTGAACCTTGAAGCACATCCATGAGCACATATCCACAACAAATGGACAAATCCAATGAACAAAATGGAGTTTGAGTGAGCTTGTAGGAGGTTTGTACTTTCTTCATTTAGCTTATTTCAAGTTTTTATTTTATGTCTTAGCATGTATGTAGTTTAGATTCTTAGTTATTGAATGCTTTATTTATTATTGTGTTCCTTTATAACTAATTTTCATAGCTCACAATTTTCTTTTGTATGTTTAGATACAAGTTCTAGATCTAATTTTCAAGTACAAGAGTAGTGAGACATTTGAGACAACTATTACTAGAGAAAATTTAGAAGAAAATGTTTGAACCATGTTAATGAGCACCATAGTCATGCTAGTTTGACTTGAATATTAGTGGGTTTATAGTTTGAATGCTCCTGATACTAGATCTAATACCCATTTCTATCTAGACACCTATCTAGATTAAGGCACCTTGTGCATCGGTCCAACTATGTCACACCCAATTTTTTTTATCATATATACACTTTCATACCTCAATCTCACTTATGTACTTTTCTATATTTTTCTATTTGTCTATCAATCTATTTTACTAGTTTATGTGATCATTTATGCATACTTTATTACCTAATTATCTCACATATAAATCAATCAATCAATCTTTCATGAAACAAGGAATAGATTCTAGGTTACTTGACTCTCTTTGAGTAAGAGTTAGACAATAATAATTACCCTTGTGGTTTGTATTCCAATGTTTTAGGAAAGAGGGCTTGTTTCTAGTTAAGTCACTAGATAGAGCTACCCATCTTTCTTTCATAAGGAAGGACATGTGTGTATTGTGAGTACATTTTATCAAATTCAAAATTTGAAACCTATGGCTTTGCTTTTTTAAGGCTCCTAAACCCAACCCCCATCCTTAGACCTGCATGTAGAATTTCATAAAAACAAGGGAAATTTTGAATTTGACAATATGGCTAATGACTCATTCTCATGAATTTATTTTTTGGTGAAATTAAAACTCATTAAAGATGATGAAGTATAGTGTTAAAAATATGCATTTTTTCTTATAATTGCACTTTTTTTAATTTATTAATTAGTTTTTGAGGAAATTGTCAATAAACTTGAAATAACAGATATTACTATTTCTAATAATCTTTGACTTTAAATTTATTCCAAAAATTATATGTCATGAATTTTTTAAATTATTTTTTACATAATAAAAACACATCCTCATCAACATTCATTATAATACACATCTTTCCCAAAAATAATTTATAAAATGACTTTCATTTAGGTCAAAATATGTATCATACACTTGCATGTGTTGGTCCCAAAAATGTAACTTTTAAAATTTTATTTTCATACAATCATTTAAAAAAATCATTTGAATCATCTAGGTATTATATTAAATTACATATTTGAAAACTAGACTAAAACTAATACATTTCATAACACTATAATATTTTAAGAGTATAAATAATTGCTTCAAATGTTTAGTCTAACTATGACAAACTTTGATTTTCAAGGAAAAAAAACACTTCCAGTTTTTGGCAAAACAATAGAGCCTACTTCTTCACTTGCTCACAACATCTATCTTCATCGAGGAATTAAGGAAGTTTATTTAACTTGTAGTAATTTAACTTGATCTAGTAAGTCTAGGCATTTAAAAATGTGTATAGGACTCCCTTGAACAATTCTTCCTTACATGTGTTGCTCCATAAAATATAATCATCCTCAAGCAACCAAAAATAATGATATTTTTTTATATCGATAAAAGGATATTGCCAAATTTATATTAATAATAAGTCTAGAATGTACATAATTAAAAGAAGTTCATAAGTTCAGAATATACAAAAGTAACCACTTCTAAGAGTCTATAGAAAATAAAAACTATATGCCACTATGAGATCAAATCACTCTCTGATCAAAATGAGTGATCAAAGTCCCCATCTTCAGAAATTACATGTTACTAGATAAAGTCTGTAAACCATGTTTAAGAGCTGAGATTAGAAACATCCAGAATTTAAAATATGCTACTAATAACAGTCTCAATACCACATTAAACTACAACTAGTTTCTAATTTAGTCTCTCCATGATCTTATCTTGGATTCCTAGAAGAGGGTCTAGTAGTTGAACTTTGACCACCCTAGCCATGATCATAAACCCATCCTCTACCCAATCTGCCTCCAACATCAACAATAATATTTGTAGTTCTTTGAATAAAAAACCATGGATTGGTCTCTTTGTTCCTCGATCCTTCGCAACTCCTCTTGAGTTCTTAGTGCTACCTCTTTAGATATCCAGTCTGAATACCACTCCTCTATGTCTTGAAGTAGAGGGCCTTGTGAATATAAATTCTTAAGAGTTCAACTTCCTTTCTTCATAGTCTCTGCTCCCCTTCATTCTCAGCCACTAGATTCTCTTCTATGAGGAAATCTCGAGCCCATATTGGACCCTCCTTATGTCTGAGTTTATAAATCTTCATTAAAAAATAAATCTTCTTCCTGATACCAAATCTCCTAATTCTAAATATTCTTTGGTCTTCAATATCCAAGATTGGGTATCTTTTAGGAGGGTGACTATTAATAATTGCTATTTCATAATCTTTCTATCTCAAAATCACGCGAGGTTTTCCTCAATGTTTCTGAGAATTTTGGTCATGTCTATCAAGAAATCTCTATGGAATACCTTTCAAAATAGTTTTTTTGAATTTATTTTACTCAAACCTACATGCAATAATATGGCTAAAAACACCACTGTAATCTCAGTATTAACCCTAAAGTTATGATCAGCTATGATAAAATTCCTTCACAAAATTCCTAGAATAATTTTTACCAACATGATATGTGTGTCTAATAGAATTCTATGCATCCTTTGTTTGGTCAAAGGCTATAGAAATACTCCTTGTCTTTTGGGTCTCTCAACATTGAATATGATTGGTGACTCCATTTTCAGTATGGAATAAATTCAATCACCTCTTTACCCACAAATGAAGCCCTAGAAGCTTATAATTTTCATAAGAGGAAGAAGGATAACTCACTTGCCTATTTTTCCCTTCTCCTTTCCTCCACTTCTTGGCTCTTAACTTGATATTTTCTAGTTGAAGATGGTCAGGTTGATATAATGTATGCTGAACAAAATAAACAAGCCTTTCACTGACAATAAAACCAAAATGAAAGGAAAAAAATAAATAGGAGGCATCCAAATTCACATTAAATATTTTGGGATGATAACAAATCCACTCTCCCTAATAGATCTTAATATCGCCATCTTCTCCTCTATTTTTTGGCTAAACCAAAAATAAAAATTAACTTATCACAATAAATCAAAAAATGTAATACAAATATTTTTGGCACTCTAAGGGATGTTCATTATATCGTTCATCATGTTTCATAAACCTAGCCAAAGAAAATCAAGAAAACACAAATTCTTTGTAGCAAGAAAAATATTGCAAAAAGTGGTGAACTTCCTTGTCATGTATCTAAACTTTCAAAACTCATAAAAAGACAAAATAATCTAAGATCCAAAACAAATACTCCTATTCCTTTCCCACTATCTAACAATTTTACTTCATCCATCCCTAGTTTTTCCACCTTAAGTGATGAACTTCAGATTTTTTAAGCTTTTACAAAAAAAATAAGGGTCTTTTGAATTTTGTGTATATCTCGACATGTATTGACATTTGCACTTACAATGGATGTGTTCTCTATCTCACCCATTCTTTGGTGACTCCTTTCATGCTTAAATTATATGTTAGTCACTTATAGTTTAATTCTCCTTATCTCATGCATGTAAACGAGCTTTTAGAATGCCCAGTTGTATATATTCTAGCCTAACATTTTTCCTGGCATAATATTTCTTGCAAGTACTCTAGACTAGGTGATATAGATATAAATATACGCCTCACTTTGATTGCATGCATAAATATTTAGCCAATAATTCCTTTTAAATATATTTTCCTTTATCATTGATTATTTTATAGTTATTGGATGGATGTGCAAGTACACAACATTCATGTGGTATTACTAACCCCATGATGTATGTGATCTATACTATTATGTTTGTAGATCTAGGTGCATAACAACAAGAGACGTGTAATTATAAGTAAGAATAAGGTATGGCCAATACTATTTTGGGAAAAAGGATCCACAAATTATCATCAAATTCTATATGTTAGGGATAATATGTAAGTGTAAAAATATGAACAAGATGACATTACAAGTCTAATGATGACCAAGATCTAAAAAATACAGTTATAAGGCATAACATAATTTATTTATGATATATCTAATAGGAATCTCTAGGATAAGGTTATCTTTATTGAATATCTAGAACTTTCCTTATGATTCATTTTATTTCTATTTGTCATCCATTGACTTCATATTTCTTTATTACCAAAAAAGTGCTTTTTGTATCTCAAATGATAAGTTAGTACCTAGTTTAACTCATGAACAAAGTTGTTTTCCTCGTGAACTCATCTGTGCTACAAGAAAAAAAATTGTTTCAAGAGGAATATTCACATGCAATAGTGAACTTTTCCTATTTATTCATACACATGATTAGCTTGTAAAACATTAGTTTCCTTCAATTCTTCCTCCTTTCATCACCATTAGATCTACCTATATTATATGCTATTGCTCCCCAATTACCATGAAATTTATAGATTAGTTAATTCTAGTCATTTTATAGGTCCATATTTTGAAAACCAATCAAACCACAACCCTTTAAAAAAATCTTTCTTAACACCCCTATTTTAATCAAACCAACCATTGCTAAGCTACTTTTAATCTTATCTCAACATCTTTGTCTTGTCTTATTGAACCTTATCTTTTTCTAAAGGTAAGGCCACTATTTGTGTGTCACAATAAAAGGAGAGAATCAAAAGGGATCTTGAAATTTTGAGGCATCATTGACATCATCAAATCCATAATATACCTGAAACAATCAACTATAGGTGTGGGTTCCTTTATTATTAATTTTCAATTAGAAAATAGTTTGATAGATTAGAAAATATAATTTGTGAAAGACTATATATAAAATATTATTAGTTTTTTATTTCTCTATATATGCACTTAAATAAAAAAATATATTATATTAATCATTCAAATGAATCAATCCAAGGCATTCAAATCACTCAAATAAGAATGAAATCATTTAAATAAATAAAACCAATTCATTCAAAATATTTAAACAAGAAAAAACATTCAAACATGAATTTCTAGGTATGGGTTTATTTTGTAAGGATGAACTCCAAGGATTTTTAGTATATTCGAAAAAGATATATAATGATTTTTAGAAATTTTTTTGTAAAATGACACACACACACACACACACACGGCTTCCAACCTTTTGCCAAGAAAAAAAAACATGGTCAAATTTCTAAAAAAGAAATTAACAAACAACACTAAATGTTTTTCCAACAATCAAACTTACATTTTATGCGCCTGATATTATGACTAGATTTAGTGTGAGTTATGGGAAGCAATTTATTCTATTCCCAGTGATCTCCTTCCTAAATAAATTGATATCCGAAAGGATCAATTTAGAAAAATATTAATCCATATAATTTAGAGAAAATCTCATTTTTGTCTACAAAGATCCAATCCACTTATTTATTTGTTATTACAACAACCTCAAATGAGCCTAAAGTAGCCAAACCATCTATTCATTCATCCACCAAGATTGCCACTTCACTTTGTTATACCTTGGCCCCAATCATAGATGTCCCACTCATCAAACAACATGAAACATTCTATGTGTTGTTTTTCACATATAAGCAAAATCTGCATCTATGAGAATGAACTAGCAAAAAATACTTTATTTGAATTTTTTTCTCTTTGATATTTTAATATATAAATCTTAGTAAGGATTAGTGGTTTTTAGAAACAATTTTGAGAAAAATATTAGATTTAAGAATAAATAAGGATTGATTTTAAACTTGGATCAAGGATATAGAACACATATACAATGGACCTAGGCTAATAAATGCTAGTGTCACAATTTCATAATTGGCGAATACTCTTTGATTGTATCTTTATAATGAGATTCTTAGGATGCTTGTAATAATTTTGACAAGATTTCAACCAAATGAATGTTTTCAAATACAAAACCATGACACATAAATTAAAACACATATATGTGTTTGTTTGACTCGCAATGACTAATGCGAATGTTAATAAAATTTACATTTTAAGATTCAAATCTACTACCATACACAAATTACACGCATCGTGTCTACATCTATAAATTTAATCTAACATATTAAACAATCTAGAAATTAGAACTAATATGTAGGATTGAATATTAATACAATTTAAATAAGATAGATGAAACTATGAACCAAATTCACACAAAAATATTATTAAAACCACTCTAATTAAAATACATTAAAAAATATAAATATATAATTTTTACCATTACACAATTATAACACACCCATCCCAACATTTTTGAAACACCTCTTATAAAAATAAAAAATAAAAAAAACCTTAATGGTGCATTATTATATAGTGTATTCTCTATAATGCATATGCTATTCTATAAATCTTACCACTTCTTGTCCTATGCATTGCACTACTTTATTATATCTTATTCCTTCTACATCAATAAAAAACAATTATTCAAAAAAGGGAAGATTCTTCTACCTTGCATGTTCATGAAGGAATTCGAATTATAATCACTCAAAGAAATTTTCTTCCTACTTCACATTTGGACGGCATTGACTAGGACCACTAAACCAGTTGCAATGAGTTGTTAGACCAATTGCAAAGAGTTACATCAAATATTTGGAAATGTGTTTCCATGAATACCACACAACTTGAAAACCTAACCAATTAAAGTTTATCAAATTCAATACAAGTTGCTATCAGTGATCTTTTTTTCAAAAGAAAAAACTTGTTCTAAAGTGACTTAATCTCTATAAGACCCCACATCGTTTTCTTAGATTCTAAATGAGCTTCATAAGTCATGATGTTAGGACCCTTATTTTCAGCTGGTTAAATCAAACAAACTTACATGATGTAATTTAATGTCTCTATGTGGGGCGAATAAGTGGTGGTGGGCCATAACTTGGCTAATGTTTGTGTGTTGTCCTTATTAACATCACACACAATATGAGGGTCCATTGGTTAGAATTCCTATATAAATGCCTTGAGCCTTGTCTTTTTCTCACCTCAATTATTAATTTATTAGACTCTTTTGGGCGTGCAAATTCAAGAGTGGTTACTCAATGCCATCCATGATTCCACACTTTTTCATTAAAATCAAGATTTCAAAACTCCAATCTTTTCACATTAGGTATGACTTTTAATCTTCAACTTCATTATCTCATTGATTCATAGAATTTAGATAGCAAAATCACATTTAAAATGATATTGGGTGTATAAATTATTCTATATATTTTCGGTTGGGTGTGAAAAGTTAAAAATGCGATCATTATTTTATTTCGGGTAACATTGAATGTGTATATTGAATAAAATTGACATACTAAGTTCTTTATAGATCATTCAACTTTATCGACAAATTGAAAGTCGTTGGAAATCAAAAGTCTTTATTTGATAATTTTTGCACTAAAAGACAATTATATAACAGTTCCACATTAAAATTGTTCATACGGATGAAATTTTAATTGCCAAATATAGCAAAATTGCATACAAAAATCCGTATACAAATTATTATATATTTTTTTTTGAAGCGAGTGTGAAAAGTTGAAAATCAGTTATCACTAAATGCATCTAGAAATAATAACTTTTTCTTTTTAGTTTAGTGTGAAAGGTTGAAAGTTATTTAAACATTAGATACGTCTAAAACACGTCCATGATATTATTTCTTGTTATATTGAAAGTATATATTGAATAAACTTTTGTCATAATAATTTTTTTATAAACCATTTAACTTTACCGACAAATTGAAAGCCATTAGAAGCCAAAAAAATCTTTATTTGACAATTTTTATAATAGAAGATAATTATACCACCCATTTCGCATTAGAATTGTCAAGATAAGGATGTAATTTTAATTATCAAATATAGAAGAAATTTTTGATAAGTACAGTGTGAGTTTGGTAAGCATATGGGTAGAAGAATGATGAAGAAAAATTAGCGGGGTCATAATCAAAGGCCCTATTGTCCAATATGCATATCTTAATCAACACTATTGTAAGGAAAAAAAGTGCTTTTGCATTGAGGATGGCCTAACTTTATGATGAAAAAGCATTGCTTCTTTTAAGGGGAGTCGCCACTCGGTTTACATGTTTGCCTTAGTGTGTGGCATGTAGTGCATGGGCCCCACGTCCCACTAATTATTAAGTGCTTCACAATTTTAAAGACCAACCCCACATGGATGCACATGCCTTGTACCTCAAGCCCAATTAATTTAATCAACCATTTAAACATACTAAAGTCTTTTGTTTTGTCTTCAATAACTGTATTCATCAATTTTTTAATATTTTTTAATATGTTGCCTTTGGGAATTTCAACACAAACAAACTGTAAACTATCCAAAGCTTTTAGAAAATTGAACTAGGTAATTTATGTTGTCCCTTTTCATAAATATTCCTTGGTAAACAACTACTTTTTATATGGCCATTTGTATAGGATTTGATGTTTTAAGACATGTGCTCTCCATTTGATTACTAGTAACCAAGTGCCCAATTGCATGCAACTAATGGAAACTTAATTATAATATTCACAAGATAGCTCCATTCACACACTGGAGGGGATTTTAGGGTAACTCACATTTTAAAGAGACAACACTCTGCCCAAAATGTAATGGAGTGGGTTTATGCATTTGATGCAAGTGGAATGTGCTCTATTTTAGAGAAACATTGATTAAGAATACATTTACACATTAATCAAAATGATAACAAGCACTTAGTCCAACAAGCACTCTTTTTAGTGCCCATATTTGGTAAAGAAGAAAAAGATGTTTTAGAGGACATGGGGCATAGCATACATTACTTTATCTGGAGATATGCTTAGTGTAGTATATATGTTTTTTAAGCATTCCATAAGGAAGAATCAGAATAGCAAGGAATTCCAGCTTTTAAGAAGTAAGGCCACACTCAACTAATCTATGGCCATGTAAAGTGATTGCACAAATGCCAACTTGACCGAAAGAAACACTTAGAAGACCACATTAGCAAGGAACCATTTAAATAAAGTGGTCCAATTTGACCTTGGTGATTGGTGGGGCATGGAAGTTTCCATGTTTATCTATGCGCTTAGTTGGATAATATCTTGAAAATAAGCTTCTCATTTACTCTTAGAATACCATGCTTTCAATTTTTTGTTTATCATTTTCTCTCCAAATGTTGTTTTTATGGCTTTTTCTTTTCATTAAACAAACATATGTACGATGGAGAAGTAGTTGGAATACAACAATATTCATTTTGATTTATTTTTCTTTCCAAGGGCAAGAGATTGATATATGCATTAAAAAAGCATATTTAAGTTTTAAAAAGAATAATTTTGAATGATAATATTTTATAAAATAATAATAAATGTAAATATTATAATTAAAATTTATAATAATTTCATTTTGGAGAGAAATTTTATATAGAAAGAATTAGAAGAAATAGATACTTTCAAAAGATTGATCTTTTAATTGAATTACTACGATTAATTAGTTAATAAACTACACCTAGTGGAATTGTAATTCAATTGATTAGCATATTGTCTTGTCAAGACAAAAGTAACCCATGTCGGTCCTGATTCAATAAATTGAACAATTGTTTGTGTGATCCATGCCCCAAACAAGAGCGAAAAGGGAAATCAGAGCAAACTAGAATTGATTTAATAATTATTACAATAATATGAAGATTGCAAGTAATTGAAGTATTGATTTATATAGAATTTTTGGTTGTTTGTAATTATACGTTTTTATTTATCAAAAAAGATTATGCAAATTTCATTTATTTAGAATTGGGTGATTTGTAATTTGATGTTCTAGGTTTTAGTTTTGTAATAGTGAAACTTTCATTTTGATGTCAGTTTTCATTTAGTGACTTATTTATTTTAAAGGAAGTGTCTTAGTATATGTATTTATTAACAAATGGTAAAATCTTGTGTAGGGTTGGGCTCATTCCATAATCCTTCTAAATCTCCATGCATAAATATTGACATATATTTAGTTCCTTCCTTATTTTTCACATATATTCCTACGCTTTCACCTAATTCATATATTATGAAACTTATCTATACACTTGCCTCTATAAAGACAATTAACCATTTATACACCTAAGTTAATTTTGTAGTTCTAGTGTCAACCTCATGGTTGTAAAAGTAGTCATTTCCTTAAGAAAAAAAAAGTGGTTTCAACTGGACACCTTTAATTTCTTTCCTTAAAAAAATTAAATACATAATGTTAAAGTGAAATTAAATTTATATCAGACTTATGCAATAGTGTACTATTTTTCTTCTTTCTTGATTGAAGGATACATGCAGAATTAAATCTTTGAGAAACGTGAATATCAATAATGATATAGTATTGGTATGATGCTGAAACACTTATTTCTTTCAAGTCTGAAATCGTCGATCACAAGGAGAGAGAGCATTTATCAATTTTGTTGCTTCTCTATTTGAAATCAGCACACACACACACACACACACACATTAATGGAGGGACATGCCATGAAGGGACGTGTCTCCACAATGTGGAGCCATGTCCATTCATGGCATGGCCCTTGGCCAAACAACATAATTAATTACCAAAGGGTGCTTCCAAAATACTCCATTCATAATCGGTTAGTTAACGCAATAACCAAATGATATCATGAAAGTCATCGATTTGCTACATTACATACTATATTATTGTGCATAGTATCAGATCATTTCTTGATCCTTACTATAAATGATATACGATCATTACTTGATATGTTGTATGCAAAGGAATGCAACCGTCAATGTTAATTGCACGATACATGACAAAAGAAGATGAAAGGAATTCTATTACACAGATTATTATAATTGTATAGTATTTCAATCATATACAAGGATGATGGTAAAACATTTAGAATGATTATTCTTATAAGCACAAGCAATGTGTATGTGTATATGTATGTCAGTTCAATAGTGAACTAACATACATACATACATATATACATACTCATATTTAAATAATCAAAACAATCATCGTTATATCTGACCGAAGCTACTATGTGTCAACACTCCCTCTTAGCTAGGGAAGATAATCAAGTATATATCAGTGGAGATATCACCTAACTCGTGATATCAGCGGATTATTTAAGAACATCAAGTCACATGGCATTCTTCACATATACATCCAAGTTATAGTATGTGCAGTAACACCACATCTCATGATGTCTACCATAACAAGTCATGGGTTTTCCACACATATTATGTCGCATAATTTATCCATAATGATTATCTCATAAGGAGCATATTGATACTTAAACGATATCAAGTCTCATGATATCTATTAATAAGCCCAAGAGATACTAACTATCATGACATGTTCATGCGTATCAACTCACATGTTATTCGTCATGATAGTTCACTAATCATTGTAAAGTCGTCACCTTACATTGTTAGATACAAGTGTTCATTATATAAAAGATCATCACCTTTCAATAATGTACACAGGGTAGGCTCATAAGTCATAGAGTCACACATATGACAAAAGAGTTAGTCTCACAAATGAAAAAAGATTTTACACGTTATACATATTTATTTATATTAATACAAATAAACAATTTTGAGACCCAGTCTCAATAACTTACATTTCAACCATACCAAGTTTCTTCCAGAAGTCTTAAACTTTCACTATGGGGAGAGGCTTGGTGAGAATGTTTTTTGTTTGATTGCTTGTATTAATATACTCCAATTGGATCACATTCCTTTCTACCACGTCTCTCACATAGTGATAAGGAATCTCTATATGTGTCGATCTATCATCGAATAATAGATTTATTGACAGGTTGATGCAACTCTAATTGTCACAATGGATGATAGTGGGTTTTAGAGGCTCACCAAATAATCCCAAAAGTAGTTTCCTGGGCCATACTGCTTCTTTTTCTCCCAAGAATGTTGTAATATATTAGGCTTTTGTTGAACTTTGAGCCACAGAAGATTGTTTCCTGCATATCCAAGAAATCATAGCTGATCCCAAACTGAAGCAAGATCCTGATGTGCTTTTCCAATTAGTGACACTTCTAGCCCAATCAGAATTAGAGTATCCATGTAGATCTAGGTCAACATTTTTATATTTGAGACCATATCCAATAGTACCTTGAAGGTATCTTAATATATGCTTCACAATAACAAGATGTATCTCTTGAGGTTCACACATAAATTGGCACAAAGCATTTACTAGATAGAAAATATTTGGTCGAGTGTTAACCAGGCACATCAGTGATCCAATTATCTGTCTATAAAGGGTAGGATCTGTAAATATGGATTCTGTTGCTACTTCTTTTATTTTATGTAAGTTGGTTTCCATGGGTGTTGACTGTTGGGATAGTGGAAAGGGTGTGTACTGAGAGGGGAGGGGTGAATCAGTACCCTTAAAACTTTCTCTATCAAATCCTGTAATCTATGTTCTTCATTAACTAACTTAGTAGATTTGCATGTACCAAACATAAAGTATCAATGTTGAAATGTAAATGCATGTAAAGAAAATAATACACATACATAAGATTAAATGGTCATGACACTAGTATTTTGGTATCGCAGAAAATCCATGTTAGAAGGTAAAAACTATGGTGGGGATGAGACACACAAAACTTCACTACTACAGTAATAAAGAAAACATGTTAAAGCTTTACAAAATGATCACTTCTGATGATCTTACCCTGCTAGGAGTAATAAAAAGATCGACTAGATCTACCTCATGCAAGGATTTGGAAACATAATCTATGTGTGCATTCGGTTAAGAGATTTACGATAAGACTGTTAATTCTACACTGTTAAGAGATTTTGGGTCTATTACAATTCTTAGAGAGTAACAGAAAGTTGATCTGAAACATATACAATCTCAAAATTGTTGATATAGATCCATTAAGTTCATACAAAACATTTCACCTCAATGTGAATGATAATACCTTCTGCTCTGTTCTTCTCAGTAGCCTTGCCTTAGTTTTGTAAACAGATTTATGCAATGTGGTATCTATCCTTGAATCCCTTGTTGATCTCTGATGTCTATAATATGGCAACTAATTGATCATTTCTTGATCAACATACTTTACAAAATGACATCTATACAATTATATATCAAATGATGTGACCTAATTAGGGTTTTACAATTACATCCATACCCTAAGATCAACGGTTAAAAAATTTACATTGATCAAATAATAAGAGGCAAACAATTAATGTTGTAAAATTCATAGTTAATGTTCTCCTAGATTGGGTAAACTGTTATCTTGTTCGGTTCAAAAGTTGTTACATAGAGTAATGTGCCATAAGAAACTTTTATGTGGACATAGCTCCACTCAGTTAATGTTGTTCCTCGGTGCTCAATGTATACTGTGTATCTTGGTTATACTGGTGTTCAGTTATGCTTGTGTAGCTCGGTGTTGTCTCCATTCAGTATAGTCTGTTTACTCAGTTATCACTGCACTCGGTTAACTTTGGGTGTGACCAGTGCTCTCGATTAACTCTGCACTTCGGTGATATATATCAAATGTCTTGTGTTGACTCTATCACCGAGTGTCCATTATGTCTTCTTGATAACTAATGGCAACTTCAATGTGCAATTGGAGTAAGATTTTCCCCCTTTGGCATTAGTATCAAAGACTTAGTACTATTCATAATATACTATACATGATGACTCCCCCTTTTTACATTCTCCCCCTATGTATATACTTGGTATATGTATATGAACATTCATGATTGTAGTATCCCCCTTTACTATACATATATACATATATTTCTCCCTTTTTTGAAATAATGAAAAAAGGTGTCTAACTTACAGTTTGTCAAAAATATTAGGATGGGCATTCTTGAGAGTTTCCAATAACTTCTCCCATTCCTCCTTTAAGTGCTCTAGGGTGAGTATCTCTAATTGTAGCTAGGCATGCATATCATATATTCTTTCTGTCATTGATAAATCTAGGGTGGCAATCAGATTCTTTTCTAATATCACATGTTTTTGCATCATGACCAAATGTGGTATTAACATTGCCTAGAGCTTGGTTACTTGTTCTCTAATGTGTGCCTCTTCTTTCTTTAAGTCCAATCTCAACCGCTAGTTTCAAAGTACCTTTGTGTAATGCTTTTGTAAAGCATATTGCTTGGTTGATAAACTATTTGCACTATCTTTTATATGTTGATCTATCTTCATTATCTTTTCAATAATCTTGGTAGTGAAGTGATCTAATGTGCATAACTGTTGTAGAATAGTAATGGCTTTACATATGACATTTTCTATACCACTTACAAATTCAGACATATTTACCTTATGTAATGCCATGGCCTGGTTGATCTTCTCAGTTACCTTGTATTGAATCTTCTTCTCTACTCACTCTTCTAATATCTTTTCGACATCTACATCTGGTTTATCAATGACCTTGGTGAGCAATTCAAGTTGTTTGAGTATGGGGCCTCGTTCATCAATATTCAAATCTGCTACAACTTGCATTAGAATCTCCTTTGCTTTCTCTAGCACTTGTGCACTTTTTTCTTCTAGTCGCATCTTGTCTTGTGCTTCTTTCCTGGTACAAAGTTCACCATATTTCTTAAGTGTTTCCGAATCAAGTTTCTTAGGATCCTAGTCAGGAATCTCTATGATTTCATCTAAGTTAATTGGATCCTTGTTTCCTTTCTTCTTCTTCTTCTTTTTCTTTCCTATGGTGCTTGACAGAGGAGAGAGAGCTAATTGTAACTGATCCTTGTTCTTGGTTTATGATTTTACTTTCTCAGTACTCGATGCGATACCTTGTTGGGGTGTCTCGGTAACTAGCCTAGTTCTATTTGTAGTATAAGTATACTACTGTTTTATCAGGTGTCTCTGTGTTACCTTCACCTTTCTCTTCTGTAATATCAGTGGTGTCCTTGCATTCATCACCTTGAGTTGTTCCACCACTGTGCTCAGTCTCTTTACCGTGATCTTCACCCTTATCTTCATTTGTATCTATGACTTTCTTGGGTGACTTTTTCTATTCTTTGGTCTTAATCTATATTTCCTTAACCAACATAGATGGCTAGTCTGGTATATTTTCTCAGGTGACCTCTGATGTATCTTTCTCATCCATGGTCTTTGTTGCACCAATCAACTCATCTTCTTTGCCCTTATCATCTGGATCTCCTTATGTTACATCAGTTATTGTGATATCTGAGTGACCTAAATTAGTCAAGAGTTTAGGAATACCATCTAAAACATCATCAACTTGTATGGATTCTATACTCGGTCTAGTAGATGCAACATCAATTACTTCCTCGATATCTTGGTTTTCCTTGGTTGGATTCAGTAGTTCCTTCCAAATTTTGGTGTTCTCAACATCCACTTCCTTCATATTTCCTTACAAAATGTTCAATGTTCTTTCCTTCTTAGGAAATTGTTTTGCATGCTTCTTTATTATATCCTGTATCTCATGATATTTTTACCGACTGACAGTTTCTAACTTGGAACATATTAACCGACTTGACTAGATCATAGTAATCAGAACATGTAATGCCATAGTGCATCTTAATTCATGCTGATTTTTCGTATGTACAATAATATAGGAACTGATGTAAGATCTATCATTGCAAAACATAGTTCCATACCTACTTGTATTTCTCAGTTGGAGATGGTGGAGCCACCTAACCCATTGGATGAGGTGTCACTGACTGTTGTGCTTGGTCCTGCATTATCATTTGATGCTCTTTTCCACATTTTATTTCTGATCCCCATAATTTTATCAATTGTTTTCCATTCCCATAAGTGTTTATTTGGTCTGCACAATCTCTTCTTAAGTGACCAACTTTCTGACAATGAGGACATGTCATTCGAGAGCTTGACCAATTCCTTGATCTAATTTTCCATTGTCTCATACAATTTTCTACTATGTGTCCATATTTACCACATGTTTCACAACTAATCCAAGTCTTTTAATTCCATGCATAAGCATTGCCTTTTCTTCTCGGTTGATTTACCTTTTCTTGTCCTTTAGGCTTCCAGATCTTCTTTGTGTTCTTTCTGCATGCTTGAGTTGTGTGGCCATTCATGTTGCAATATTGACACTATTTATCCATATATGGTTTCTTCTTTGGTTTGTTTAACTTGGATCTACACTCATGTGCCTAATGTCCATACTTATTACAGTTACAGAAAATACCATTAAATTTAGGAGGGTTTCTAGGAATACCTTTTTCTTTTCTCCTGCAAACATTTGATGTATGGCCTGATTTTCCATAGTGATGGTAAGAGGGCTTCTTCATCTTAGGATTTGAGTAGACATTCCTTTGTTTAGCTTGATTTGATGATTCTCCTTTTTTGGTAAACCCTAATATGGTATTGTTATTCAATCTTCTTTGATAGTTCAGAAATTCATCCATTCTCTTAGTGCTTTCTTCTGATCTCTTAATCACTTCATTATGTTGTTGTACCATCTTCACTTCATTTCTAAGTTTCTCATTTTCTTCTTTAAATACACCAATATCATTTATTAATTTTTCAAGTTCAATGTTCACTCGGTTAGCCTCATGATTCGTAGCAACCACTTGATTGGTGATCTCAAAGTAATGTTCAGTAAGTCTAGATATCTCAGTTTCTTTCTCTTGTAACTTTTTAGTCATCTATCTTTTGTCATCAATAACCATGTTTCTATCTTGTTTAAATTTCTTTGCATCATTCAAGACTTCAACCGTTATGACCATTTGTGTATCTTGTCTGATCTACAGTGCTTTCACTTATTGAGTAAGTATTTGATTTCTTTCAAATAGCTTTGATATGATTCATTCAGATGCATAAGATATGCTACTAGATTTAGATCTAGATGTATCATATGGGTCATGAATCTCTTCTTCAAGATAATCAGTCTCACAACAAAAAATTTCCATGTCCTTTCTCTTAATCAACATCTCCCTAAGTTTCTCTTTGGCTTCCCTAAACTATTCGACATAGATTTGCAATTGTAACTTATGATTCTCAATTATTTTGTCAAATGTATACCTCTCCATTGTAAGATCTTTTCTCTTCATCTATTAAACCTTCAAAATAAGAGAAGTAGTTTTGATACCAATTGTTGGGATAATGGAAAGGGTGTGTACTGAGAGGGGAGGGGTAAATAATTACCCTTAAAAATTTCTCTATCAAATCTTGTAATATTTGTTCTTCATTAACCAACTAAGTATATTTCCATGTACCAAACATAAAGTATCAATTCTAAAATGTAAATGCGTGTAAAGTAAACAATACACATACATAAGATTAAATGCTCATGATACTAGTATTTTAGTATCACAGAAAACCCTTGTTAGAAGGTAAAAACAATGGTGGGGATGAGACCCACAAAAATTCACTACTACAGTAATAAAGATATCTTGTTAAAGCTTTACAAAATGATCACTTCTGATGATTTTACCCTGTTAGGAGTAACATAAAGATCGACTAGATCTACCTCGTGTGAGGATTTGGCAACATAATCTATGTGTGCACTCAGTTAAGCGATTTACAATAAGACTATTAAGTCTACTCTATTAAGAGATTTTGGGTCTATTAAAATTGTTAGAGAGTAACAAAAAGTTGATCTGAAACATATACAATCTCAAAATTGTTGATACAGATTCATTAGGTTCATACAAAACATATCACCTCAATGTGAATGATAATACCTTCTACTTTTTTCTTCTTGGTAGCCTTACCTTAGTTTTATAAACTAATTTCTGCAATGTGGTCTCTATCCTTTAATCCCTTGTCTGATCTCTGATGTATGTAGTATGGAGGCTACTTGATCATTTCTTGATCAACATACTTTACACAATGACATCTATACAATTATATATCAAATTATGTGACCTAATTAGGGTTTTAAAATTACATCCATACCCAAAGATCAATGGTTACAAAATTTACATTGATCAAAGAAACAAAGGAGACATAAAAAATTAATGCTATAAATCCGTAATTAATGTTATCCTCAATCGTGTAAACAATTATCTTTGTCAGCTCAAAATTTGTTACTATGAGAGGTGAAAATTAGTGTTTTAAAAGGAATAAAATAATTAAATAAAGCACTTAACACCTAATAATCAAAACTACACTCATGATTGGACTGAAAAGAAAACCTAAAAATAATAAAGTATAAGGAGTGAAAACCTCCCTAAAATTGATTCAAGCTCCCTTTTGATCTTTGGATGTGTTTATTGATGTGGATGTGTGCTCAAGGATGAGGCTCCAAGGTTCAAGCTTCAAGATGTGGATTCAAACTGACATTATAACTCTGCATAACAAGATGGATAATTTGTGAAGGGAAGGGGATCCTTAGATAGGAAAATGGAGAGAAAATGGGGGGCCAAGATGAAAAACTGAAGAGGGGCTCAAATGCATTTGAAGGAGACCATATGGATTGTGCTTCTTCAAATGCCTCCCATTGTGACGTGTCACAAGGAGAGAGGGTGTGAGGGGATGAGGAATGTGACCATTTTGGTCCATGTGCAAAGGGATAAGAGAAGACTCTTATGTTGGGATTAATGGGAAGTAGTACTAAGAGGGGAGGGGTGAATCAATACCTCTAAAACTTTTAACTCTTTTCACCATATATCATTAGCAATCATTCTTTACTGTATTACCAACCATTACTATTGTTCTTTCTTATGCATGTAACATTAATTCATAATATTTAATTGTTTGCAACATTCATAGAAACATTCATGAAAGTAATAAACACATAACACAAGATATGATATCGTAGAAAACTCATGTTAGGAAGTAAAAACTGCGATGGGGATAGCACCCACAAAACTTCACTATCTGAAAAATGGAAGGGGGCTGGTAAAGGCTTACAATTGATCACTTTTGATGATCTACCCTGTTAGGAGTATTAAGGTGGAGAACTATTAAGATATAATCTGTTAAGAGCTTTAGCAACACTAATGAAGTGTGCACTTAGTTATGAGATTTACAATAGGATGGTTAAGTCCACCTTTCTTGAAAGGATTTCTTAAGTGTACTACACTTGTTAGAATGAGTATATTTTTTGACCTGACTGTATGAAATCTACAATTGCTGATTACAAATCCATTAAATCTCTCATAATAAGAATATCACCTATAGTGATTGATGAATACCATTTCTCTGCTTGTCGGTAGCCTGTGTTCTATTTTTGAAACTGATTTGATTCTTTTTTGTCCTTGTGCATGAAATCTCTTGTTTGGTCCTTAGATTCTCTCTATGGATACAATTTTCATTGAACAAATACTGTTCATAATAGATTGATCATCTATTTATACAAGTATTTGACCTAGCTTTGAATCACACATTACAATGTTAACTCTTAGATCCAAGGTTTACAACTTGACCTTGATCTTTAGTTTGCATGTTTTAAATTAGTAAAACTAATTAAAAAAATAACAATTACATTGATTCCTCTACACATAATAGTTCTAAAACAAATCAAGAAGCTATATATACAACTTCAGTGATTTATTTGACGTGGAAAGTCAGATCCACTTTTTGCGGGATGTAACTGACTATTGGTTCTTGGTTGTCGGGTTGAAATGAAAGTTTGTTGGTGTTCCTTTGTTGAACTAATCATCGAGTTCCCTTCATCTGTCGAGTTCCTCTCTTTGTTGTTCCATCGGGTTGCACTATTGTTACTCATCGGGTTCCTTTATCCTTTTTGTCATCAAGTACACTGAATAGTGTTTGTCGGGATGCTTTGAACTTGGTAGTATTGGGTAACCTTGGCGTCGAGTAGTGTTGTGCCCTTTCTATCAGTGTAGTGTAAACCGATGGTGTAGATCATGTTTTTCCTTGTGTATACTAATGGAAAAATATAATGCCTTCAATCTCTACCTTTGACATTAGTATCAAAAACTGATATGTGCATAATACTAAAGTGTTTAGTATGTACACCAGGTCTATATCCTTGTCATTACATGACTCCCCCTAACTGTATGCATCGGTATAGTATAAGTATATATGTATATGTATACTTGCCTCTGTACTATACATTTCTTGTTGTTTGCTCTTTCAAATGTTTGACTGTACATCATTTCTTCCTTTCATTTACTGTGACTATTCATATCACTTCCCCCTTTATACTGACTAGTGACTGAACTGTATGTACATATCACTTCCCCTTTATTTGATACTCATGAAAAAAATGCACAACTTATAAGATGCCAAAAATTGTGACAAAAATGTGTAACTTACAATGTGTCAAGAATATGTAAATGGGTGGACTTGATGTCTTCGAGCAATTTCTCCCATTCTTCTTCTAGGAGTCCTAGTGCCATGTGCTCTAGCTCTAGCCTTGTATGCATATCATAAATGTTGTCCAGGACAGACATTTCTGGGGTGGCAATTAGTGTGTTTGCCTCTAT
The DNA here is from genome assembly GCA_018584345.1 of Thuja plicata. Classification (NCBI taxonomy): domain Eukaryota; kingdom Viridiplantae; phylum Streptophyta; class Pinopsida; order Cupressales; family Cupressaceae; genus Thuja; species Thuja plicata. The sequence goes on from MU223497.1 coordinate 1,286,663, forward strand.
CACATGTTGTTGTAGTAGTGAAAGTGTCAGTAAGAGTTGAGCTTGAAGCTCATTTACCTCATCTCTAAACTTTGTCTCTACAATTTATATGTCCTATCTCAATTTCTGAGCCTATTTGAGTTTCTCATTGTAAAATTTTATTTCCTTTTCACTATTTGTGAGACTTTGTACACTTGTCTTAATATTAGCATCTATTTGAACTATCCTGTCGGTATACTCCTGAGTGAGTTGATCAAGTGTGCACAATTTCTATATCAAAGTAATAGCTTCTGAGATGATTGGATCAATTGTGCTCACCGATTCAGAAAGCTTTACCTTTTTCAATGCCACTTCCTGGCTTATCTTGTCTACTAGATTGAACTCATAATTCTATTCAAGTCTTTCCTCCATGACCTTCTTAGCATCTACATTCTGAGATGTTATTGCATCTATGAGTACCAATATTTGATTAAGAATTGGGGCTGTTTGATCAAGATCTACATCTGGTACTATTTTTTGAAGTATACCTCTTGCTACTTCAAGTAACTTTGCCTCCTTTGTGGCTTTTCACAATTTTTCTTGCATAGCCTTCCTCTCACAGAGTCTTGCATACTTGATCAATTCAGTTGGATCCAATGTCCTTGGATCACAAACTGGAATCTCAATTATTTCATCCAGAGTCACTGGATTCTTATTCTTGTTTTTCTTTTTTTTTGAGATTTGGGTGGATGCAAATGTATGAACCACTATTACTAGTTCACTTTTCCCCTCTTAAGTGCTTGGTGAAGGCTTTGTTGAAGATGCTTCTTGTGTCTTCTACTCGAGGTTCACTTGTCAGTTTGGTGAAGACGTTTCTCCATCAACCTTGGGTGTCTCTACAAATTTTTCTTCTATTTTCTTTTCCAACTCAGCTTTCTTTTCTTCTTCACTCTTATCTTTCTGTGTGTCCTCTTCTGCCTTTTGTGTGTCTTCTTTACTTTGATAAGTAGATTTATCTTTTTGATCATCGGTTGTAGCTTTCTCTACAATTGTGTCCTTTGTATTATCCGTGGTGTCTTTAGCTTTAGCATCACCCTTTTCCTCGGGTGTGCTTGTGTCCTCTATAGTGGATCCATCATTACCCTCTAGTATATTGATTTCCTTCATTAATATAGGCATATTACTTTGTGTAATAGCTTGGGATTTATCTAGAGTGGTATCCTACTCATCGGTTTGATCTTTTTGAGTAGTGACATCCTCATCTTTTTGTACTTTCTCTACAGGGTCTGGTTCTGTTATGTCCATGACTGATGTGTCCTACCAAGTCTCATCAGCAAAATTCATATCTTTATCCTCTAATGTCTTCAATTCTTGTTGCCTTCCCTGATCCTTAAGTGTTATGAATATTACATCATCTTTCTTTTGCAGATCTTTATCAGAGTCATAAATTGTGATGTCTTGAATTTCAAGATCACCCATTACCTTGTCCAAATCTATTGGCTCCATATCTTCAACATTGTCCAAATAAATGTGCTAAGAACTTGCATTGTCTTTCTCCTCCTCTCTATGAGGTGTGTCGGTGAGAAGTAATTGTTCCTCTTGAATTTTTGACTCTATTGGAATATCTAGGAGTTGTCTCCATTTTGTTTCGTCATTGTATCTAGCTCTATGAACTTGTTTTATAGCACTTTGTATGCTCTTATCTTGGATACAAATTTCCTTGAGTGCTTCTTCATGATTTATTTGATTTCTTCTATTTTAGATTCAGGAGCCATAAGTGTGACAAGTATCCTCTCCCTTGCTTCTCTTTCAGTTTGTAGAGCATATGACCATTGTTGAGATATTCTATTACCCAACTCTTTAGGTATTTGGTTGATGAATTCAGCTATTACATATTTGAGCTTTGCCATTGACTTGATAATTTCCTTGTGTATCTTATTCTGGTCCTCTGGTTTAAGTGTTTCCCATTGTCTAATTTTCCTATCAGTCATGGTACCAGGTGTAACAATGGCAACCACTATTTCATCAATTGTTCGAGTTGTGAATCTTTTCCTTCTTACATCAGGCTCATCCTCTTTGGAATCTTCAATGTCAGCTTTATTATTGACCATTCTTTTTCTCCTCTTTTTAGGTGTTGTTTTTACAGTTTTTTGCTTTGTTTGCTTTGCTAGCTGCTTCCTCTTATAGGTCCTTACTTGACCTTTCTTAAGAGGTGTGGTATCGGTTGTAGTAGTTTGAATCCTTATCCTCTACTTCTTTGTAGGAGGTGGAGGTGTATCAGATTCAGTTTCCTTAGAATCTAATTTTTGTTCATCACACCCTTCACTGATGGTGCCCTATTCATTGGTTTCCTCCAGTTGTTCTTGTTCCTCCTCAGTAACCGATAGAATCTTTTTGAGATTCTTAACCATATTGTTCTTTTTTATTGACAGTCTTCTTAATTTCTAGGCTTCTTTTTATCTTTGATCTGGCCTCTTCATAGGTTCCAAACCTTTTTTGTTTGTCAATAGGCTCATTGATCAATGCATCAATAGCATTGGTTTCTTAATCTATGTTAATTTCATAATCCAGTGGTGCTAACCAAGTTGTTCTTGGTACAGTCGGTTTGATGTGGGTGAAATATGTGTCCACCATAAAACATATTTCATCCCTATGTTTTTCAACAAGTTGTTCAAGGATCCTTGTTCTTTCCATCATCTTTTCCTTGAATTCAAGGAAGTATGCAGTCATAACAGATTCAAAATTATCTCCTAGTGACTTTATTAGTTCACTAATCTGTAATGTTACCAGTTTTGTAGTGTCCCATTTCACTTTTCCTACTGAAGGAAAGTATTCTTGAAAGTAGAAAAAGATACACATGATAAGTGAGCCGAACTTATATGTGTTGGGCTTTGCAGACCTAATTGTGATTATGTTCTCATCAAGTTGTTTTAACAGGATCTCACATAGATCCATCTATATGCCCTTGGTCACTATCTTGTAAGCTATGCTTACTGATGTTGTAGATATGCTATTCAATCTGCTGGCTTGAAAAATATCATAACCAATCACACATGCACCAAACCTCATTTCCTCATCGGTGATGGTGTTTGCTTTCAGACCTTTTTTGTCCCATTTAGCTTTTGTAAGATTTTCAACTTCTTTCTTGGAGGGATGCTTGTGTGCCCTAGGCTTGTCAGTTATTGGATAACCAGTGATAGCATGAAGGAAATTTTTTGTGATTTTCTTGGGTTGATCTAACTGTAGCTTCTTATCATGCATTCTGCTAAGTACCAACCTAATCCAGTCAGTTTTGAAGTCGCTTGGGAAATGTAGGGTATTGGTTATCCCTTTAACCTCTAAGTGTTTGTGCTATTCCTTTAGGTTGCCTTTTTCATCACAAATCTTCTTGTAAGATTCATCCATCTCCAGATCACCTAACTCAATGATCTTGTAGTGAATATAGGACCTTACATCCTCTATTAGCAAAACCCTAGGTGGAATCTTAGAAAATGCACCGGTTTCATCGGGTTTTGATGCGATCTATGGGCATATCTTATAATTTGGCTCTACATAGGTGTTATTCCTGATTAACTTAACCACATTCTTCTTATCACTCTTAATCTTAGTGGTTCGTGAGGTGGTTGCCATCATTTTTTAAATTTTAGGTGTTTCTTGAAATTTGGGGCTTTCTTGAAAAATAACGACAGAGATATTTTGGTGCCCTCGGTAATTACTTCAATCCATAAATTGGTGAATGATCTATTTTCTATGTGCTTGGATCATGTTGAGGTTTCTTTGTCGAATGCTCTTCAATCGCTATATTTTTTGCTTTGATTTCTCTTCAAATCATGGGTGCAAAATCAAGTGCTCCCATCATCTATTTATAGAATTTTTGCCCTAAGTCTTTGTCATAAATGCTCAATGACTCGTCGGGACATGAAGATGGAGTTCATAGGGAAGAATTTCAAAATCATTTTCGGTGTTGACATGATGTTTGGGACAGCTATTAATAGTTTTTCTTTTACCGATGGATATCGGTATTCTGTCATGATAACTTTGTAACTTTGCTTCCTTACTGACAAGTGTTGGGTTGCATTGGTAACTTAACCACTTTATGTGTTGACCAAAAAATTCCCTTAAGTGTAAAACAACTTATCCAATATGTTCACCGATGATTTCTGGTATGTGTATACTGATGGGATTGTTTTCTTAGAATTGTAACAAGTAACATAACATGCATCTTTATTCATGCAGATTTTGAATATCTATCAATTGTATAATGGAACTAATGAAAAATATAACTTGGTGTAATGCAATTCCATACTTACTTGTTCAACTTAGGTGGGGGTGGTGGTGTCACCAGATCCATTGGATGGGATGTCACCATTTGTATTGCTTCGTCCAGCTTCATCATTGCTTGAATCTTTTCTCCACATTTTGTCTCTAGCCCTCTAGATATCTTCAATGGCATTTCCATTGGGATATGTGCTTGTCTCTATCATTCAGTCTTTGCAATCTTTCTTCAGATGACCAACTTTGTGACAGTGTAAGCATGCCATTCTGGGGTTTGACCAGTCTCTAGACCTTTTGGTCCATGCCCTCATGTAGTTTGCAGCAATGTGACCATATCTGCCACATGCTGTACAGTTTGTCCATGTATTGTAGTCCCATACATATTGATTACCGATTCTCTTTGGTTGATAGGGAGTTTCTTGACCTTTAGGCTTCCATGCTTGTCTTTTATTTCTCCAACATTCATTAGTTGTGTGCCCATTCATCTTGCATGTAGGATAGTATTTGTCCATGTAGGTTTCCTTCTTGGGTTGATTCATCGTAGACTTACATTCATATGCTTTATGTCCTTTCTATTTACATTTATAACAAAATCCTATGAATGAAGATGTAGATTTAAGAATACCTTTCATTTTGCCTCTACATACATTTGATGTGTGCCCTTGCTTTCCACAGTGCTTACATGTCAACTTTCTTGGTCTTGGATTTTCCTAGACATTCTTTGGATTGGCTTGATTAGATGATTCTCCTTTTTTGGTAAAGCCTAGACCGTTGTTGATGTTGAATTTTCATTGTCCTTCAAGAAAATATTCCATTATTTTATTTCTCTCTTCATCCTTTCTGATAACTTCATTATGCTGTTGTTGAATTCTAGCCTCATGCTTCAGTTTTTCATTCTGTTCTCTTAGTTTACCGATAGTCTATATTCTTTCAATGAGTTCTATATTCATTATGTTTTCTTCTTGACTCATAAGAATAATCTGATTTGTAATCTCATGGTGATGCTTGGCATGTCTTTGAATTTCTAACTCCTCTTTTAGCTTCTTTGTAATCTTCCTTATTTCATCAATAGCTAGTGTTCTTTCTATTTTAGTTTGTCTATTAGAACTCATCACATCAATTATTCTTACCATCTAGGTCTCTTGACCAATTTGAATCATCTTTATTTACTCTGTCAAATGATGATTGATCTCCTTTAGACTTGTGATGTTCTCTTCTGATGTATTTGATGCATTACTTGTATTTAATCCTAAAGATTCAAAGAAATTTGGAATCTTTTCTTCTTGATAATCATTTTCATTGCTCTGGGTTGCCATACCTTTTCTCTCATCCAACAACTCTCTCATCTCGATTCTATCTTCTTTATAATGTTCATAGAACATCTGTATCTCAAGCTTTTTATTCTCAATATTCTTATCAAGTTTGTACTTCTCCATTGTATGATCTTTTCTCTTAAGCCTTTAATCTTTTCCAAGAAGAGACTTAGCTCTAATACCAATTGTTGGGATTAATGGGAAGTAAAAATGAGAGGGGAGGGGTGAATCAGTAACTCTAAAACTTTTAACTCTTTTCACCATACATCATTAGCAATCATTCTTTACTGTATTACCAACCATTACTATTGTTCTTTCTTATGCATGTAACATTAATTCATAATATTTAATTATTTTGCAATATTCATAGAAACATTCATGAAAGTAATAAACATATAACATAGGATATGATATCACATAAAAATCTTGTTAGGAAGTAAAAATTGCGGTGGGGATGGCACCCACAAAACTTCACTATCTGCAAAATGGAAGGGAGATAGTAAAGGTTTACAATTGATCACTTCTGATGATCTACCCTGTTAGGAGTATTAAGGTGGAGACCTATTAAGATCTAATTTGTTAATAGCTTTAGCAACACTAATTAAGTGTGCACTTAGTTATGAGATTTACAATAAGACGGTTAAGTCCACCTTTCTTGAAAGGATTTCTTAAGTGTACTACACTTGTTAGAATGAGTACATATGTTGACCTGACTGTATGCAATCTAAAATTGCTGATTATAGATCCATTAAAGCTCTCATAATAAGAATATCACCTATAGTGATTGATGAATACATTTTCTCTCTCGTAGGTAGCCTATGTTCTGTTCTTGAAATTGATTTGATTCTTTTATGTCCTTGTGCATGAAATCTCTTGTCTGGTCCTTAGATGCTCTCCATGGCTACAGTATTCATTGAAAAACTACTATTCATAATAGATTGAGCATCTATTTATACAAGTATTTGACCTATCTTTGAATCATGCATTACAATGTTAACTCTTAGATCCAAGGTTTACAACTTGACCTTGATCTTTAGTTTGCATGTTTTAAATCAGTAAAACTAATTAAAACAATAACAATTACATTGCTTCCTCTGCACATAATGGTTTTAAAACAAATCAAGAAGCTATATATACAAATTCAATGATTTATCTGACCTAGAAAGTTAGATCCACTTTTTGCGGGATGTAACTGACTGTCGATTCTTGGTTGTCGGGTTGAACTAAAAGTCTATCAGCGTTCCTTTGTTAAACTGATCATCGGGTGCCCTTCATCTGTCAGGTTCCTCTCTTTTATATTATGTTGGGTTGCACTGTTGTTACTTGTCAGGTTCCTTTATCCTTTTTGTCATCGAGTAACACTGAATAGTATTTGTTGGGATGCTTTGAACTTGGTAGTATCAGGTAACCTTGGTGTCAGTTAGTGTTGTGCCCTGTCTGTTGGTGTGGTGTAAACCGATGGTGTAGATCATGTTTTTCCTTGTGTATACTAATCAAAAAATATAATGCCTTCATCTTAGGGATAGGGTGAGTATTGAGGGTTGTAAGAGCATTAAAGAGCATTAAAAAGGGTCTTAATGAGGTATGGGTGAGGGTGTAAGAGATTGCTTGAGAAGTTTGACTTTTGGATTGGAGTTGAATTCCTGATCCTTGGATTAGGAATGTGACAAGCTTAGGGAGAGATTAGGATAAGGGTTAGAGGTTAAAAGGGGTGATTAGGGAGATGTGATGGGAGAAGAGAGAATGAGTGGAGGGGTTAATTAGCTGATTAGGATTAATTAGCTAATGAGGAAGGGTTAGGATGTCTGAAGGGGTTGGATTGAGTTAGAACTTAGGGTTAGTGTTTGGGATTGGTTAGGTTAGGGTTTAAGGTTAGGATCAATGTGCTTAAATATGATAGAATTAACTATTTAAATCACAAGGGGAGGGAAAATAGGATAATGTGAATTAAACTAAATGAATAAATACATTCATTCAACCTAATAGGGGAAAAGGGGGTTTAATTAATTATTACACGAGTAGTTTCCATTCAATAATTAATTAGACAATAGCTTAATTAGATGAATTAATCAGGTTAGTAGGATAACTTAGATCAATTAGGTAATGAATGATTACTTAGTTGATAATATCCTAGAAGGCACTAAATGTGATTAGATATGTTAATCAGATTTAGGTGTCTACATTTTGCCCCTCTTTTACATAGTGTTAGAGTAACACTATTTTGAAGAGGTTTAAAATAATAGACAATGCAAATATGTGATCTAGGAAATGAAGTTACCCCAGAGTGATGATTAGGACAGAATTAGAATAGAATGATGACTATGGTGATGCCCTCTTGAGAGGGCGGTAGAAAGAGCATCGAAGCCCTGACAATGTCTTGAAAATATGGCTAAGAGCGACAGGAAAGGGAAATTAAAAAAAGAAGAGGAGGATGGTAGGTGACATGGGATTCAATTTTTTATCAGGGATGAGGGATGAGGAATGGAGAAATAGGAGGGATTAGGAAGGATTAGGATCATGAGGGACTAGGATTGATCGTAGGATAGGATTGGAAGAGAGGATTGTTGTTTTTTGGATAGGATTTCTTTGATGGGGATTCAATAGGGGGTATTTTCTTGAAGCTTGAGTGAGGGGTATTTCGGGAAGGAATACCACCATGTAGTTTAAGCACTTATTGTGATATAGCAACGCTAGATACCATGCCAAGGTTACTAGGAACACGAGGTGTTGTCATCGGTGTTGCAAAGGACTAACACAATATAAACACAGGAGTTGCCCAAGCATCACACATGACTCCCAAGAAGAGAATGGTCCAAATGATGCTAAAAATGCCCACAACCAAAAAAAAATTCCCAAGTGCAGCATGCGAACCCAAATGGATTACACACATGCAAGGGTCATATCCGACTGACTCACAAGAAGAAAATAAAAAGATCAAGTTCCCTTATTCCAGGTGCGTCCATTCGCAACATACCATGATATAAAGAATCATGGAAAATTTGATGAGGATAAAAACCAAAAAGAATTAGGAATGATAATCAAGAACCAAAATCAAATTTCAAGATAAAAAATTCAAACATGAGATGCCTTTTCCCAGTGAGATCAAACGATACAAAATGCAGATTGGATTCGGGTCAGTCAAGAGGAAGGATACATCCTACAAGGACCCATTCTAATGGAGATGATTGGATTTAGGTCAGATTGTTGTAGGGAACCAAAGATATGTCCTTCCCTAGGGTAGATTAGTATCCTTTGGGATTAAATGGTAGATGAGTAAAATGTAATAAGCCCAAGTGTAAGACCTTTTCAATCCTAGGTGCAATTATAAACAAGGATGCCAAGATTATCAAATTGGCATAAAATTGTGATTTCTAGGTTTCTCACTAGGTTTAGGTCACTAGGACATGTTTTTGAAACCATTTGTGGAATTACATAAGCCTAGTGTGCAAAAAGTTGGTATTTGGCAAAATTGTCAAAAATGTTGTTTGACAACATTGACAACTTTTCAAAAAGTTGCTTGGTATAGTTGCAAATTTGCAAATTCAGTCCATAATGATTTGAATTGTATTTATGAGCATTTAAAGTGGTATTTAAACATGTATTAAGCCCATTCATGGGTTGGAAATGATTGTACAGACTTTTGGAAGGGTGAACAAATAAAGATTTTTGTTATTTCATGTACAGTTACTGTGTTTTTCAAGTTTGTAGGTACTGTACGGATTGGTATAGATTAAAATTCAATTGATTTTGTTTTCTTAGTGATCTATCTGATATGTGATTTTGGTTTGGGGTTATTTGGTTTGATTTGGTGAGAGAACAGTAAATTGCAAGGTCACTGGTTCTATAAACCCCAAAAACTGAGGGTAAATTGTTCATGGAGCCCTAAATTGCTTTCCCACCATATAAAAATCATGGTCCTTTGGGAAATTCAATTTAGGGGAATCATCTTGAAGATTCCTGAAGTACAAAAGTAGAGGACTCTGTTGGAGGGGTTTTCCACCCAACCCTAGGTCAAATATATCTATGTATTTGACCAGGAAAGTAGGAGATAGAGGGGATAACCAGTCTCAATGATTGGAGAGACTTTAGAAATGGTTGGGATCGATCATTTAGAGTATAAGGAAGAGTCCTAAGGTGTTGATTTTATTTCATGAGACCATTTTCAAACCGTTGCTTTGTTATCCAAGCCTGGTCTAGTCAATTAGGCATATGGATAGAGTGAGATCTTGATACTGCAGGAGTGAATTCAAAAATCCATCTCTTGGGGTCTATAAGAAGGGGATAAAGGGTATCCTAAACGGTAAGGATATTTCCAAGTCATTTGGAGAAGTTGGGAGTTATCCACCAAAAATAGAGAAAGAAGGGCTACTAGGTTGACTGTCCTAATTTGAGTAGGATAGGTTGTGGGTGTTTAGGAGCTCCAAAAGTGAGTGATTCCTAGTGTATTAGGTCAGGATAAGACCTTCCCACCATTGAATTTAATTCCCATATAGTTGGGGAAAGAAATCCCTCATTTTAGTCTATTTGAGGGAATTGATTCCTAAAGCCTAAATTGGATCCAAGTTGTGAGAAGTCCCTAGGACTCAGGGAAAGTTGTGTAAGGATAAGACCACTTAAGAGAGGAGGTATAGACCCTCAAGGAGTTGTTAGATCAAGGAGAAGGCTTAAGGTAGGGATCTGAGGTTATTCTAATCAAGGAAGACCAATCTAGTTTGTGTGGTTGCTTGCTCTACATCAAGTTGTATCAGAGCCACTAAGAACGTGATTGGAAAGAAGAAGTGAAGACAAGATGTCTAAAAATAAGGATGGAGAGAGAGAGGTCCCTCTATGAATAACCAATGTTGAGTTGGCCTAAGTGGTCAAGGAACAAATGGAAGAAAGCAAGGCAGTGAGAGAAGAGAACAAAGCCATGAAGAGAGATTTGGATAAAATGAGAGGGAAAGTGGATAGAGGAATACAAGAAGAAAAAGAAGAAGAAGAAGAAGGTGAAGAGGATGAGCCTCTAATAGATAGAAAATAACTACCTACATATTAGAGAGACATATTGGAAGCCCTTGAAAGGGTAGGAAGAAAAGACACTAAGGCTGACCTCCCTGTGGTTTGTGGCAAATTAAATTGAGAAGAATGTGTGGATTGGGTTGAAGCCCTAGACAATCACTTTGAATGTGATAGGGTTCCTGAGAACCAAAAGATGAGAATTACAAAGTAAAAAATGAAGGGATCAACCCTTAGTTGGTGGAAATTCCTTTAGAATGAGAGAATTTATGAAGGGAAGGAAAAAATATCCACTTGGAGGAGAATGAAGATAGAGATCAGGAAACAATTCATACCTGAAGACTATGAAATCCTAATGCACCATAAGTTACAAAGTCTAATGAAAAATGACTTAGATGTGAGTGCATATACTGAGGAGTTTCACAAACTCACCTTGAGAGACAAATTTCCTGAGAATGAGAAGCAAATGTTGGCTAGGTACTTAAAGGGGCTCAAGTAATCCATAAGAGATGAGTTGGCTTTGTTCAACCCCAAAATAGTGCATGTGTGCTATCAAATGGAACTAAATATAGAGGATAAACAAAGGAGGAAGAGTGACTCCCAAAATAGAGGGAGAGATGGAAAATTCAAAGGTAGAGGAAGGTTTGGTGGTAGAGGAGCATCTAATTTTTTTTTTGGAGAAACCCGTGGTCAAGAAAACTAGAAAGGAGAGACAAATCCTAGAGGAGGATTTAGAGGAAGGAGACCCAATGGGAGAGGAATATTTGGAGGAAGAACACCAGGAGTGTTCACTGATAGATGTTTCACTTGCAATCAAACATGACACCAGTGCTCTAGATGTCCAAAGAATAATGGAGGTAATAAGCAAGGGAGAGAAAGGAGAGTCCAAATTTCTCAAGAAGAAGACACAAAAAGTGTACAAGAGCCAAGAGAGAATGTTGATCTAGAAGAAGGTGAATGATTGATGTTCAAAAGGACTCTATTAAAGATAGTTATCGACAAAGAACAACCTCAGAGAAAGACTCTCCTTAGGACAACATGCAAGGTGAAAGGTAAAGTGTGTAAGGTAACAGTAGATTCTGGTTCAACAGATAATCTTGTATCCATAGAAATGGTTAGAAAACTTGGTTTGAAGAAGTTACCTCACCCTAACCCCTATAAGGTCTCATGGTTAAAAAAAGAGAAACAAGCTCTTGTAAATGAACAATTTTATGTGGAGTTTCAGGTAGGAGACTACAAAGACAAGATTTTGTGTGATGTTGCAGAGATGGATTCCTGCCACCTATTACTAGGAAGGCCTTGGAAGTATGATGTGAACTCAAGACATGATGGGAGAAGCAATATTTATGTGCATACTAAGGATGAAAGGGAGTATACAATGAGGCCCTTACCAGATGATGGGAAAGAAACACACCAAGTGACTAGTGTGTTATTTGTAGGAGAAAATGAGTTTTTGAAGACCCTTAAAGGAAGGGACACCCCTTGCTTTGACATTGTATTAAAACCAAGGAGAGAAGAAAAGAAAGTACTAAGAGAAAAGGAACAAGAGAGGATAGTATGACCCAAGGAAGTACAAAGTTTGATAAAGATGTACACAGAGATTATTGCAAACAATACCACAGATACACTTCCACTAGTTAGAGATGTAATTCATTGTATTGATCTTATACCAAGGTCCACATTGCCTAATAAGGTTGCATATAAATTGACACCAGATCAGAATGAGGAGTTAGCTAGACAGGTTGAAAAATTGCTCAAGAAAGGGTTCATTAGAAGGAGCATCAGTCCTTGTGCAGTCCCTACACTATTGCCTCCAAAGAAAGAGGGTACATGGATACTATGTACTAACTCTAGAGCCATAAAAAAAATCACTATCAAATAAAGATTCCCTATTCCTAGAATGGAGGACTTAATGGATTGGCTAGGTGGGGATAGATATTACTCCAAGTTGGATTTGAAAAGTGGGTACCATCAAATCTAGATTAGACAAGGGAATGAGTGGAAGCATACATTCAAGACCAATGAAGAGCTCTATGAATGTTTGGTGATGCCCTTTGGCCTCTCAAACACTCCAAGAACATTCATGAGGCTCATGAATGAAGTATTGAAACCTTTTATTAATCATTTTTTGGTTGTATATGTAGATGACATATTGATTTTTTAGTAAGAATAGAGAAGAACATCTAACCCACTTGGAGTTGGTTTTGGAAAGGCTCAAACAATAAAATTTAAAGGTCAATTTGGATAAATGTGTCTTCTTCTAGGAAGAGTTGGAGTTCCTTGGATTTTTCATCTCAAAGGGTAATCTTAAAATGGATCCAGAGAAGGTGGAAGCCATACTCAATTGGCCCACACGAAGGACTGCTAGTGAGGTAAAACATTTTCATGGACTAGCCACTTTTTATAGAAAATTTATTAAGGGTTATAACAATGTGTGTGCCCCTATGATTGACACAATTAAGGGTGGAAGGAAGTGTCATTTTATATGGACAATTGAAGCAGAAAAATCTTTTCAGTACTTGAAAAGGATGGTAGCAGAAGAACCCATATTAGTTTTTCCTGATTTCAAGAAAATGTTCACAATAGAATGCGATGCTAGCAATAGTGATGAAGGGTGCTCCCCTTAATGCCACAAACACATAACAGAAACAGAGAAACAACAACAATTTGCAAGAACAAAAAAAAATGGGCTTCTTATTATCTCCACAAATGTGGAATTACAAACTTTCAAAATTACAATATGCAAGCCACATGGGCATTCCTCTTACAATATTCTGTAGGACAAAGCCTTGAATTATTACTCAGATCCACACCCAGAACTGCCCTAGACAACACTACGGGCCTTCTTTATATAGGCATTTTCCACCACCCGAGAAGGTTCCATAAATCTAGCCATTAAGGCCGACTACCTTTAGCATTTAATTATTTTTCACTTTTATTACAAAAAGGTCAGCTTTAAATATTTACAAAATATGAGATTAGGTAGCCCAACTTCCAGAAGCCATAAATTTTGAACCGTAGCTCCGTTTGGCTATTATAACCACTTTTCAGAAATGGGAGATCGCAATCTACAGTGCTTAACTAGCGAAGCACTAGTCAGCTGGGGGTTTGACCTCGATCCGGAGCCTCTAAGGTCCTGAAAATTGAGCTCAAAGGTTTTGCACCCTAAAATCTCAACAGTAAATCCTTAATAACTTCGCCAATACAGATGATCTGGAAATGAAATTTAACTGGCAT
>MU223497.1:1305840-1349686 GCA_018584345.1 Thuja plicata
AACTTACTAAAAATAGTAAGTTTCCAAATATAGAAACTTTGTACAAAATAGCCCTTATTGAATAGAAAAACACATATTTTTGGGTGATGCAAGATTGCCCTTACACCCAGGATGCTCCTGCATCAAATAGGGCCATAGGGGGGTTCCTAAGTCAAGAAGGAAAAATAGTAGCCTTATTTAGTGAGAATTTGAATGAGACAAAACAAAGGTACTCACCCTATGATTTGGAAATGTATGCAATCATTCAATCTTTAAGGAAATGGAGTCATTATTTGTTTCCTAAGGAGTTCATAGTTTATACTGATAATCATGCTTTAAGATTTTTGATTAGATAAGACAAGTTAAACCACATATACGTCAAGTGGATAGAATACATCCAATCATACAATTTCACAATTAAACACAAGAAGGGTATAACCAATAAGGTTGCAGATGCCATTAGTAGAAGGAATCTAACCATTCAAAAAGTTAGATTGGAGAGTTTTGGAATCAATTCCATGAAAGGGATGTATGAATAGGATGAAAACTTTTCAGAGGCATACCAAGTATGCAAGGATATGAGTGATAGATATCATAATGATTCTGTAGACTACATGTTGTAGGAGGAATTAATTTTTAGAGGAATTCAACTTTGTGTTCCAAAGGGATCCATGGGAGAGAAAATCATAAGGGAGAAGCACTGTGGAGGCTTAGGAGGTCTGGACAAAACTTTGGAGATGGTAAGAAGGTTCTATTTCTGGCCCAAAATGCAGAAAGAGGTAAGACAGTTTGTGGAGAAGTGCATGGTTTGTCAAAAATCCAAGGGTAGATCATCCAATGCCATATTTCATAACCATTTATCCATCCCAATGAAGCCTTGGGCCTCTATCAGTATGGAATTTTTATTGGGCCCACCAAGAACCAAACAAGGATACGATAGTATCTATGTGGTAGTAGATAGGTTTTCCAAAATGGCCCATTTCCTACCGTGAAAAACAACCCATGATGCCTCTCATATAGCAGGGATATTATTCAAGGAAGTAGTGAGGTTGCATGGATTACCAATGACCATAGTCCTTGATAGGGATTCAAAATTTCTTGGAAATTTTTGGAGAACACTGTGGAAAATATTAGGGACCAACCTATCATACTCAGTGACATATCATCCTCAAACAGATGGCTAGAAAAAGGTCATAAATAGGTCACTTGGAAATCTATTGAGATGTTTGAAAAAAGACCATGGAGCCACATGGGATGCAGTAATACCACAGGAAGAATTTACCTATAATGACTCAGTAAATAGGAGCACTAGTCATAGCCCATTTCAACTTGTATATGGGACACACCCTAGAGGTGTAATGGAGCTAAGAAACATCAGTAGTATGGAAAGAAGGAGTGCACAAGAAAAAGACATTGTAGATGTCATTAAGGAACTTCACCAAGAAGTCAAGAGCAGACTTGAGAAAACTTCGAGGAAGTACAAAGAGATAGCAGATAAAAGAAGAAGGGATGTGCAGTATAAGGTAGGGCACATGATGATGATCCACCTCTAACCAAAGAGACTTCCTAAAGGGAAGTATACCAAATTGATGATGAAGAAGATGGGACCCTTCAAGATATTATAGAAATGTGGCAATAATGCCTATAAAATTGATTTACCTCTAGACATTGGATTTTCTAACACTTTCAATGTATGTGATATTTATGCCTATAAAGGTTCTGATGTCTTTGATGTAGGTATAGAAGGAACACAGGAAGCTATAGTACTTCAAAAAATTCCTCTCCCAAATCAACATGAATTTGAATCCCTCTTGGACACAAGGGTCAGTAAACAAACCAGGAGGATAGCATATCATGAGTATCTAATGAAGTGGAAGGACAAGCCATTGGAAGATGCTACATAGCTAACAAAGAAGGACATTGAGAAGATGAGACTCCAAGTTCCAGACATTACAAATCAAGGGACTTGAGTTTTAGTGGCTTGAGGTGTATTGTGCAGGGAACCAAAGCTATGTCCTTCCCTAGGGTAGATTAGGATCCTTTGGGATCAGCTGGTAGATGAGTAAAATGTAATAAGCCCAAGTGTAAGACCTTTTAGATCCTAGGTGCAATTATAAAAAAGGATGCCAAAATGATCAAATGGGAATAAACTTGTGATTTCTAGGTTTCTCACTAGGTTTAGGTCATTAGGACATGTTTTTGAATCTATTTATGGCATTACATAAGCCTAGTGTGCAAAAAGTTGCTAATTGGAAAAATTGTCAAAAATTTGCTTGGTATAGTTGCAAAGTTGCAATTTCAGTCCATAACGATTTGAATTGTAGTTATGACCATTGAAACTGGTATTTAAATATGTATGAATCCCATTCATGGGTTGACAATGATTGTACGAACTTTTGGAAGGGTGAACAAATAAATAATTCTATTATTTTGTGTATAGTTACAGTGTTTTTCAAATTTGTATGTACTGTACAGATGAAAATACAATTGATTTTGTTTTCTTATTGATCTATCTGATCTGTGCTTTTGGTTTGGTGTGTTTTTCTTTGATTTGGTGAGAGAACAGTAAATTGCAAGGTCACTGGTTCTGTAAACCTCAAAAACTGAGGGTAAAGTGTTCATGGAGCCCTAACTTGCTTTCCCACAGTGGAAAAATCATGGCCCTTTGGGAAATGAAAGTTAGGGGAGTCATCTTGGAGATTCTTGAAGCACAGAAGTAGAGGATTATGTTGGAGGGGTTTTCCACCTAGCCCTAGGTCAAATATCTCTATGTATTTGATTAGGAAAGTAGGAGATAGAGTGGATAACCAGTCTTAGTGATTGAAGAGAATTTGGAAATGGTTGGGATTGACCATTTAAAGTATAGGGAAGATTCCTAAGGGGTTTATTTGATTTCATGAACCCATTTTGAAACCGTTGCTTTGTTATCCAAGCCTAGTTTAGCCAATTAGGCCTATGGACAAAGTGAGAGTTTGATACTACAAGAGTGAAGTTAGAAATCCATCTCTTGGGGTCTATAAGAAGGGGATAAAGAGTATCCTAAAAGGTAAGGATATTTCCAAGTCATTTGGAGAATTTGGGAGTTATCCACCAAAAATAGAGAAAGAAGGGCTACTAGGTTGACTGTCCTAATTTGAGTAGGATAGGTTGTGAGTATTTAGGAACTCCAAAAGTGAATGATTCCTAGTGTATTAGGTCAGGATAAGACCTTCCCACCATTTAATTGAATTCCCATAAAGTTGGGGAAAGAAATCCCTCATTTGAGTCTATTTGAGGGAATTGATCCCTAAAGTCTAAATTGGATCCAAGTTGTGAGAAGTCCCTAGGAGTTGGGGAAAGTTCTGGAGTAATAAGTCCACTTAAGAGAGGAGGTATAGAACCTCAAGGAGTTGTTAAATCAAGGAGAAGGTTTAAGGTAGGGATTCGATGTTCTTCTAATCAAGGAAGAGCAATCTAGGTTGTGTGACTGCTTGCTATGCATCATAGATGTGAGGAAGGATACATCCTACATGGACCTACTCTGATGAAGATGATTGGATTTAGGTCAACATGAGGAAGGATACATCCTACAAGGACCCGTTTTGATGGAAATGATGGGATTTAGGCCAAACAAGAGGAAGGATACATCCTGCATGGACCTACTCTGATGAAGATGATTAGATTTAGGTCAATGTGAGGAAGGATACATCCTACAAGGACCCGTTTCCATAGAGATGTCAAGTGTGGATCTGATCAGCCAAAATATGTACTGAGATCAAATTTCTGAAGCATGATTTGATGAAAAGGAACTTGTTGAAGCACAGGATTCAGGATGGAACTAGATCACTTTCTACAAAGAGACCAACTAAGAATGTGAGATATGTACAAGCGAGATCGGACTCAAGACTGGACAAATGTAGACAAGATATATACAGACTAAAAGCACAAGAAACTCAGAGAGAATGGATGTGATGAGACAGATATGCATGATGTTGCCTTGGTTGAGCCAAAAGGCCGAGATAGAGGAAGAGCAAATGGGGTGCTCTAGATGTGGGAAGAATGTAATCCCAAAAAAAACACAAGGATTGTAAAGGATGCATCCCAATGATGATGAGTGGATTGCGATCAAAGATTGCAGCAAGGATAAGGGTGTGCTTGGATGGGATGATTTCTACTTGAATTTGGATAGTTGGAGGATGTGGATAGGGTTTGCATGCGATGGTAGGTCACAAGGAGAATTAGGATTGGAATGGGTGGCATTGGGTGCATGAAGATAGCCTGGAGCTAGATAAGAATGACAAGGGAAGAAACAAGTGATGGGATATATGAAAGGAGGAATTGGAAAATGGAGGAGATGCTAGGGAATGTGGAGAGGGAAGCACTAGATTGAAAGATTTTAGTAGAGGAATGGATGGATAGATGAAGGATTGTGGATAGGAGAGGAGGATTGGGAAATGATAGGTGGATACAAGAAGGTCTCCAAGGACTACATCACTAAGGATCAGAATACCCCCACTTAGGATAGGTCATGCATGTGATGAAACATTAGGAGGGGATATGATAGGATGGAAGAGAGGATAAAAAGAGGATGAGGGAGTTGAATGAAAGATAGGATGAAGGGTGGATAAGGGAGGAAGATAGTGTAGAAGGATAGATGGAAGGATGGATGGGTGGATAAAAGGATAGGTGGATAAAGATGGGAGATGGGAGATGGATTTAAAGAGATGTCCAAAAGCATATAGATATGGTGGCCTGTATTTATCTCATCAAGATCCAGAGAAGGATGGAGGAAGTGAAAAGGAAAAGACATGATATGGATGGTAGATGGATGGTGGTTACAAGGAACTTCCCCCAAGTGTGAAGCGAAACCAAATGGAGGAACTACGCATAATTCCTGTTTAACAGGTTTTCATCATGGTAGTTGTTTGAGGCACTTGTTTGCCCATTTTTCACCAGTGGATGAATTGATTTCTCTTTCTTTTTTTTTTTGCTTCTTTTGCTGGTTCTATTCTTTTTCTTCTTTTGCTTTGTTTTTCTACTTTTGGTGTTGAGTATGATATTTTGGTACAACTTTATATGGGATGAGTGACTAAGGAAAATTTAGGTATGATATAGTTATGGAGGGGGAGATAGGTGGGATAGGGGATATAATAGTTGGAAGTATTAAGATAAAATGATGGAAAGTGCATGGGATAGGGGATGTTGTCAGGATCAACATTGGCACATGTTATGAGGGTTGTGGGAAGAGTGAGTGTGAAGCATATGGTACTTGTGGATGTGATGTAGGAATCATGGTTGGAAGTTGTGGGACATAAGGACTCAAAATAGATTTTTAAGATGGAGGAGAGGAATGCTCAACTAGAGGATTAGTAACCTCGGATGCCACAATGGATTTTTCTTTTAGATGCATGTCATCTATTTGCTTTGGGATCCACATAGTTTTTGCTTTTTCTTTGGTGGGATTTTGTGGCCTATGGGATGTAGTTCATTCTTTGATTGAATTTTTTTTTGCTAGAGCATGTCATTTGAAGTGGACATGACAATCTTTAGATTGTGGGTCCGTAGCTTTATGCATGGATGATTGGGCATCCAAATTATAGTGAGTAGCATTGAAAGAGATATGAGAAATTGCATGAGATGTAGGAAATATGGATGGAGTGGTGGAGGTAGGATGGTGGATGGGGCGCATAGGTATGTGACTTTGTTGATCCTGATTGGGAATGTAAGTGGTGGGAATTTTATATGGTATTGATAGCTGAAGGAAGGAGTGAGATAAGATGTGGGATGAGATGTTGGGACATAGGGGCCAAAAATGGATTGAGAGGATGAAGGAGGAATATGGTAGGTTGTCTTGGGTTACAAGGATGGAGTAGGGGGATGGCATTATATGATTTAGAGGGACAATAGGAAGATGTGATGGAGGGTTTGAAAGCACTCTTGAACTTTTCTTTAGTTGTACCAATAGTTTTGGATGAAGGATCCTAAGGTGTACAACCAATACCACAAGATTTGGGATGTATTTTAACATGAATGGGCTCTAGAGTAGCTTTCTCATTTAGGAATGCACCTTTACCTTGATAATTCCATTTTTTAGCATTTGAGTGAAGGTAGGATACTTGTCAGTGAAGGAACAAGATGTGAGTCCATTATCAGGTGGATGGAACATGGTGGAGATGTAACTAGTTTCTTCTATTTTAAGAGGACCATCGCGGATGAATGTGAGTGGAACAAGGTGATGTTGTAATGGTGGTGGGATAGTCGGAATTGGAGGTTTGAAAGGAGGATGAAGGGGAGGGAATGAGATCCTTGGAGCTTGAATCAGATGGGGTAATGGATTTAGAGTTGGAGGAGATGGAATGGTAGGATCTTGATGTGAAGGAGTGGATGAATTAGGAAGTGGAGTGGATGGGATGCTTGGATATTAACTCAGATAGGATAATGGATCTAGAGTTGGAGTAGATGGATCATGTAATGGATGGAGTGTGATGTTAGGATCTTGATATGGAGTGGATGGAATGATACAATCTTCATTCAAGTCAATGGATACTTCAACATGTTTTTGGAAAAGGTCTGGACTTGTTTGGATTGACATGTATGGTGTGATGGTGGATGTATGAAGGGATACTTCAGATGGAGGAGATAAAAGGATGGGATATTTTGTGATTGGAATAGAGGGAAGATGGGGGGATCTGTAGATGGACTCTATAGAGGGAGGGGATGGAAGGAGGGGAGAATCTGGGATTTGGATAGAAGGAAGAAAGGGTGGATGTGTGAGGTTCATGGGATGGGGTGTGGATAGTGTCAGGAGGAGAAGATGGTGATGAAGATTGGATGAATTCAATGGATGAGGGGACTTCAATAGTGCTAAAAGATGGAAGAATATCAAAAAGTATGAGATCTAGAAGGGAAATAATAGGTATGGGAGATGGAAGAGGAATGATGGGTGTGGGATGGGAAAAGGCCTTGTTGCTAGTGGCTTCACATGGGGGAGTGAGATGACATGACTCATCAACTTTAAGAGATGGAGTTTGTGATGGATTCCTTGTGAAAGTCCTTGGAGAATTATGTATCAGATGGTGGGAAGATGGTACATCAAGATAGTTTACATAGGTAGGTGTGGAAATGTACTATGAAATTGATTGAATATATGATAAGAGAGGAGGGATGGATTCAGGTATGGAATATGTGTTAATATAGGTAGGAATTGGATATGGTAGATTGGGATAAGATGGGGTACATGGGAAGGATAGAGTGGATGGTAGAATAGAAATAACATGGGGATCATGGTGATGTTTCAAAGGAAATGGAGGACTAGGATTAGGGATTTGAACATGGGTTGGAGGATAATGAGATGGTGGATTGGGATTAGGGATGTAGCTAGTAGTGTTGTTGTGAAAAGATAGAGGTTGGGATATGACCATGAGATAAGATGGAGACATGTATGTATAAGAAGGAGATGTGGATGGAGGATAAGACATATTTCCCTTGTCAAAGGTATGATAAGGAGTGCTAGTGGGTATGGAAGGAGACATGACGGGGTAGTGTGGATGAATGAATGGAGTTTGGGGGATGCTGGGAGAAAGCTTGCTAAGGTTTTCCATATACACATCATGATTAACAAGACCTTCATCATCAACATAATATGCTAGGGATAGATTTTGAAGGTTTTCAAAGCATGCATCATGATCAACAAGACCTTCATCATCATCAGAATAAGATAAAGTTGAGGAATAGGTAGGACAACCAAACTCAACATAATAGAATTATGACATGATGAGTTGTGAATGAGTTGGATAGGGAGAAAGGATGAAGATGGATGGAAGACTCAAGATTAATTTAGGATGAGAAAACAAGCTCAGACTAGGATTCACATTAAACTCAGGATAGAGGGAAGGACTAACTCTAATGAAGATGGAAAGGGGATGGGGGATGGAAAAGATAGCCTTGCTGGTCTAGGATATGGGGAGAAATGGAGGACTAGATGACACTTGAAAAAACTAACACTGGATGAGAGTAGGGAAATGATTATGAACATAGGATGAAATCATTTGGAGGCTTGGGTGAACAAATTGGTGATATGTCAGATTGTTGTAGTGGTCAAAGTGGATGAAGACATGGTTTGTGTTGAATTTATGAATGAAGCAAACAATCCTGTAGTTGTATTAGACCTTTTTGTATTCTTCACATGTATGGTTCTCTTTCTCAATGGACTTAAGGATATGCTAATATTTCTTGGCCTTTTTTGTTATGTTCTTCTGTTCTTTATGTATAAGAGGCAACATAATCTTCACTTTCTTGTGTTTGATAGAACAGGATATGAGCTCAAATATGATACTATTTAGGATGAGGCAGTGACTATGACAAGTGTGCCTTGGATGCTTTTGGGAAAAATGATGATCTTGGGTAGTTTGAGAAAATAGTCTTGCAAGAGGCAAAGCAACCTTGCAAGAAGCATACAAATCTTGATCTCTTTGGAAAAAGGACTTCAAAAACTTCAGATTGTGTATGTTCAAGATCTATTTTCCACAAGGTTTGTAACATCAAATGCACACATAAGAAATTATACCTAAGGATTTGGTTAGCTTGAAAACCTTTTTTTGCATATGTAGGCACACACACAAGAGCTAATCAGAATATGACCATCACCAAGCACGCGGCTCCAGTCATGATGCCATATTATCTGACTCCAAATGCTCAAGGTGGCATGAATGTGCAAGTTTCTTAGGGAAGTTACTATCTTACTTGCCCAGCGGATTATCAAGCTTACAGAGGTGAAATGAGTACGTTGCTAGTTTAAAAGTTTCTTGTAGTTCATAGAGTCCCCGCAATCAATTTATACAATGTGACTCACTTAAGAGCCTAGTTTGACCATTCTAGTATGCTCGAGAGTTCACCTTGTATGTAATATCATCGAACATGATTTGTCCGAGCTTGAAAGGATGTAAAAAGGATCTTTGGGTCGTGCCTTATTTCTGTACCGGCTAAAGAATTTACCAATTTTGGGTCATTCTCCAAAAGGACTCATGCTTCTTATGGACAAGCCCCTCTAAGCAAGTTGAAAGTTTTGAACGGTCACAATCATCTTTCTCTTGCACCAACAACTATGAAAGCCAATGGGAGAGGATAGTGCATGAAGTGAGGTTGCGTTCTATAAAAAGCTTGTGCAAGTGCACCAAACACATAAAGTACATTATTAATTCCTTGATAAGTTAGGCAATATTTGTTTTTATTGATTAACATAAATGAACTCACAAGTTGTTTTGTTTAATGAGCACCAAAGTGAAATGTATTTTTCCTTTGTTCAATTTTTCTTTATGCATTCAAGATTGAGTTCAGTTGATTGTTTTATTTTAAGACCCAAAATGAAAGTGTTGATGGCTTGTCTGATTTCAAAGCCTGAAATAAAGTATTTATCCTTTAGGCATTCAAGATTCAATTTTTTTTGAGTTGATCAATTCCTCAAGGGAAATCGAGAGTTGTGTTTGATTTGGTTAGATTAGTGTGTAAAATAAGGGGTAAATTTCAATGAGTGCACCTAATTTTTGATGAGTAATCTAATGAAATGGATTGTAAATATGAAAAGGTCTCTAAGTCATCTTTTTGTCACTTTTCAAATCATCAAAAATGGATCTTGTATGAAAAAGTTATGAGAATTTCAGTGAGAGTGCCTCGTTATAGATTTGCAAGGTTGAAAATTGGTTGTCCCTGATGATGTCATCATGCTGCGAGATTAAGTTTGATAGTTTTGTGGCCATCGCAGAAGGAAAGGAACACTTTCTTGAGGAGGGTGTGCTTCGAGAATACTGAAAACATGAATTTTCTTCAGATAGAAAATAGACATAATAGTAGCATCATTAATGAGCCGCCAATAGTACCCAAAACTATGCCTACTTTGTTCGAAGACTTTGTCAATTTTTGGAGGTGATAATGGTGGTTGCTAAGTCACTAGAGATAGTCATAGTGGAGTTCCAGGATTAAAGAATTTGTACTTTTTATAATGAATAAAGAAACTCCCACCGTCGGTCCCTCCTCCCTACAAAGTTTTAGTGCCCTTAAACATCACACCCAACAATGTATTTATTGCATTGTGTAAGCATTCTTTGCAATCATCAACAGAAGTTAAATACCTCCAGTACTACACCAGACTATATATCATAGAAAATGTATAAGTATATGTTGATCCAAAATAATATATAATTAGGGATTGGAGGGCAGCATATGAGAGACTTCTAAAAATTTCACTAACTATAGCGCGAAACACCTTAGACTCATACGTGACCTTAACCATACTGAATGCAAATATTACATGGATTTATTATTTTCTATAGAAGGAATCATTCTGGTAGTGTAAGTAGCACTTGTTCATATTATATCTATCGATTCTAGAATTTTCACAACTATCAGGAAGTATGTTGGCTTGGTCTTGTGAACAGTCGAAGCATTCATCCATGGGTTCTTCTCCATAACATTGAAGGAGACCATAAATCTATTTGGACTTTGGCCATGTACAGGATGGATGGAGGTTGAAACCACATGGGAGGGTGGGAAGAAACATGGAGGAGAGGAGTGGGGAGCTGCAAGTGGGAGGAGTGTTGGGGGAGGGTTTAGATGGATGATGAAGGGATGGAAGGGGGAGGGGTTTGGTTGTCGGTTGCAGGGTGGGAAGTGCAGGGGTGGGGTTATGTGGGTGATGGGGTTTGGTGGGCTACACATGTGATGGGGGATGGGAGAGGAGGGGTTTGGTTGTGGGTTGTGGGGTGGGAAGTGGAAGTTGAGTGGAGGGAGGGTGGAGAGGTGAGCGCATGTGTGGGATGTTAGTCCCACATGTGCTAGGAGGTAGAATAAAACACTTTTTATATATGTGAACATGCACACACTACTTTGAAGAAAAGGCAATGCCACAAGGTGTGCCAAAAATGTGAGCAGTGAAATTTAGTGTTTTAAAAGGAATACAATAATTAAATAAAGAACTTAACACCTAATAATAAGAACTACACTCATGATTGGACTAAAAAGAAAACCTAAAAACAATAAAGCATAAGGATTGCAAACACCCCTAAAAATGATTCAAGCTCCCTTTTGATCTTTAGATTTGTCCATTGATGTGGATGTGTTCTTAAGGATGATGCTCCAAGATTCAAGATTCAAGATGTGGATTCAAACTGACATTATAATTCTACATAACAAGATGGATAATTTTTGAAGGGAAGGGCTCCTTATATAGGAAAATGGAGGGTTAGGATGCTAACCTGAAGAGGGGATCAGATGCATTTGAAGGAGAGCACATGGATTATGCTTCTTCAACTAACTCACATTGTGACATATGTCACAAGGAGAGAGGGTGTGAGGGGATGAGGAATGTGACTATTTTGTTCCATGTGCAAAGGGATAAGAGAAGAATCTTAGGGATATGGTGGGTAATGAGGGTTGTAAGAGCATTAATGGGTATGTGTAAGAGCATTAAAGAACATTAAAGAGGGTCTTAATGAGGTATGGGTGAGGGTGTAAGAGATGGCTTTAGAAGTTTTACTTTAGGATTGGATTTGAATTCCTTATCCTTGGATTAGGAATGTGACAAGCTTAGGTAGAGATTAGGATTAGGGTTAGAGGTTAAGAAGGGTGATTAGGGAGATGTGATGGGAGGAAATAGAATGAGTAGAGGGGTTAATTAGCTGATTAGGATTAATTAGCTAATAAAGAAGGGTTATCATGTGTGAAGGGGTTGGGTTGAGTTAGAACTCAGGGTTAGGTGGTTTGGATTGGTTAGGTTAGGGGTTAAGGTTAGGATCCATGTGCTTAAATAGGATAGAATTAACTATTTAAATCACAAGTGGAGGGAAAAGAGGATAATATGAATTAAACTAAATGAATAAATACATTCATTCAACCTAATAGGGGAAAAGTGGGTTTAATTGATTATTAGGCCATTGGTTTCCATTCAATAATTAATCAAACTATAGCTTAATTAGATGAATTAATCAGGGTAGTAGGATAACATAGATGAATTAGGTAATGAATGATTACTTAGTTGATAATGTCCTAGAAGGAACTAAATGTGATTAGATATGTTAATAAAATTTAGGTGTCTGCAGTTACATAGAGTAATGTGCCATAAAAAACTTTTATGTGTACTCAATTCCACTTGGTTAATGTTGTTCATCGGTGCTCGGTGTATACTATGTATCTTGATTATTTTGGTGTTTATTTATGCTTGTGTAGCTCAATGTTGTCTATTCTTGGTATAGTCTATTTACTTGGTTATCACTACACTCGGTTAACTCTAGGCGTAATCAGTGCTCTCACTTAACTATGCACTTTGGTGATATATACTTACTATCTTATGTTGACTCTATCATCGACTGTCCATTATGTCTGCTTGATAACTAATGACAACTTCAATGTAAAATTGGAGTAATATTTGACATTGGTATGCAATTCCACATCCCAAATCTCTTCAAAATATCAATAGTGTATCTCCCTTGATTTAAGAAAATACCATCTGATTTCTGCCAGACTTCCAATCCAAGGAAGTAATGTAAACTTCCCTAGTCCTTCATATCAAATTCTCATGCCAGGCCTTTCTTATACTAAACAATAAGGTGATCTTCTCCTATAATTAACAGGTCATCAATGTATATGATTAGTATCAATATATCACCATTAATTACCTTAAAGTAAAGATTATGGTCTACATCATTCTTGGAGAACTGAAGACCCAATAGATAGATGTCGATCCTTTCATACCAGGCTTAGGGAGCCCATTTAATTCCATATAGGGATTTCTTCAAATTTCACACATGTGAAGCTACATTACAAATCACAAAACCTTCAAGTTGTTTTAAATAGACTTCTTTAATAGTCTCATTCAAGAATATTGTTTTCACATCCATCTAGTGGATCTTCCAGCCTTTAGTAGCTACAATATCTATGACTTCTCTAATGGAGGTATATCTAGAAACATGTGCAAATGTCTCCTCATAATCAATACCTTCCTTTGAGAGAATTTTCTAGCTACAAAACATGCTTTATGTTTCTCTATACTGCCATCTACAGTATGTTTAATTTTGAACAGACACTTGGACGAGACAACATATTTCTCTTTTGGTCTTGGGACTATGTCCCAAACATCATTTTTTATAATGTATTAATACTCTTCTGTCATAGCATATTTCCAAACATGATGCTTGAGAGCTTCAATAACACCAATAGGCTCAGAATTAATGATATCACTCATTAATGCATCATAAGTTTGTTAGAGTAATCATACTTTATGCTTATTGATTAAATCATGTTGATTTAATTAGTTAAGTTTTTTTATTACTCTTTGTGCCTTAAGCTATTTCTTAGGTGTATTATAAATGATATTTATATTAATTATTAATGTGCAACCTATCTTTTTTAGACTTTAGGGTTTTGTTCACCTTATTAGGCTGAACTATGTAATTATTGTTTCATAACTTGGAATACATTTTTTCTCTACCATTTTGGAGTACTTCTGAGTTTCTATTTTTTCCTCCTTTCTGCTTCTTCCTTGTAATATATATTTGCATGCAGTTTTTCTTTGAGTTCTATGGATTTGTATTTCTCAAATCCTACATGGTATCAGAGCCTTGTTGCTACTACTCGCTCTTGAGTTTTTAAAGTTTTTGGAGCTCTGAGGGTTTCAAGGTTTTTCTGCATTTTTGGTGGATCTGGAAGGGTTTTTTGTTTGGATCACTTTGAGTAGAAAATTACCTCACGATTGAGCTCAAAATTCCCAAAAACCCATATTTCCATATAAGGCATGACCATTTTGGCCAAAGTTGCATTTTGAGACAATTTTTTTTGCATATGCCCATTTTCTGGGCACAAAAATTGAGGCAAAGGTTGAATTTTTTTTTTTTAAATCTGAAATTTATTATTTGGATTTTGAAAAAAAAAGAGAATTTTTTTTAGGGCTACATGCATTTTGAATATACATTTTGGATATGAAAGTTAGGGTTCTATTTTGCGTTGATTTTGTCGTCTTGTAGGGTTTTTTGCCTATCAAATTCAGGGTTCCATTTTGAGAGGGTGTCAACTCCTTTCTATCAATTTCATATCCAATTGTTGATAGTTGGTCCCTTATTTAAGTAATTCTCATGAAATATGCATTGATTGATTCTCCCTTGTTCATAATTATAGTATTTATTTATCTCTTTAGAGCAAGGGTTCTGCATGTATTATTTATTTCAAAAGTACTCTCAAGAGATTTGAACATAAGATATGCAATTTCATGTTTTGCTAGTATAGGCACAATGTGATCTCTGAGAGCATCTATTATGAGTTTAATGGATCTCTCATTTATTTCGATCCATCAAGTTTTCTCCAGGTCATCTTTGGGTTCAACTTTATTTTATTTTACAAATGAGTCTAATTTATTCTCCTTTAGTAGCATCATGATTTTTGAGCTCCCAAGATGTGAAGTTGTTTTCTCCTTCAATTTGATCTCTGAATCTAATCATATTTGACATTGTGAAGAATGAAATGTGTCTACAATATCAATAGATGATAGTATTATATCTCATATTAAATTGGATCTTCTTTACCATGGCTCTGATACCATGTTAAAGTGAAATTACATTTATAGCAGACTTATGCAATAATGTACTAATTTTCTTCTTTCTTGATTGCATGATAAATTTAGAATTAAATATTTAACAAATATGAATTTCAATAATGATATAGTATTGGTATCATGTTGAAACACTAATTTATTTCAAGTCTGAAATCACCAATCAAAGGTGATGAACTATAACTAATTGAATGTTTGAAATGATAAGTTGATGATCATTGAGCTGCAGAAAGTAAATGCAAGACATTAAATTAGTTAATGTATTGTATTGTCATTGATGTAAAATTGATATAATTTGATTGGTCATATACAGATTTTCATAGAGTTCAAGAAACCAAAGAGATAAAGTTTATGTTATAAGTAAACATATAAATCCAATGTACACTGAGTGACAGTAAACACTGATAGATAGTGCACACTAACGAACAAAGAACCCCAAGCAGTTAAAAGTGTATACTGAGAAATGCAACACCAAGCATAACTAAAGTGGTCACTGATCATAATTGAAGTTGATGCCCAAGGACAAATGAAGTATTTCACCAATCAAAACTGGAGTTAGGAAATGACAAAACACTTAGCTAGGAGGAGCTATAATTAGAGTTAATTGATTGATTGATTTTTTTTCATCGACCAATTGAATTGAAGATTTAAAATTATTTTTATTCACTGTTTTCAAGGAGAAATCTATAGAATAAAACTAAATCTATGCTTTAAATATTAAAGCAATGCATGGCAAGATTTGTGGATCAAGAAGCTATCTGCGTCAAGAACAAGAAAGACAAGGAATGTAAATGGTGAAATCATGTCTATATAAAAAGACAAGTAATTATTTATGAAAATAGGAATGTTGAGTATAATTCTAGTGAATATAGAAGTCTTCATGCAAATCTGATCATACAGGTTGAAGTATAGAGCCAATAATTTTGCAGACACCGACACCGAGCAACAGAGAAGCAAAAACATTCATTGAGTAGAAATAACAAGGAGGGGAGAAAAGGAACATAAGAGAATATTGATGAGAGAGGTATTATGGACTTACAATAGATCTAAAAATCTGCAATGTAAAGTTTTATTATTGAACATATCATATACTGTTTCAGTTTAACCATTGATTCAGAAAATCTCTTAACCGAGCGGGATTTAACAGTCCTTAATGTATTGAGATACTCAAGAGTATCAAAAGGTTTTTCTTGTTGAAAACAAAGTGAATTCCTAAGGTCAAAAGACTAACCAATGGTTTTAAATCCTCTAACAAGGTCACACTTAATAGTGTGTTTGTAACCTTTAACAGGGTTGGCTCTTTACTGAGCTCACTTCACAAGAGTGAAAATTGTGGGTTAACGGTCCCAAGTGGTTTTTCCCTTAACATGGTTTCCACATTAAAAATCCATGTGTCAAATATGTATATGGTTCATTATTTTGATGTTTTTCTTTACACATTACTAAAACAGGATTGGTTGGTAAACACTAAGTTTATTTATTGATATTCGGTAAAGGCTAGGAAAAGATAAATTGCTATTCGACAAAGACTAGAAAAAGGATAAACAGTATAATCACCAAGCAACATATATTTGATAAGATTAATTAAAGGAATACATCTTGTAGGACTGAAGATGAATAGAGGTATTATATTTCTGATATAAGTTTTGGTTGGATTATTGGATTAATTTTTGAGGCCACTGATTCACCCCCCTCTCAGTTATTCTAACACAAAGGGAGAGAGAGCATGTATAAATTTTGATGCTTCTCTATTTGAAATCGAAACACACACACAGATCTCTCTCTCTCTCTCTATATATATATATATGTGTGTGTGTGTGTGTGTGTGTGTGTGTGTATCTATGTGTGTGTGTGTGTGTGTGTGTGTGTGTGTGTGTCTATATATATATATATATGTTAATGGAGGGACATGCCATGAAGGGACATGTCTCCACAAAGTGGATCCATATCCATTCATGGCATGGCCCTTGGCTAAACAACATAATTAATTACCAAAGGGTGCTTCCAAAAGACCCAATTCATAATCAATTAGTTAACACAATAACCAACTGATATCATGAAAATCGCCGATCAACCACATTACATTTTAATGAATAACCTTTACTTACATATAATGATATAACTTTCTTCATAACTAGTGATCAATGAATGCACTTATAAATTTGGGATTACCTACTTTTTATGATTGTACCTCTTTTATTACTAGCTATATGGTTAGGCATGATTCATCTATTTTACATGCACATTATTGAAATGATTAGGCTATTATCTTATTATGTAATTGATTGAGCCCTTTAATTACTTTATTTTCTAAAGCTAAACTTAGGTGTTTTTTTTTTCATTTTATCATATTAGGCTAATCATTGATTACGTTTGTTGAGATAATTTTAGTTTCCTTATTTTAGATTAGGTTTATCTTTATTTTGTTGAAAGGGGAGCTTCTTCTTCTTGTTTTTGTTGTAGATTTGTTGACGTGTTAGTTGTTTCTATTGTAGAGTTGTTGATGTAATTGTTGATGTGTTAGTTGTTATTTTTATAGAGTTGTTAATGTATTAGTATGATTTTCATTAATGGCAACATACCACTTTTGTTATTGGATTGTTCTCATTATTTTTGATATGTTACATATGTGATTTTGAGGATATGATGGTTTGGAGGCTAGTTCTTCAGAAGGTTGGTTCTTTAGGAAATATGTTCTGGTGATGTATTCAATTTTAGGGATTATCCAATTATTTAATTGATTGGGCCTTCGATTACTTTATTATCTAAACATAAACTTAGGCATTTTTTCATTTTATCATATTAGGCTAATAATAGTTTAAGTTTATTGAGCTAATTTTGGCTTCCTTATTTTAGATTAAGTTTTTATTTATATTGTCCAAGGGTGGATATTTTTGTTGTTACATAGTATTTGATGTGTTAGTTGTTGTTGTTGTAGAGTTGTTGATGTAATTGTTATTGCAGAATTGTTGATGTGTTAGTTGTCATCATTGTAGATTTATGTATCCGTATGATTGTCATTAGTGGAAACATAATTCTTTGGTGATTGGATTATACTCAATGTTTATGATATGTTATAGATGTGATTTTATGATCTAATGATCTGTAGGATGGTGCTTAGTATTCCTTATTAAGTGATGTTTGTGTCTAATAGTGGTCCAAAATTCTCTACTATTTTAGATATGTTTTGGCAGTTTGGTTTCATATAGCTCATTGCATCATCTTTTGATATTTGATTTTGGGTTGTGCTAATGTGTTTTGGATGCATGGATGCTAATTATGTTAATTATTCTTGGGCTCTTGTATTTATGACATTTGGATAATATTTGGTTTGGTCGAGGTAGTGTGTGTGGTGTGGTCCACTTTTCATTCCTCCCTAGAATGAGAATGTTTAGTCTTAACCTACTTCAAATTATGTTTTGATGGTCGACTTGGTATTTTCATATGTTAAAGATCAATATAAATAAGAGGGTAATTTGATGGAATGGTATAGAAGTAAGTTTGTTAAAAAAGAAGATCTTCATGATATTGTTTGAGGTTATGTGAAAGCATGAAGTTGGGTTGTGAGAAGAGTGTGTGTGCTAACTTTGTTAGTCACTGAAGGTAGTGACCCAAGGGTTTCTTTAGAATTTTTTCTTCAGTGGTGGATTTACATTTCATTCTTCTTCTTTAAGTCAGTGCAACTTTCTGGGAATTGAGCCCACCTAGAGTGAGCATTCTGGTACTAAGCCACCCTTTGTTAAAAATGCTTTAACTGGTGTTTTTTATTCACAAGAATTAGGTTCTCCGTGGTTTTTCCCATCTTGGGTTTTCAATATAAAAATCTAGTGTTCATTGTGTATGTTTTATATGTGTGCTTATTCATGTTTGAATTTTATTTGGTTAAGTGGCTAAATAATTAATCAACTAGATCCATATCCATGAAATTTATAAAAAGATTTTAATTTACAACTGATTCGCCCCCTCTTAATTATCCAAGATAATCAACAATTGATATCAAAGCTTTGGCTCCTAGATAGTGAGCCTAATCTGATGGCACATAATGTTAGTGTTCCTACCTTTGATAGATCTAGCACATAGTATTACTAGGCCATATGAGATAGATGCCTATGAAGAAAATGAAAGAGGAAGGTATGATATTTTTAGTGCATTATCCAATATTGAATTGGTAAAGGCAGTTGCATTAGAAATTTCTTATGAAGTTTGGGAAAATTTGAAAAACATCTATGAAGGAAATGATAGGGTTAAAGTAACTAAGAAGAAGACTGCTAAAGATAGATACGAGAACTTAAGGATGGAAGAAGGGGAGGAAGAAGGGGGGGATATATCAAGATACTTTCAAAAAATTGATGATGTTGTGAATGAGATCAAAAATCTTGGTAAAACTCTAGATGATAAGGATGTAGTTGAGAAAATTTTGAGGACTTTACTAGAAAGCTATAGTGACAAGGTCTCAATATTGAAGAAACTTATGATCCAACAAAATTCCCTAGAGAATAATTGTTTGGCACTCTAAGTGTAGTTGAGATGAGAAAGTTTGGAAGAGACAAAGCTAGATCTAAGATAGCCTTCAAAGAAACAAAGATAGATGAAGATCTAAATGATGAGAGAAAAAATCAAGTGAAAGTAAACTTTTTAAGAAGGATGAAGAAAGGAACTAAGAAATTCACTTGAAACATGATGCTAAGTTTATAGAATAATTTGTTTCTTTAAAGTAATAGATTAAAAATCTCAAGGGTTACATAACATAGAATTATGTAAATATTAATTAAATATTCTAGATAATTACAAGTACAAGTCTCACATATACAAATGAATAACAAATACATTGCCATATAAATGTTAACATAAATACAACTGATACCACAAGGTATACATAATAAATCAACATCCATTACATAAGTAAGAGGGTATGTCATAATACATCAAGTACAAGAATACCTATACAACATCTCTAAAAATATCACAACTAATATATTGATACAAGGTACAAATATACAACATATGCAAGATAAGAGAAAATATCCAATGATGAACATGAAGAATGTATCTTCCACATGAATCATCCAGTACCAGAATAGGAACATAGAAATATTGAATGGTAAGCGAATCAATACCACCCTAACATTAAGAACCCAAAGGCCCACTCCCACCATGCTAAGGAGTAAAAACATACCCAACTAAAATAAAAATTAATAAAAATATAAAGATATAAACATTGGATCCTGAAATATCTCTATCATAAGGTGTACTACTCACTCTACCAGAGGCACTAGAAACATGTGGGAAACCTAAGATGTATATAGGGAAGTGTCATCACATGAGTCAACTATTGAGTTATCCTGGTGGTATCTCTAGACCTTGGCCCACCCCAAAGTGACTCTATGTGCCATCAGTAACCTCTCATAAAGACAAGGGTACTAAATATGCTAGACCTCAATCAAGTATCTTCTCCCACTCCAATCCTAGTCTGTACTAGCACTCAAGAAATGAGCGAGGAACACAAGCATCTTATTAATTTATTTTAAAACCAAATTTAGTGTTTTATGTTATCACTTATTAATTAAATTACTGATGCAAGGAGGGTAGGAAGACCAAGGCCCAAGGCACTCCCAGCTATCCAAACCAACTTGCAGAAAAACTCAGAAGGAACAACACAGAAAGGGAGAGAAGAAATAGTGGTACTTTATATTATTTCATCAAACTTATTATATGCTGGGCTGTAAGGCCTTCCTAGTTTCTGCAATAGACATTCAGATGTTTACAAAGTAATTGTCATATGGGTGAGGTCATAGACCTGCCATCTAAATATGCTAACCCTAATCTTCTATCCCCAAAATTCCTTTCTAATTTAAGAACAAAAAACCAAATATATACAAGATTCCACCAAAGAGGTTGACACTTAGATCCTAAAGATCCAACATAGGAAATAGAAAAGACACAAATTTAGGTCCACACACATCCCAATGAAAGATCCCAACATTAATTACACTACAAAAATTAAAAGTAGAAGTCAACCAAAAGATTTAACTTAAAAAACACAACTTTTTAAGAAAGCCAACCAAGCACCGAGACCAGTTGGTGAAAACCCACCAAGTAGCCAAACAACTACCGAGACCTATAAGTAAAGCACACCACCAAGTAGTAAAAATGACCACTAAGACTCATCAGTAAAGAAATACCAAAACAAGTAACTGATCCCGAGTGGAGAACAAAAAGCCTTCAACTGAGTGAACAGAAGAAGTTAATAAGCACTTTACTGAGAAGTATCCAACAAGCTACCAAACCAAAACAAGAATATTTTTTGTTGATACAAGATTGCCAAGGACCCAAGATGCTCCTGCATCAGACACCTGGGGTTAAAATAAATTATTATCTGAATCATGAGTCAGGTATAACCTGAATTGAATCCAACTCAGATTGAGAAATCAAAGATGAGTTTTCAATCAGTCTGTTCTTCCATTTTACCAGATATTCCATGTAATCCCTTCTGCTTGTACTTATGCCAACTTTTTGTTTCAAAATCTTCTCAACTTCCTCTATCTATTTCTTAGGATAATCACTTGGTACTCTCACTTCTTCACTAGGTTCATCATACTCATACAAATCTAAAATATTGAATATAGGTGATATATCAATGTCATCAGGTAATTCTACTTCATAAGCATTTCCACTGTCAAATCTTCTCAATATCTTGCAAGGACCAAATTTGTTCATTTTAAATTTACCATATATTCCAATAGAAAATATATCTTTCTTCAAATGAACCATAACTGCATCACCAAATTCACAAGTTTTATGTCTCCTTGATCTATCTGCACTATCCTTATATTTCTGATTACTTTGCTCCAACTTATGTTTCACTTCCTCATGTAATGTCTTCATAAAATCAAAAAATATTTCTCCTTCATTACTTCTCTTCTCTTCTCTAGCAATATCTCTCAAGTTTGATATACCTCTTAGTTCTGTGCCATTAACAATCTCAAAAGGTGTCTTTACAGTACTTCTATTTACTAAATTATAATATACAAACTCTTCTTGTGCTAATATCAAATCCCAATTACTCAGTGTGTCTCCAAATAAGCATCTCAACAAGTTACCCAAACTTTGGTGTACAACCTTTGTTTGTCCATTAGTCTATGGATGAAATGTAGAACTATAATTCAACTCAGTGTCCAACTTCTTCCAAAGTGTTTTCCAAAAATAGCTGACAAACTTACTATCTTGGTCCGAGATGATACTCCTCAGTAATCCATGCAATCTGACAATATTCTTAAAGAAAATATCTTCAATATGTACTGCATCTGATGTTTTTCTACATGGTTGGAAATGTGTCATCTTAGAGAATTTATCCACAAAAAAATATTGAATCATTACCTCTTGTTGTCCTCGGTAAGACAAGAACAAAATCCATGCTGATATCACTCCAAGGTTTCTCAGGAATAGAAATTTATGTATACAATCCACTATTTTGACTTACTCCTTCTGCAACTTGACAAACTCCACAACTTTTCATAAATTTTTGAACATCCTTATACAAATAAGGCCAAAAATACCTTTTCTTGAGTAAATTCAATGTCTTATCAATACCAAAATGTCCAACCAAACCACTAGTATATTTTTCCTTTATCAAATTAGATCTCATTGATCCTCTCGATATGCACAACTGAATACATTTGAACAACATATCTTCTTGAATGAAATAGTCTTCATACTTGGTTGATTTGGAATAGGTGTTTTGCACACTCTCCACTACTCAGAAAAATTAGGATCATTTGCATACAAATTCTTCATGTCATCAAAACTAAGAACCTCAATTCTCATTTCAGTCAACAAAGATCTTCTTCTTCTCAATGCATTAGCAACTCGGTTAGAAACTCCACTTTTATGCTTTATCACAAATGTGAAACTTTGAAAATACTTGACCCATTTCAAATGTCTCTAATTCAACTTATTCTAACTACCCAAATGTTGTAAAGCCTTATGATTAGTATAGAACACAAATTTACTTGTCATCAAATAATGTCTCCATTTCTTTAGAGCTTGAACAATAACATAGAATTATTGATCATAGACAAAATATTTCCTCTTGGCATCATTCAACTTTTCACTAAAGAAAGAAACAAATTTATCTTCTTGAGTTAACACAACTCCTATTGCACTTCCACTTGTATCAAATTCAACTTAAAATACCTTATTGAAATCAAGTAAGGCTAATACAGACAATTCAACAACCTTTTGCTTCAAATTCTCAAAACTCTTATCAAATCCATGTGTCCATTTGAATTCACTTTTGTCTACTCTCATTGTCTCAGTCATAGCATTACAAATAGAACTAAAATTTCTGATAAACTTCTTGTAAAAACTTTCCAATCCATGAAATGGTCTTACCTCACTAACATTCTCAAGTGTAGGCCAACTAAGTATAGCTTCAACCTTCTAAGGATCCATCTTTAAACTTGTCAGATATATTTTTAATTTCTGGGTCTTGTTAAAATTTTTGGTTCCCAGTGGCAGATTGTCTCCTAAATTGTTAAAATTTGTTCATGCCTATGCAAATTTTCCTTCAAAAGGTTGAAATTCATGCATGATGAGAAAAGGATACATGAAAACCTAGATCCTAGGTCATTTCTGTCCTTTCCAGGCAAAAGGCGCTAAGTCTTTATAACCTTTTTCTTTTTTTGTTTTACTTTACCATTCACTTAAGTAATATTGGCCCATGTGTTTTATTATTATATTTGAAATGGGGCTACTTTTCCAATTGGAAGGTTAGGTTTCATGTCTTTTAAGTTGGGCGGTTGCTTCTCTTTTTAATTTTTCCTAAGTTTGAACGCTTTAATTTTTCCTAAGTCTAAGTACTTGTGGAATTTTAAAACATTGTATGTTATGTCACACATTTTATTTTTGATTTAATGGCTGTCATATTCCCTCAAACCAAAGATCTAGTTAATCTATCATCCAAGGGAACGTGACAATGTGACACCTATCTTTGGTGGGTCCAAAATCTATTTTAAAGTGGTGATAAAGTACTTACAAGTCTGATTCAATCCAACGGTCGTCACATTTCCATAAGCTAAAAGATGTGGTCGATCTATCTCACAAGGGAATGCAACAAGGTGACACCTATCTAGTGGTGCTAAATGAGGTCAGAAAAGTAAACATAAAAGGTATACAATTCAATCTTGATGAGATGGTTGTTGTATTGCCACAAGCTTAAAGATGTGCATGATCTATCTCTTAAGGCAATACGACTGAGTGATGCATGTCTCTGGCAGACCTGATCCAACATTAATAAAGCTAATAAAGGTGTTGCAAGTTGATTTTAATCTGACAGTTGTTGTATTCCCTCAAGATGAAGATGCATTCAATCTATCATCTAAGGGAACATGACAAGTTGCCATGTGTCTTGACCGAGAGTCAAAATTTGCAGATAGTAAAAGGAATAGTTAACTAATCTACGAGAAGGTTAATTTCAATCAAACAGTGGTCGTGTTGCCTCAAGCTAAAGATGATGTTGATCTATCTATCAAGGAAATGTGATTTCTCTCCACATGTACTCTAATGATAGTGATTTTTATTAACAAAGTCAATTGTAGGATGCAACAGTAAGTGTTGAGATCGACGGTCAGGGTTTCAACTGATAAAGTAAAATTGTTTGAGCCATTGGGTCATGAATTTTCAAATACAACAAAAGTAATGGTGAGGTGTGTGGCATAACAAGAAGTAAATGTTGAAGCTTAGTTGAGATAGTGTATAATATTTTTGTCAAATCTGAAAAGGGAAAAACTAACAAAGTATTTTGAAGCGGAGCTGAGTGGTGGAAGTCTGCTATCTGTGTCCAAAAATTGCAGAATGGGTAAGTTTCTTATAAAATACATTTCTCAGCACCTATGGATTAAATAAGCATTTAGGTTTGGTGTGTAATTTTATTTTATGCACATGAATTCTTTATTCATCTATCTAGAAACCTTAGTTTCAAAATGCCACCTAGAAGAGAGATTTCAGGAGAGACCGATTACCTAAAAAGACATGTATATGAAGACCTGTTGCAACAATTAGATGAATCAACTAATGATCCTTTGAAAGCTAAAGATTTGGTCCTGAATTCACCTTGTTTAAAGGAAAAAGATGGTTTATGTGACAGAGGTAGATGGGCCTGAGATGCTAGAACTAGTGTAGCTGGTTTGGATCTCTTCAAGATAGCTTTTAGTTATAGAAATACCTCCACGCTTGATAGTAATATATTGCAATTTGATGTGGGATTATTAATGGTCCCTGGTGTTTTCATAGACAAAGACTTATTAGTTCAAATTACAAAGAAATATGACATTACTTCTTGGGTTGTATGGGATGTTAATGATAGAGCATCAGTGAGTATTAAAGTTGAAGAGATACAAGAAGTGTTTAATTTGAATGATCCTTCTATCTAGGTGGATGATATTGATATTGACCTTTTAAAACAAGTGTATGGAGCTCAGAGAGATTACCTCATAAATTTTCCACTAAAGGAATATTTTAGCAAAATAGGAGGTCTAATTGTAGTAGGATCCAACACACCTAAACCCTTCAAATTAGATTATTTCACTTCAAGAGAAAAAATAATGTATAGCGCCTTGTGTTACATTTTTGGAGAGGATGAAGAAATAGTAATTCCCATTCATTACATGTTTATGATGGTGCAAATCCTCCACTCCCATCTGGCCATTATTTTAGATTTTTCCACCCATCTTGCTGAATTGATTCATCAAGGTTTGATAGGGATAAAAAATTCCAAGCTTACTAGACCCTTTGGATGGTATTATATGCTTATGCACATGATGTTATTCAAGAATGTTGACTATTTTGGAGAGGAGATGGAATAAATAAGATTCAAGGATGATGAAGAGATGGTAGTCCAATTATGGAATGGAGACATGTCGTGGGATAAAAAGGAGGCTATATACATCACCTTTGATCAGTACTTTTCCTCCAGGCTCAGAGCCTTGTTGTTCATAGAGAACCCTAGGATCCCTAAAGATGTTTTGAGTATATTGATACCAAAGGAGTTTTCTCCATCCATACAAATAGCACAAAATTAGGGTGATATTATCTTATACCTTGTATCAACTATATTTAGAGTATATGGTTTTAGGGGAGTGCCAAATATATTGCCTTATCAGGTGCCTCTCAAATTAGGAATTGCATAAGTACTTAGACAGATTGTTGGTTTGCAAGAATATTCATTAACAAATAAAGGGAGAGGAACCATTTTCCCTACTATCACAATTGTGCATCAATTTGTTATTACAAAAGGGGGATGGAAACAGTTACACAAATATTTATAACCTTAGCATATGAAAAAATCAGTAAAAAGGTGTGCTGATAATGAAGCTTTTATCAGTGATATGTTCAAGAAGAGAAAAAAATGTATGACTTTGGATCATCAGTTCAACTTTCCAGAAGACATTATCAGAAATGAATTCAATTTTTAGGAGAGGGAGATTAAGAAAGAGAAATGTATGGTTTATAAAAAGACTCTAGTCTTTTTCCAACATTTTGACAAAGGATATGACCCCTTGAAGGAATTCAATCCTTGGGCCCGATAGTTTGACACATTAATGACAATGTTTGAGAACATTATGCAGGCCTTGAGCCAAAAGAAGGAAAAGGTTATGCAAGAAGATCTAGAAAAGGAAAAAGCAATTTTGACTGGAATCATCCCTATTAGAGGTGTTCCACCAGGTAGATATATTTTACATCAGAAGAAGGGGCGTAGTTTTGTAATGCCAAGAACAGATACAACCCCTATTTCAAAAGGGAAAATTCCATTGGAATTATATGTCCAATCATTAACATCTCCCAAAAGGAAAAGGATGGAAGAAGAAGAACAAAACAAAACACTTATTCCCCTTCCCAATCTCTGCTGCACATGGATGAGCAAGCAATTAATAAGAAATTAATACAAATGGGAAATACAGGGAAAAATTCTGTCACACATCAAAAAATGCAAGAAGGGATGCTAGAGGCTCACAAACATATAGAGATAGACCTAATAGTAGCTGAGTTTTCTTGAAAGGAATTGTATCCCATCACTAAGCAAGCTAGTGATGAATTTTTGTGAGATGATAAGTTTATTAAAGAAAGAGAATTTATCAAAATTTTCTAGAGAATTCATATTAATGAATTCAAGGAAACATGTTAGCAAAGGCAAAAGGATCAACCTGACAAGGAAAAAGATGAAATTAAAAAGGAGGTAAAGCAGGAAATGGTGTCTAAATTTGATAAGATTACTCCTGAAG
Source organism: Thuja plicata (assembly GCA_018584345.1). Classification (NCBI taxonomy): domain Eukaryota; kingdom Viridiplantae; phylum Streptophyta; class Pinopsida; order Cupressales; family Cupressaceae; genus Thuja; species Thuja plicata. The sequence goes on from MU223497.1 coordinate 1,332,670, forward strand.
AAGGCTGTGAATTAGTCAGGAAAGAAGGAGTCCTAATTCTCCCAAAATGGGATATTGCTGATGCAATAGTATTCAGTTACATCAGAAAGGAAACCAAACCATTGCATGCTAGTGGAGTGTCTACAGGGGTAAAATTCAATGAAGACCATGCCTCATTAGTAATGTGGTCAATCAAGAAAAGGGACAATAAGAAGACTGATGGACATGATCTAGCTGAACATTCTGGCAGCTTAGTAGTAAAGAGAGTTGTAGACACTTCAAGGGTCGAGGCTGCTAGCCTCACATTAGAATCTGCAAATTTTAGCATGAAAGTAGATAAAAAGAAAGAAGAACAGATCCAAGATCTAAGAGAAAAATTTGAGACAATTCTGAAGGCCTATAATGATGAAAGGATAAAATCCATTGAAAAGGATAAGAAAATTGCTTCCCTGGAAGGTAGAAAAACATCTCAATTCTCTCCTCAAGGGATGATCACATAGGAACCACATCATCCTTCTTCATCCAGTCCAATCATAACTTATCCCCCCTCTCCTATGCCATCAAGTCCTACTACACAAGAAGACTTGGAATTAGAGAGAGAAAGATTAATTTATGAGAGGACCAAACTAGAGAAATGAAGAAAGAAATAAGATGAGTATTGTGCAACTTTTAAAGAATAAAAAGCATGGATAAAAAAAGGTATGCTGATAAAATACATGCTACTCTCGTGCAATGTACTCAGGATTTAAGTCATGCTACCATTTATTTGCAAGGAAAGAAAATTATTGGCATAATGGATGAGTTCAATAAAGATAAGGATAAATGGGATCCAATCATGGATAGATGGAAGGGAAAGAGGGAATAATTGAAGTTTTTATATTCTATGTCCAAAGAGGAGAACAATGTTGACATTGTACTAACCAACATATAAATGATTTAAATTGCTAATGGATTTAGACATAAAAAGGAGCATCATCTTGAGAAAGGTAGAGACTTTAAGAAGGGAATATTCAAGAGATTGTTATGAGATGTTTCCTAATCTCTTTAAGTAAAGTGGTGAGATCAAGAAATAATTCTTATGGATGAGACAAATGAATGATGCATTGGCAACTAGGACCAATAGTGTTATTACCTTGGAAAGCACACTTCTGTTTTCCCAAACTATTAAAATCATCTACAAGTCCAGGTGATTTTTTGAATTATGGAAAGAAGAAGTTGAGAAGGAAAGTCTCAATTGGAATGAGATCAACAGAAAAAAGGATGAATTCATTAGTTTCTCTTGGCCAAGTGATGAGGTGTACACCTCCTGGAAGGATAGATACAATGTATTTGATCAAGGAGAAGGTGGTGATGTGTAATAGAAAACAAATGGTAGTGCTTCCTAACATTTTGGATAGGATAGGCAAAGGTAAAATATTTTACATCAATAAGATTAAGGACAAAAAAAATCTAGGTGGCTACTTTTGAACAAGTTTAAAGCAAATGGAGTAACAAGGTGGTCAGAAGACAAAACACTTTGAATATCCTGTAAAAAAAGTGGTTATCACTCCACCTATTATTTTGTCTCATATATGAGTCACATGTTTTGGCTTATAGCTTAGTCATCTGAAGCTTGTTGCATCCTTGATTTTTAAGGATTCCAAGATGACTAATGTGAACTATATATAGAAATTTGTAAGACATTTTAAATGATGGTGAATTTAGAACAGAAAGGCAGACTTCAAACTTTGTTTTGGTTTCCAAGTTTTGTCTATCTAGAATGTATTGAAGAAGAAAAATATTAATAAAAATACACTGAAATTTCCTATTTTAGATTTATGATGTCTTCTTTTACTCATGTTTATGCCCTTGTGTGTTTGATTTATAGGGCATCTCAAACACACTGGTTATAAGGTAATTGTGTGAGTATTTATAGGTTTCATTGAAGGAGGGAGTTCATCTTGTGAGTAGTTCCAGAGGGTTCGATATTAGTATGGAAATTTGATACATGGGTGTGAAAATGAGAGGGCAGTTTGTAAGGCATTCTATCTGGAGTTTCATTTGTGTTCTAATTAACTTGTTTTCTATGGATTTATACCTCATTTGACTCTTTACCCAGGATTAGGCACTGGTTTAAGTTCTGATAAGTAGTTTTCATCATCAATGATAAATCAAATTAATCTTTACATTTATGTTATTGAGTATTTTCATGTTTTTTTGTTCTATTCAAAGGATACAATTCATTTTGCTAATTCCTTGAAGAGAGAATCATCAGGTTAGCCTTCCTGAGTCATATACTTTAAAAAGAAGAAGGATGAATATCCTTATTACACTGATAGTAGTTCTTTTCAAGTTCATGGTTTATCTTATTAAGATCTACATAAGGTTGGTGATATTCATCTGAAAGGTGTGTTGTCAACTGTTGTAGCACAAAACAAGAATGAATTAGTTTATCAACTATTAGATTTACTAATAATTAGTAATCTGTGAATGGTACACCCACCTGAGTTTGTGGACCTCAAAGTGAAGAAGGATCATATCCTTTTTAATTAGGCTTTTCCCTATATGAATGAAGAATTAAGAATTCGAGGGTCAAGCTTGATAAGCTATATAGATACTCTACATGAAGAAGTGCTAACAAATTGGCAACTTTATTGGGGAAACATTTAGTATCCTAGAGCTATGTTTATCAAAGAGTTAGTTCTAGTCATACTAATTATAAGTCTATTATTTCTCATTGTTTTAAGAGTGAGTTTGTTCTGTTTATCTGTCATTGCATACAGCCTGAAGGTCCTGATCCTAAAAATGATACAAATATTATCTCACATCGATTGAGTAGTGACTCTGAATTCTCTGGTTTTGTCTAGTATGTGTTTTTGAATAAATTTCACAAGAGAAAGTGGATCTCTAGCGATATAGACAGCAAAGGAGAGTTCTCTTTTAATTACAAACTTGGTCAAGGTGAGAAATTATTATGAAACCTTGCATTTAGGTATCATGCAGACTTATTGTTGTAAAAGAAATTTTAAGTTGGGAAAAATCTCTCAGCTATTTTATATATATTTGTCCTCTACAAAGAGGTGGAGGCTCTAATCTCTATACATACTCTATTTTTGCATAGAAAATGATTTAAATTTTTTTGTCTAATCTGAAAATGAGTCAGAAAAGAAACACCAGATCCTATTTCAAGGCTAACCCTGAAAAGAATATTGGAGAGGAACTCCATACACCTGGAAGGAGGCAGTGGTCGAAAAGAGTTGGATCAAATAATAATTCCCCAAATACTCCTAAGGGAAGAATGGAAACCCCTGTTCCAGAAAGAAGGTCATATTCATATGAAAGTGTAGAACATCTAGGGCCAGTTGGTTCTTATAAATCTGATATAAAATTTGATCCTTTCAAAGAGGGAGAAATTACAGATGCAAGATTCTTCCATGCAGAGGAAACACTAGAACAACCAGGAGAGACATCTACTGCTAAAAAAACATTCTATGATTCTAATGAATTAAAATAAGAGGTCATGACTTTGAGAAGAAAGAAGTATGAAAAAAGTAGAAATAGAAGATGCAAAGAAAAAATGTGAACAAGAGCTCTATGACTTGTTAATAGAGAGACAAGAAATCTTGGCAGAAATAAGAAGAAATGAACTTAAGTCTACAAGTTTAAATAAAGAGGTTAAAGGTCTAGAAATAGATCTATTTGGTGACCTTAAAACTTCAAGGAAACAAGATGCTAGTAAGAAGGAAAAAATTAGCAAAGATGAGTTTGAGGGAGAAGGACCTATCATTAGGCAGTTGCACCCGTATGAGGTTGAGCCAAATGCAAAGCTCATAAGAAATGATAAAAATGTCTCAGACAAAGGAAAATAGAAGGCAATGGGTATAAGTATCAATGAGCCTAATCACAATAATATTACCCCTGTAGGAATGACTCAAGTTGATTTAGAAATTGAACAAGCCAGAAAGGTCAAGGAAGATCTAGCCAAACAACTAGATAAAATGGAGTTAGAAGCTACAACAGCTGACATGAAAATGAGGATTGCCTTTTTACATGCCAATACTAACAAAAATGCAAGTAGTTCTATACCTGTTAACACTAGGACAACAAAAAAATCAAGGTGGTACTATCCCAAGCACTCAAACTTTGGGTCCAAATAAAAGTGCAAAACGTGTTGGTTTTGGTATGAATACTCAAAGCTCTGGTACGAAGCAAGGTGTTCCCCCACCAACTCAAAATCAAGGAGGAGAAACAGGCCCAAATTCAAACAACACTCTAGGAAATTTTCAAAGGAGACCTATTCGTCTTGATAGAAATCAATCCCTAATCTTTGATGGCATTCCGCGTTACCCAAATGTGATCCCCAATCAGGTAAGAGACAAAATCCATAGGTTCACATGAAATAATGTTATAACTTGTGAAGAACATCTAAAAAATTTTACACACAAGATAACTAATTTTGAAATAGAAAATGAAGATGTCATCAAGAATCTTTTTGTTCAATCTTTAGTTGAAGATGCTAGGGATTGGTTTATAAATTTACCAAATGATAGCATTGCATCATGGGAAGAGTTTGTAAAAGCCTTTAGGGAATTATACATAGAACATGTCAACTCTGGATATATGTTGAATGAATTTAAAAACATCAAGAATTTCCCTAATGAGGGCATGACATAATTTAATAATAGGTTTCAAAAGGCCATAAATAAACTTTTCCAAGTACTAAGGTTATATGAGGAAGTATGTTTGACCACTTATTTTAATGCTTCTGATGACAAGATATCTTATTTTCTTAGGGATAAGAACCCAACAACCCTAAGAGAATCTTACAAAGTTTCTATTGACATTAAGAGTAGTAGAAGAGCATTAGGAAAGCTCGAGAAGAGGGATGATAATAAACTTTGGAAAGAAAAGGGACAAGCAAGAAAACCTGTCAAGGATGATGACATGGTTGAAAAATTAGTGAGTGTTGTAAAATATCTCACTGCCAAAATGGATATAAATGATAAGTGTTACCATGATAACAAGTACCAAAACCAAAGGTTTGACAAACAACCTAATTTAAGGGATTACCCATACAAAACAAATTGGAATAACGAAAATCTTATCCCTAAGGAACAAGAAAATTGAAAAGCTAAAGAAACCCCTGATCCTTTGAAAATGAATAGCACTAATTATGTAGACAACACTCCTTGGTGTAGTGCTTGCAACATGTCACATTATTCCTACCAATATATTGTAGCTCAAGCCCTAGTAGATCAAATGGGGGAGAGAAGTGAACAGATGGATTCAAGAAAAGGTCCTGATGTTAATATGTTTATTGTGAGAAAAAACTTATCCATGGTATTCAAATAAAGATGATCCTCAATTCAATACTCCTAATATAAGAGGGAAATACTTAGAGTATCAACAATCCTTAGTTTCTAATTCAAATGGTGAGGCTGATACCTTTCCAAAAATGATTGTAAATACACTAGGGGATGATAAGGCACAATCCCATTTCAAATTACCAACTGATGAAGAGAAAAGATCCTTGACTATTGCAACAATTAATCAAGCCAAGGATGCTTATAATTTGAGAGATAGAAGAGTGGAGCATAATCAAGGCAATCCTACTCCTACATACATCAAAAAAGATTCCCTTAAAGTTACTACAAGTTTTCCTACTAAAGAAAGTCAAGAAAACAAATTAGTAAAATTTTCCCCAGCTTCTAAGGAAAAAGAGGAAACTAGAATTGAAGAGTAAGTGATTACTAATAATTCCAAGAGAGGGAAAAATGTAGGTGATATCTCTTTTGAGTTACCCATATTTGACATGAAACATGCTCTTACTCAAATGAAACTTTCAGTCCCACTAATGGAAATGCTGAAAATAAAAGAGCATAAGGAAGCAACACTTGCACTATTGAGAGAAATAGATGGTATTCCTATGTTAAACCAAGAAGAAGCGTCCTCAACATTGGAGAAAGATAAAGGGAAGTTCCATTAGCCAATGAAAAAGAAAAACATATAAAAAGATCAGACAAGGGTAAATAAATCTCTGATATTTGCATTGGCAATGTTATTACTCAAGAACCATTGTCAGTTGATCCTTTTTATGTAACATTGATGATAAATCACTTACTAGTCAAGAATTGCATGATAGAATCTGGTGCTACAGCCAATGTAATTTCATATCAGGTCATGAAGGAATTAGGCCTTCAAGTCACTACTCCTGCTCGAAGCTGTTACACAATGGACAATAGAGAGGGTCCTATGATAGGAAATCTAAAAAATATTGAGGTAAAAATAGATGCATTCCCTGAGGCTACCTATAGAATGGATATAGTTGTTGTAGATAACAAAACCCCATTATGGTATGCTTCTCTCAAGACAATGGGCAGCAACAATGGGTGGAAGACTACAGTTGGATCTATCCTATGCAAAAATTCCTGTAAATGGTACTGAGGTCAAGTTGTATAGAGAGCCTTGTTCATCTGTTATAGTGGAGATGGTTATGTATGACCAATTAAATTGTTGTGTAGATGTTGATATGGAAAAATTTACTCTTAAAGAAATCAAGCTACAAATGATAAACATTGGCCCAATTGTTGATGAACTGTTATTGCAACAAGATGGATTGTGGCAAATTTATTTTGATGGAGGGTGCTCAAAAGAAGGATCAAGAACTAGTGTATTTTTCATATCCCCATTAGGTATTACATTTAAATACTCTTTTTTGTTAGCCTTTCATTGCACCAACAATACAACTGAGTATGAGGCATTTATATTGGGAACATATATTGCCATTAAGCATGGAATTAAGTGTTTGAGAATTCATGGAGATTCCAAACTAATTATAGCTCAGATCATGTCACAGTATGTTGCTAAAGATGACAGGTTAAAATTGTATAAGCATGTAGTTTGGGATAGGCTAGAATTCTTTGATGCTTTTAACATTCTTTGGGTAGAAAGATCAAATAATATAATGACAGACTTTCTTGCTAATGTTTCTCTAAAGAATAATGATGTTACTCTTGCTGGCATATTAGTGATAGAAGTGAAAAATAGACCTACAGTGCCTGATAATGTTCATAAATGGAAATTCTTTGAGGATGATGACATCCTTAGGTTTATTCAATGTATAGATCAGTATGATGGCCATAAAATTGACTCTAATTCTTTAGTAGCAGTTTTGGATGGAAAGGAAAGTATTTTTGATCAAGAAATTGTTCAGCTAGCATCTAATCATATTCATCAAGAATTAGTTGAATTGGAGGGAATTTTGAGTATAAATAATAATTATGTCTCATAAATCCAATGCTAAAATGGAAGATTTGGAAGAGATAAATCTCATATCAAAGACATCCTCTCAGCTGGTTTATATTGGTAAAATTTTTAACAAAAATGTGAGACTAAATATGATAAGATTACTAAAGAAGTAAAAGCATGTCTTTGCCTGGTCTTATGAAGACCTAAAATATTATAGAGAAGATCTCTTCCAACATGATATCCATTTGAAAGAGGATATCAAACCATTCAAACAAAAGCAGAGGCCCATCAATCGACTGTTGACCACTAAAATGTAAGCAGAATTGATGAAGCTGAGAGATGCAGGCATTATTGAACCAATAAGACACTCATTATGGGTTTCAAACCTGGTCCAAGTAAGGAAAAAGGATGGGGACATCAGATTATGTGTAGATTTTTGAAATTTAAATGTAGCTTCTCTGAAAGATAATTATGGGTTACCAAATATGGAAGCTATGCTACAAAAGGTGACTAGATGTGATTTAATCTCAATGATGGATGAGTTCTCAGGTTACAACCAAGTGTTGGTGAAAGAATATGAATATTTTAAGACTTCTTTCACTACCCCTTAGGGAATGTATGTCTATGTCCGCATGCCTTTTGGTTTGAAGAATGCAGGGGCAACTTTCCAAAGAGAAATGGATGTGGATTTTAAAGATCTCATAAATGTTCTCATGGTAGTTTATCAAGATGATTTGAATTATTTTTCAAAAAGAGCTAAAGACCACTGTAACCATCTGGAAAAGGTGTTTATTAAAGCTATGGAATATGGAGTATATTTAAACCCAAAGAAATGTTAGTTTTCTATCACAAAAGGAAATATTTTAGGGCACATAGTATCAAAGGAAGGGGTAAGAATAGACCCAGAAAGGGTAGAATCCATCCAGAAGGTGCATGCTCCTAAGAATCTAAAAGGGGTGCAATCTTTTCTAGGATAGGTTAATTTTTTCAGAAGGTTCATTACAAATTTTGCTGAGTTGGTTAAGCCAATAGTCAAATTGTTAAAGAAGATTGTGAAATTTTAATGAGACCAAGAAAAATAGTTGGCATTTGAAAAAATTAAAAAATCCATCCAAGAAGCTCATTTCCTAATATCCCTTGATTATACTAAACCTTTCTTCTGTTTACATTTGCATCTTTTCATACTATTGCTGCAATTTTATTGCAAAAAGATGAGGAAGGGTTTGAAAACCCTATTGCCTTTTTCAGACATTCATTGTAAACAGCTGAGTTAAATTATCAATTGATGGAGAAACAAGCTTATGCCCAGGTAAAAGTAGTTAAGGAATTCAGGCCTTATTTGGTTTGTGCAAGAATAAATGCTTATGTTCCTCATGCAGTAGTGAAAGACATTATGGTATAGAGTGAAGTAACAAGCAAAAGATGCAAGTGGATCAATAGAATCCAGGAATTTGATTTGGAGATCCATATTACCAAGCTTGTAAGAGGAAAAGGATTAGCAAAGATGATGAAAGAGGAAAATCTATATCTAGTTCTAGTGAATAATGTTGATATTTGTGGGAAAGTTGTTACAAGCATTAAAATGTAGCCTTGGTACACTAACATTGTATACTTTCTAAGGAATGTTAGTTTTCTAGCGAATCTAAATGATAACCAAAGGAGAAGTCTGAGATTACAAGCTCATAAATATGTATTAATGCATGGTGACTTATTTTGGAAGAACAGGGATGGAATACTACTACTATGCCTTGACAAAGGACAATCTAAAAAAATCTTGGAAAAAATACATTCTGGAATATGTGGAGGACATTACTCAACTAGAACAACAACTCATAAGATTTTGAGGGCTGGGTATTATTGGCCTTATCTATTTAAAAATGCTTATGCCTTTGTCAGGAAGTGTTAACCATGTCAGAGGTTTTCCAGCAAAATGAAGTTCTCAGGTGCCTTATTGCTAAATCCTATAGTTGTAGAAGCCCATTTTTCTATGTGGGGAATAGATTTCATTGGAGAATTTGTAGAGAAGTCAAGTGGAGGGAACAATTGGATTTTAGTTGCTACTGATTATTTTACCAAATGGGTTGAGGTAATTCCAAATAAAAAAGCTACAAGTTAAGTAGTTGTTAATTTTTTGATGGATAATGTCATCACTAGGTTTGGTGTCCTTATCAAACTAGTAATGGACATTGAAATGTATTTTAGATCATAAGATTTTTTAGATTTTTGTTCTGACATGGGAATTGAAATATCATATTCATCCCCATACCATCCACATGCCAATGGTCAGGTAGAATCCAGTAATAAGAATATCCTACAAATTTTGAAGAAAACCCTAGAAAATAACAAAAGAGCCTAGCATGCAAAGTTAAAACTTGCCTTGTGGGCAGACATGATTACTATAAAAGGGCAATAGGGAAGTCTCCTTTTGAATTAGTGTATGGTATAAAGTCCAAAATGACTATAAATAACTTTCTCCCTATTTATAAGTTTATTTAAGAGGAGGGATTGGAAATCTTTGAACCAATAGAAGAAATAATGATACAATTGGTAGAGTTGGAGGAAATAAGGAGAGAGAGTCAAAAGGAGAACATGAGATTATAGAAAAAGATGAAATATCTTTTTGTCAAAAGGGCTAATGAAAGAAAATTCTAGCCTGGTGACTTGGTACTCCAATGGAATGCTAGGGCTGAGGATAAAGGGAAACATAAGAAATTTTAATCTTTATGGGTGGGCCCTTTTATTATCAATCAAACTTTTGGAAAGGATTCATATCTCCTTAAGAATATGAATGATGAAGAACATGAATTCTAGTGCATGGATAGTTTCTAAAACAATTCTTCAATTGTTTTTCCATGCACAGTAGTATTGCATGTTATGTACAGGTGTGTTTCTTTCCTAGTTGTGTATTTTCTTTTGTTTTAGGTTAGGAAGGTTTTGGTCTACTTTCCAGAGATCTGTTATTCTTTCTATGAACTTACATTCAATCATCTTCAAAGAGAGAGAGATCCATTAATGGATACATTTTTAATTTCTGGGTCTTGTTGAAAATTTTGGTTCCCGGTGGCAGATTGTCTCCTAAATTGTCAAAATTTGTTCAAGTCTATGCAAATTTTCCTTCAAAAGGTTGAAATTAATTCATGATGAGAAAATGATACATGAAACCCTAGATCCTAGGTCATTTCTATCCTTTTTGGGCAAAAGGCCCTAATTCTTTATAACCTTATTCATTTTTTTGAGTTACTTTATCGTTCACTTAAGTGACATTGGCCCATGTGCTTTATTATTATGTTTGAAATGTGGCTACTTTTCCACTTGGAAGGTTAGGTTTCATGTATTTTAAGTTGGGTGGGTGCTTCTCTTTTTAATTTTTCCTAAGTTTGAACGCTTTAATTTATTCTAAGTCTAAGTACTTGCGGCCTTTTAAAACATTGTATCTTATGTCACACATTTTATTTTTGATCTAACGACTGTCATATTCCCTCAAACCAAAGATGCAATTAATCTATCATCTAAGGGGACACGAAAAGGTCACACCTATCTCTGGAAGGTTTGACATCTATTTTAAAGTGGTGATAAAGTACTTACAAGTCCGATTAGATCCAATGGTCATCGCATTGCTGCAAGCCCAAAGATGTGGTCAATCTATCTCACAAGGGAATGCAACAAGGTGACACCTATGTAGTGAGTCCAAATGAGGTCAGAAAAGTAGACATAAAAGGTATACAAGTCAGTCTTGATCAGATGGTTGTTGTATTTCTGCAAGCTTAAAGATGTGCATGATCTATCTCTTAAGGAAATGCAACTGAGTAACTTGTGTCTCTAGTAGGCCCGATGCAGCGTTAACAAAGCTAATAAAGGTGTTGAAAGTTGATTTTAATATGACCATTTTCATATTACCTCAAGCCAAAGATGCAATCAATCTATCATCCAAGGGAATGTGACAAGCCATCACATGTCTTGACTGGGAGTCGGAAGCTGCAGTTAGTAAAAGGAAAAGTTAAGTAATCTGTGGGTAGGTTAATTTTAATGGGATGATGGTCGTGTTGCCTCAAGCCAAAGATGATTTTAATCTATCTATCAAGGAAACATGATTTATTTCCATTTTTCCTCTAATGATAGTGATTTTTATTAACAAAAGTTAGCCATAGGATACAACAATAAGTGTTGAGAACGATGGTCAGGGTTTAATTTGATAAAGTAAAATTGTCTGAGCCATTGGGTAATGAATTTTCAAATGTAGCAAAAATAATGGCAAGGCGTCTGGCACAACAAGAAGTAAATGTTGATTCTTAGTTGAGATAATGTATAGCATTGCTGTCAAATCTGAAAAGGGAAAAACTAACAAAGTATTTCAAAGTGGAGCTGAGTGGTGGAAGTATGCTATCTGTGTCTAGAAATTGTAGAACGGGTAATTTTCTTATAAAATACATTTTTAAGCACATATGGATCAAATCAACATTAGGGTTTTGTGTCTAATTTGATTGTCTACACATGAATTAATTATTCATCTATCTAGAAACCTTAGTTTGAAAATGCCACTCAGAAGAGAGATTTCAGGAGAGACCGATTACCTAAAAAGACATGTATATGAATACCTGTGGCAACAATTAGATGAATCAACTAATGATGCTTCAAAATTTAAAGATTTGGTCCTGAAGTCACTTTGTTTAAAGGTAGGAGAGGGTTTATGTGATAGAGGTAGATGGGTCTGAGATGCTAAAACTAGTGTAACTGGTTTGGAGCTATTCAAGTTAGCTTTCAGTAAGAGAAATGCCTCCGCTCCTCATAGTAATATATGGCAATTTGATGTGGGAAAATTAATGGTCCCTGGTATTTTCATGGACACAGAATTATTAGTTTAAATTGAAAAGAAATATGATAGTACTTATAGGGTTGTATGGGATGTTAATGATAGAGCAATGGTGAGTATTAAAGCTAAAGAGATAAGGGAAGTGTTCAATTTGAATGATCCTTCTATCCATATGGATGATATTGATATTGACCTTTTAAAACAAGTGTATTGAGCTCAGAGAGATTACCTCATAATTGGTCCACTTAAGGAATATTTTACCAAAATAGGAGGTCTTATTGTAGTAGGCCCCAACACACCTGAACCCTTCAAATTGGATATTTTCACTTCAAGAGAAAAAATAATGTATAACGCCTTGTGTTACATTTTTGGAGAGGATGAAAAAATAGTAATGATCATTCATTACATGTTTATGATGGTGCAAATCCTCCACTCCCATCTGGCCATTATTTTTTATTTTTCCACCCATCTTGTTAAATTGATTCATGAGGGTTTGATAGGGATAAAAAATGCCAAGGTTACTAGACCCTTTGGATGGTATTCTATGCTTATGCACATGATCTTATTCAATAATGCTGACTATTTTGGAGAGGAGATGGAATTAATAAGATTCAAGGATGATGAAGAGATGCCAGTCCAATTATGGAATGCAGACATGTTGTGGGATAGAATGGAGGCCACATACATCACCTTTGATAGTTACTTTTACTCTAAGCTCAGAGCCTTGTTTTTCACAGAGAACCCTAGGATCCCTAAAGGTTTTTTGAGTCTATTGAGACCAAAGGAGTTTGCTCCATCCTTACAAATAGCACATAATTGGGGTGATATTATCTTATACCCCGTATAAACTGTATTTAGAGTATATGGTTTTAGGGGAGTGCCAAATATATTGCCTTATCAGATGCCTCTTTAAATAGGCATTGCAGAAGTACTTAGACATTTGGTGGTTTGCAAGAAGATGCATTAACAGGGATAGGGAGAGGAACCATTTTCCCTACTATCACAATTATGCATCAATTTGTTATTACAAAAGGGGCATGAACACAATTAGACAAATATTTAAAACCTTATCATATGATGACATCAGTAAAGAGGTGTGCTATTAATGAAGCTTTTATCAGTGATATGTTCAAGAAGAGAAAAAATTGTCTGAATTTGGATCATCAATTCAACTTTCCAAAAGACATTATTAGAAATGAATTCAATTTGCAGGAGAAAGAGATTAAGAAAGAGAAATGGTTTGTTTATAAAAAGACTCTGGAATTTGTCTAGAATTTTGACAAAGGATATGGCCCCTTGAAGGAATTCAATCCTTGGGCCAAGAAATATTGACACATTAATGACAATGTTTGAGGACATTATGCATGCCCTGAATCAAAAGAAGGAAAAGGTTATGCAAGAAAAGCTAGAAAAGGCTGAAGCAATTTTGAGTGGAATCATCCCTGTTAGAGGTGTTCCACTAGGTAGATATATTATACATCATAAAAAGGGGTATAGTTTGGTAATGCCAAGAGAAAAGACAACCCCCATTTCAAAAGGGAAAAGACAACTAGAATTAGATGTCCAATCATTGACATCTCTCAAAAGGAAAAGGAGGGAAGAAAAACAAAAAAAATAAAACACTTATTCCCCTTTCCAATCTCCCTTGCACATGGATGAGCAAGAAATTACTAAGAAATTGATACAAATGGGAAATACAATGCATATTTTTGTCACACCTTAGGAAGTGCAACAAGGGATTCTAGAGGCTCCCAAACATGTAGAGATAGATCTAAAAGTATCTGAGTTTGCAGGAAAGGAATTAGATCCCATCACTAAGCAAGCTAGTGATGAAATTTTGTCAAATGATAAGTTTATTAAAGCAAGAGCATTTATCCAATTTCTCTAGAGAATTCATATTAAAAAATTCAAGGAAACATATCAAAAGAGGCAAAAGGATCAGCCTGACAAGGACAGAGATGAAATTGAAAAGGAGGTAAAGCCAGAAATGATGTCTAAAATTGATAAGATTACTCCTGAAGAAGGTCGTGAATTAGTCAGGAAAGGAGTCCTAATTCTCCCAGAATGGGATATTTCTAATGCAATAGTATTCGATGCCATCAAAAAGGAAAAAAACCAATGCATGCTAGTGGAGTGTCCATAGGGGTAAAATTCAGTGAAGACCATGCCTCATTAGTAATGTGGTCAATCAAGAAAAGGGACAATAAGAAGACTGATGGACATGATCTAGCTGAACATTCTAGTAGCTTAGTAGTAAAGAGGGTTGCAGACACTTCAGGGGTTAAGGATGCTAGCCTCATATTAGAATTCTCAAATTTCAACATGAAAGTAGCTGAAAAGAAAGAAGAACAGATCCAAGATCTAAGAGAAAACTTTGAGATAGTTCTAAAGGCCTATAATGATGAAAGGATAAAATGCATTGAAAAGGATAAGAAAATTTCTATCCTAGAAGGTAAACAAACATCTCAATTCTCTCCTCAAGGGATGATCACACAAGATCCACATCAGCCCTCTTCATAGAGTCCAATCATAACTTATCCCCCCTCTCCTATGCCATCAAGTCCTACTACATAAGCACACTTGGAATTAGAGAGAGAAAGATTAATTGCTGAGAGGACCAAACTAGACCAATCAAGAAAGAAATGGGATGAGGATTGTACAAATTTTAAAGAAGCAAAAGCATGGATACAAAAAAGGTATGTTGATAAAATACATGCTACTCTCATGCAATGTACTTAGGATTTATGTCTTGCTCCCATTTATTTGCAAGGAAAGAAAATTATTGGCATAATGGATGAGTTCAATTGATGCAGGAGCATCCTGGGTGTAAGGGCAATCTTGCATCACCCAAAAATATGTGTTTTTATATTCAATAAAGGCTATTTTGTACAAAGCTGCTATTTTTGGAAACTTACTATTTTTAGTAAGTTGGTCATTTGAGCTCAGAATGTTCTAATTTTCTAGGTGAAGGTTCATCTTAGTCATATAAGAATACCAGTTGAATTTCATTGCTAGATCATCTATATTGGCAAAGTTATTAAAGATTTACTGTTGAGATTTTAGGGTGCAAAACCTTTGAGCTCAATTTTTAGGACCTTAGAGGCTCCAGATCGAGGTTGAACCCCTGACTAACTAATGCTTTGCAAAATAGGCACTATAGATCGCGATCTCCCCTTTCCAGAAAGTGGTTATAATAGCCAATCAGAGCTACGGTTCAAAAGTTATGGCTTCCAGAAGTTGGGCTACCTAATCTCATGTTTTGTAAATATTTAAAGCTGACCCTTTTGTAATAAAAGTGAAAAATAATTAAATGCGAAGGGTAGTCGGCCTTAATGGCTAGATTTCTGGAACCTTGTCGGGCGGTGGAAAATTGCCTATTTAAGGAAGGCCCGTGGTGTTTTCTGGGGCAGTTCTGGGTGGATCTGGGTAAGAATTAGAGGCTTTGTCCTACAAAATATTGTAAGGGGAATGCCCATTTGGCTTTGCATATTGTAATTCTGAAAGTTTGTAATTACACATTTGTGGAGATAATAAGAAGCCCATTTTATGTTCTTGCAAATTTTTGTTGCTTCTTTGTTTCTGTTATGTGTTTGTGGTATTAAGGGGAGCACCCTTCATCAAGTGGTATCAGAGTAGGAGTTCCTGAGTGTGTAAACAGATCGCCAACTATGAGGTAGTTTGCACCAGGACCGTGGTTAGGGTTTCAGTGCGCATTGTGAAAATTCCTCCACGAAGGGAATGTGGTGAAAGAGCTAGTGTTGTGACACCTGAGGTTAGAGAGCTCCAGAGACAAGTACGAGCATTGCAAGAAGAGATTCAAAAAGGAATGAATCTTAATGTTAGAAACGAAAGTGAGGATGAAGCGGAAGAAGGAAATGATGATCAAGAAGAAGTTGAAGTTTTGAATCCAGAAGAAGAAAGGCTTTTCTGACCCATTTCCAATATTGGGAAAAGACCTAAGATTGAGGTTCCTATATTTTCAGGGAATCTTAACCCAGAGGAGTTGATTGACTGGATCAATGAATGTGAAGAATATTTTGAGTATGAAAATATTGAGGATCCTAATTGGGTCAAGTTTGTAAAGGCCAGACTGAAGGGTCATGCGAAGATCTGGTGGCATGAGATCCAATTGGAGTGAAATCAAAGAGGAAAGGATAAAATCACAAGATGGGATCGGATGGTGGATAAGTTGAAGTGATAGTTCATTCCTGTTGATTATGAGCTTGACCTACTGAAGAAAATGCAAATTTTGAAGCAAGCAGGAAAATCTGTGCAAGAGTATACGAAGGAGTTCTATCGAATCCTCATCCGAACAGGCCATGCAGAAGCTGAAAACAAGAAAGTTGCTCATTACCTTAATGGGTTGAGGCCGAACATTCAGGAGGAGTTGAACCTGATTCGAATGAACTGTATTGAAGAGGCTTAGTAGTTTTCCCTAAAGGTAAAGGAAAAGTTGAACAAGAAGTTTGAAAGCAAGGAAAGTGGAAAAGGTCACGGTGGAATATCTGGTGGACGATCTTATGGAGGCTGAAATGAAGATCAGAAAAAGAAGGATGAGGCCAAAAGTAGTCAGGGTCAGAGGGGAAATAATTTCAATCAAAATAATAGAGATCAAAGAGGAAGAGGACGAGGACAAGGATCAGGAAGAGGAGGCTTCCGTGGAACATGTTTTCACTATGGATAAGGTCATAGGGCATATGATTGTCCTCAACACCAAGGAAGAATAGATAGGAGAAATGAAGGCCAGGCTAGAGTTGCACATTTAGATGAAGATGCTAGATCGTCACATTCTGAAAATGCTGAAAGAGGAGAAACACTGATTAATAGAAGAGTTCTGCTGAGTGGTGAGAATGAACCTGAACAAAGGAGGAGCGTGTTTCGCACTAGGTGCAAGTGTGAGGGTAAGTGTTGTGATGTGATTATTGATAGTGGAAGCACTGACAATTTGGTGTCAGAAGAGATGGTGACAAAGTTGAAGCTCAAGAGACAAAAACACCCACA
>MU223497.1:1356998-1370964 GCA_018584345.1 Thuja plicata
CATTAATGAGGTATGGGTGGAAGGAATATGTAAGATCCATTAATGCTTCATTTATGAAAGCATTAATGAGGTATGGGTGAGGGTTTAAGAAGCATGGGTAAGGGTTTAGAGTCAAGCCTGACAATGTGGACTTGAGGAAAGGAATCTTGAGATTCCTTGAATTTCTCAAGCGAGTGGAGTTGTTAATCATTACTTAATGGAATATGACAACATTAAGGGTAGCTTAGGATTAGGATTAGGGGTTAAGGCATGTGACTAAGGAGATAGAGATGGGAGGAGAGAGAATGAGTGGAGGGGGGATTAGTGAAATAGGGTTAATTAGCTAATTAAGAAGAATTAGCATGTGAGAAGGGGTTGGGATGAGTTTGAACTCATGGTTGGATATTTGAGATTGGTTAGGTTTGAGGAAATATTAATAAAATGAATTGTTGTAATAACATATTCACTTAATAATAGGGATTTAATTAATCATTTAAGCCTTTGATTGCTTTGTAACAATTAATTAGGACTATAGCCAAATTGAATCAATTTAGGCTAGGGGATTGATTTTGCAAGTGATGAGGTATAAATAGGATTTCATTTAATTCCCTTTAAATTAATTACCTTGGCTAGGTATGATTTGAATTAAATGAATTGATTGGATTGGATAAAGTGATTAATGTAAATTAGTGATTACATCACTTAGGAGATTAAATATGATTTGAAGGAATTATGCCAAGTAGTAGCAGGGTCATTTGGACATAATTGGGGGTATGATATCACTTAGGGAAAATAGGGTCTATAGTTAGAGAAGAAAAAATCCAAGTGGTTACATTTTCCCCTCTTTGAATTGATGTGCGAGCAACACATTGATTCAAAGAAATTTTTTTATGTTGACTTCAGAAAGATTGAGAATTCCGTTCTTGGTTATCGAATGAAATGTTGATGAGATCAATCTCACACTCGATCAAACTAAACTAATAGAATTGATTTTGAACTTAGTTTTTATTCAAAGATCAATAAAATATTTTTAAAGATACCAATTCTGAACTTTCTTGTCATTCAAAGATTGATAATACTGGTTCTGAATTTGGTTGTCATCCAAAAGTCAGTAAGAAGCTGCCAGGAGCTTAATAAGAATATTTTAAAATGAGGAAACACAAGATATCTAGCTTATGAGAACCAAGGCTTTCTATCCAACATTTTTGACTTAGTCAAGGAAACTATCATGCCCCTAGTTTGTTTGATAACAGTCATTTTAATGCTATTTTGAGCAAAAATTTGATTGATGATAGTGTGATCATGCCCCCTCGGGAACGAAATTGAAGGAAAAGAATAAAATACCTTTGTTGGAATGATGTATCACTTCCAAGAAGCCATTAGATTTAAGAAAGAATGAATTAGAATAAGTGAGGAAATGGGGGTGTGTTAAGATTAAACACACAAGTACCAAGTTAATCACACTTTAAAAGGTGAGTTTGATTTTGTTCCCGATAGATAAGAGATTTCAGGAAGCATGGGTATGTAAATAGCTTGGATTTCAGATGAATTAAAAATAGAAGAGAGTTTGAACTCAAATCCATGGTGGGCACCAGAGATGTGTGTGTGTGTGATTTTAGTACCTTCTAAGAGACACAACACTTCAATAAATCATTGCATTAGTGAAAGCAAGGGGTTAGCAAACATAGTAATCACTAAAATTGATCTATTGCTTCTTATCTAGGAGGAGTATGAAAAATGACATAATATCCCTCAGATTATGCATATTCTAGTGACAAATACAACCTAAGAATGGAAGATTCAAATGAGAAGTAATCTAAATGATTGAAAAACATGCAATCTAGCTCTAGAAATGAAGATTACAACATTATAACTAAGAATTAAGCTAGAAAGCACTATGAAAGTCCTAAACATGAGCAATATGAGATTTCTTCCTTTAATTCTCCAAATATGGGCAGCATAAGGATGCTATCAACTCTTCAAAATTAGGAGCATTATAACAATACAATAAAAGACTTCAAATTTTAGGGCCATTTGAGCTCAAATCCTTATTTTGTCCTTTAAAAAATGCATCATGCAATCTCCAAATGGAGCTATATGCATACTCTTAGGACTTTTTCACTGATATGAAAATGTATACATTGTAGCATGTTATCATCATTGGGTGCTTTTGGAATGGATACCATTGGATAGTACAACAATCACTAATACCCACTGATATTATGAAAGTATGAATACTATGTTTTATTGGAATGTCGGGAATAGACTTAGGCATCAAGGCATAGAAGCCAGGATGACAAGATAGTCACGTTCCTTTTAATATACTAGATCTTGAGTAAGGAAAGATATTGGACCCGCAATGACCTTGAAAATTCATATCCTTGGGTACATTATGATTTGTATACCCTAGTGAGAATCTGGATTAGAAAACAGACAAGGAGATTGTTTCAAGCTCACTGTAGTTTACACATAACAAAGTTCAAGATATATGCGGCTATCCACCCATAGTGGTAGCTCTTACCATAAACATACAAGTTAGGTGAAATTTATAGGATCATTTGAAACAATCACCATATGCAGAAAATCAAGAAAACATTTCTGCCCCTATCCTTGTGACTCTTTGTCTTTGCGTAGACATCATTAAGCAACTAAGAAGACATAATAAATTATCAACTGAGAATCAATCAAATAAAATTTATAATTACTTAGATGCCCCTAGTTGAGAACATCATCAGGACATGAAAGAATCATAATCAAACCATTATCAAACTGTGTGTTTAAGTAGTACTTGTTCATTCATCTGTCAAACACAGTAAAGATTCATCAATCAAAAAATTAGGACATAAGCAATATGGTGTTTCCATGCCTGTGCATTGATAGGATAATCCATTAATGTTTGTGATCTAATATAACCTTGTAGGAAATTTGTTAATGTAAATGTCATGTCTAGTTATGTGATGTTGTAAAAGACACCCTTGTTTTGAAAAGTGACATTGTTTTGCATGTATCAAGAAAAATTGTGTTTGTGAGGCAAACCATCCTAGAGAAACCTAGAAACCGCAACCTACCATGCCAGTAAAGATGCCCCTAGTGAAGAATGACTTGTTCCTGAGACATAAATGTAGACAAATCCCAAGCGAGGATAAGATAGCCATTTAGGAAATGAAGTTAGCGTTTGAGCACAGGTGAAATTATGAAGGCCTAGTATCAATAGTGCATTGATAGATGGAGCACAAAACACAAGTGACACCTGATTACTAGGTTTTCACCACTTGGCAAGATTGTTTCTTTCTTTTTTCTACCAAGATGCTTGTTTTACCAGGTGCTCATCAAGGCACTTTTCTCTTTTTCAATTTTTTTCCTATTTTTGCTTTTTTGAATGTTTTTGTAGTATCAAGGTGCCTGTTCGCTAGGTTTTCACTAAGGATACCCTTTCTTTAGGACCTTTTCCATTGTTTTTGGATTTCTTTAGGATCAATTTTCTAAATGTTTTTGGTATTTTGTAAAAACTTTTTTGTTGTACAAGCTTTGCTAGCCAAACATCAAGCATAGAACTGCTTCAAATGTAGAGTTTTGATAGGATCTGGAAGAATGTCTCCTTTAGGTGTAGCCAGTTGATAAGCTCTAGTACCAAAAGTGGTAGTGATAACATAAGGTCCTAGCTAGTTAGGTTCAAAATTTCCTTTTTGCTCTCTATTAGGCTGGTTCTTAGGATTCTCTTTTAAGACGAGATCTCCTAGTTCAAATTTGCGGGGTTTGACCTTCTTGTTGTAGCCTTTGGACATACATGCTTGATATAATTTGAGGTGGTCAAATGCCTATTGTTTGTGCTCATCTAGTAGGTCTAGAGAATTCACCCTATCTATGTGGTACTTCTCGTCAGTAACAAGACCTTGTAAAGATATCCGCAAAGATGGGATTTCAACCTCAATAGGTAATACTGCCTCAGTGCCATAGACTAAAGAAAATGGCATGGCTCCAGTTGGTGTTCTTATGCTTTCTCTATAGGCCCATAGTGGTGGATTTAGTTGTAGATGCCAATCTCTACCAGACTTTCTTATAGTTTAGTGTAGAATCTTGAGAATATTTTTATTGGATGCCTCAGCTTGTCCATTACCTTGAGGGTAATATATTGAGGAGCAATGTTGAGTGATATGGAACTCTTCACATAGGTCATCAATGTCTTGATTTTTAAATTGGCCCCCATTGTCAGTTACAATTGAAGAGGGTATCCCATATCTACAAATAATGTAGTTCAGAATGAACATAGCCACCTTTTTCTAGTGGCTTTGATTAGCGGCATGGCTTCAACCTACTTTGTGAAATAATCAGTGGCCTTAATGATGAACTTGTGTCCATTTGAAGAGTTGGGATATATTTGTGCAACCAAATGAAAGGCCCATTGTTGAAATGGCCAATGTGTTATGAAAGGTATAAGTTCTCTGGAAAGAGCATGGATAAGATTTCCATGTGTTTGGAATTTAAGACATGCTTTCAAAAACTTAATAGCATCTTTATCCATGGTAGGCCAGTAATATCCTACTCTGAGTAGTTTCTTTGCTAATGAAAATCCATTCGAATGTGATCCACAGACACCTTCGTGGACTTCTTTTAATGCTAGATACAACTCTTTGAGTTCTAAACAACTAAGAAGTGTACCATCGAGACTGTGTCGATATAGGTTGTTAGTTATGAGGACATAATGCAATGCTGTCCTAATTAGGGATCTTTTCTCATTTCTAGATAGATTGTTAGGGATGGCTTGGTCAGAAAGGTAAGCAATGATATTACCATACTAAGATTGGTTTCGGGAGTTCAAAGCACATATTACCTAGTATTCGGGAGTATCAAAGGTAGGATAGGATAGTTCTTCCACCAAGAAGTTATAGCAGAATTGATGTTCTTCTAGTTGTAACATGGATGCTAAGGTAGTCATAGCATCTGTAGCTTTGTTCTTGAATCTTGGTATCTACTAGAATGTGATGAAGATGAATTATTTCTTCAATTCATCAACTAGTTTCTTGTAGGGCATCAACTTTTCATCTTTCATTTGATACTCCTCATTGTCCTGATTGATAATTAGTTGGGAGTCACCATACATGTGTAACTCTACAATCTTCCACTCGATAGCTAGCTTAAGACCATTTACCAATGCTTCATATTCTAAAATATTGTTGGTGCATGGAAACATCAATTTGTAAGATTTGAGAATATTGTAACCTCGAGGAGTTATAAATAGAACCCCTGCTCCAGAGCCTTGTTGAGTGAATGAACCATCAAAGTACATCCTCCATGGATATTCAGTTAGATGCATGATTGTTTCATCAGGGAATTCAATTGTCAAGGGTTCATCATCTTGGAGTGGTGAATTAGCTAATTGATCTACAAAGACCTTTCCTTTAATAGCTCTTCTTTCTATGTATTCAATGTCAAACTCACTTAGAATCAGGACCCATTTTGCCAAACATCCTGTTAACATTGTTCTACTTAAAAGGTACTTTAGAGGATCAATCTTAGCAATGAGCTTCACTGTAAGAGAGAGCATGTAGTGTCTCAATTTTTGTGATGCAAAGATGACTGCTAAACATGCTTTTTAAATAATTCTATAATTAAGCTCATAGGAGACTAGTGTTCTACAAATATAGTAGATAACTCTTTCTTTCTTTGTTTCATCCTCTTGTGCTAGCAATACACCTAGGGATGTAGCTATAGCTCAAATGTATAGGAGTAAGGGCTTCCCATGAATAGGCACCATAAGAATAGGAGGAGTAGCTAGGTATCCCTTCAATTCCCTGAAGTTTGTTTCACAATGTTCATCCCATTTGAAGGTAACCCCTTTATGTAGTAATTTTGTAAAGGGGGGTTCCCTATCTGCAAGTTGTGACATGAATCTCCTAATAGACTAGAGTCTTCCTTTTAGCATCCTCATTTGACTAATTTTGCATGGAGGAGCCATCTCTAGAATAGCTTTAACTTTAGTAGGGTCTACCTCAATTCCCTTTGCTAAAAAAATGAATTCTAGGAGCTTCCCTGATTGAACCCCAAAGGAACATTTCTTAGGTTTGAGCCTAAGTTGGAACTGTTCCATTCGATCTAATATCTTTCTTAGGTCAGAAATGTGAGTATCTCTTTCTTTGGATTTAGCCAATGTGTCATCTACATAGTCCTCCATGTTCTTGTGCATCATGTCATGGAATATAGTTGTCATGGCTCTTTGATATGTTGCACCAGCATTCTTTAACCTAAATAGAATGTCATTCCAACAAAAGGTCCCCCATGTGCATGTAAATGTAGTTTTCTCTTGATCCTCAGGGGCAATTTTTATTTGATTATAGCCCAAGAATCCACCCATTAAAGAATACATCTGGTAGCCTGCTGTGAGGTCTATGATCATATTTATATTAGGAAGAGGGAAGTCATATTTTGGACAATCTTTGTTTAAGTCTCTGAAGTTCATACATATCTTGATAGATTTATCAGATTTAGACATGGGGACCACATTGGAGATCCATCCTACATAGGAAATGACTCTAATAAATCCAGCCTTCAGTAATTTCTCTAGCTCTTCTTTTACTAATAATGCAACATGAGGATGCATATTTCTAAGTTTTTGTTTTATGAGCTTGATCCCAGGAGCTATAGATAATTGGTGCATGATTAGATTAGGATCTAGCCCTAGCATATCAGTATAAGACCATGCAAAGTTGATCTTCTTCTCTTTCAAGAACTCTGTGAACTATGTCTTCTCCTCTTCTGATAAAGATTGTGCAAGGTGGACTATTTGAGGATTTTTGAAAGTGCCCAAATTTACTGGTTGTGTTGGTTCAATCAACACTGAATACCTTTTCTAAAAGTGTTTAGGGAGGATATCAAGAGTCTCATCCTTTGGCACCTCTGAGAGGTTTTCACCATCGGATACTTCTTTTTTATTTACTATTTTGTGACCTAATACTACCACAGAGTGGTTTTCACCATTATTTTGCTTTTTCTTTTTATTTTTTAGTTTTTAATTGAGAAACCTGATATCCTCCTGTGACATTTTCTCACTCCATGCATTGGTGGAAGAAGGGTAAGTTTCACAAGCATTGAGATAACAAGTTAGGGAGTGGTCATTAGGAAAGTCAAGGATAGGAGTAGGATTTGATTTGTTTTAGTCCAATCAATTAGGTCTGGAAGTACCAATGTTAGGGAGTTAGATTCTGGGAAGGATAGCATCGTGCTAGCATCAAGACTATTAACTGACATGACATGGCCTATTAAGTCAATTTATTTGATATTTAGATCAATAAGATCATCGTTAAAAGGGTCATTGTTAGTTATATGTGGACCAAACTCTAGTGACTCATCAGTAGAAATCTCATCATCATCTCTCTGTAAAAGGAGGCTCCTTGCTTGTAGCTTATGAAATTATTCTAAACTTATGTAATCAACAGTTTCCTCATCAATGATCGGGGGAAGGAACTCTTGTTCTATCTCAGGATTATCAGTTTCATTGGGAGTAGTGTTAGACTATTTATGAGGAGTTGAAGGTGCCACAAACATGTGAATTATATCTATTCAAATATCTTCAGTGATGACAAATAGCTTATCCCATTCATAGTCTTGAGATTCTATGACCTCATCATTAGATCTGTTTAAGTACTCAACAATGGTTATTTGATGTACCTAGTTAGTTGCTTGTGGATCAAAGTTGGGTAGATCAAGGACATGTGAAACTGTGACCAATTTCCCCTAGTTAGGATGTAAATACTATTGTTGGGGTGTCTCTTGAGTAATTGTGGCTATTAATGATATGTTTGGACCAACTGCTATTGTGTCTCCTACCTCTTGAATGGGAGATTGTGCTAGCAAAGGAGTGTGAAGATCTTGTGGTACCTCAAAAATGGGCACATAGTGTTCTCCTTGGTATTTGGGATCCTCTGTGCCAATATGTAATAGTCTTTCATAGGACCACTGCTCTAGTTTGTGTATTTCATCACTCCCTTTATCTGAGTGTGGACTCCCTTTTGAAATGGGTTTATCAGTTTTAATTTTAAAACCCAGTCCTATTTTATCTCTAGTGTTCCAGAACTCCATGGGTATAGGTTCAATAAGCCCTTATCCTATGTCATTTAGAGGTCCTTTTCCTCTATATCCCATTTTATTGAGGAAATCATATCCCTTTCCATACTATTCTAGGGATATTTTCACATGTTTGACCTTAGCCTCCACCAGTTCTCCTTTGTAAAGCTAGCCCAAGACTGCCTGTTCTTTTGTATTATCTAAAGAATATGTGGATGCCTTTATCATGCCAATTTCTTTGTGTACTTCTGGCTCTTTGGATGCTTTAGGTATGAATGTTGATGAAGGTTTTCCATAGGATCTTGGTGATATGAGTAACTCTATCAATGAGGGAGTCAGATTCAGTTTGTACTCTCCCATACCTATTTCTTCAAGTTTCAAGGTTTTTCAAAAAATCTTCATAACCATGTCTTTAGTGGTTTCAGAACCCACTACATCCATAACCTCTTTGTTGTGTGGGATCATGCTACCAGCTTTGATATTATTACAAGTGTAGTTAGCATCTATAGGAATTGTCACTTCCACCCCATTATGTGGGAATTTTATGCATTGGTGGTAAGTGGATGGTACAGCTTGCATTTCATGAATCTATTGTCTCCCCAACAGGATATTGTAGGACAATGGTAGATCCAGAACTTGACATATGACATTCCTCTCAATCAGTCTGACTCTGAGAGGTAGAACAATAAGACCCTTGGAGGATCTTTCTTCCTCATCATAAGTTTTTATGGTTATCTTTCTTCTAGAGTCAATTGTTTGTTCTGAGAGACCCAGTCTCTTGATTAGATCTAGTGTGCAAATATTCAATCCCGTGCCTCCATCTATCAACACACATCTAACAGAGGATCTATGAATTAGGACTTTGATATGGAGAGGTTGATTATGTGGATGTGTCAATGACTTATCATCCTCTTCATAAAAGGAGAGGTAGTGTAATGCTGAGATGTGATTGACCATCACTTGGAATTTGTCTATATTAATATATTTTGGAACATTAGCAGCATGTAGAGCCTGTTCTAGGATTTCCCTATGTACTGTAGATATCTTGAGAAACTCAAAAATGGAAATTTTGGCAGAGGTTCATTGCAATTGGTCTACAAAGTCATATTTTTCTCCAGGAATAGTAACCACATGTTTTGCTGCTGGTTTAGGGATAGTTATAATAGGAACCTTGAACATTGATGTAGGTTTTGGATGTCTTTTGATCATGACCTATGCTTGGCTCCATGTTATGACATTTGAGTGGAATGAGACACCTTTGATTGTGACCACATTGATGGATTTAGTCTTAATGTCTAACATATTGATCACATTGTCATTTTTGGAATAGGTGTAGTTTACCTCATTACTCTTCCCTGTAGATGTTTCTCCTTGGTCATAGTTAGGAAAGAGTTTGTTGAATGTTGTATGATCCTCATTAGTAGTGTGTCCATCCACTTTGATCTTACCTCCTTCAATGAGGTCTTGGATGATGAGTTTGAGCTTAAGGCAATTGTTTGTCTTGTGTCCCTTGTTTTTGTTGAAGAAATAGTAGGAATTATCATCCCACTACCTAGGTTTGACCATTGGTTCCCATGGTTTGGAATCTGGGATGGTGAGGACTTTGTTATCCAATAGTGTTTTTAGAACAGTCTCAAGAGGCTCTCCCAAAGGAGTGAATGTTCTATGAGGTTTTGAAGTCCATGATTGTCCCTTGTCATTATCATTGTTTGTTTTGGTTATGGGAGTTGTTACCTTCACATCCTTGCTAGCTTGCATGCTATTAGTTAGATTGAATACCTTGGGTTTAGAATTAATGTTAGAGGCATCAACCACTCCATCATTAACAAAATTTTTATTTTTCTTCCACCATTTAGGTTTGGAGGTGGAGTTGTTGGTTTTGTTTTCATTTTGAAGGGTGATCTCCCCCCTTTTGACCATGACTTCCTCAATACGGAGGAAATTTTTAATCATTCTTTTGAAGCTTGGAGAGTCTTGCATTTGTAATGCATAGTTTAATTCAGGCACTAGATTATTAACAAAGATCTTCATCTTCTCTATTTTAGGAATGGCCCTTGAATATCATGCAAAAATCTTCCTCCACCTTTGTAGGAATTGTGTAAATGATTCACTAGTTCACTATTTGGTATTACATAGGTCCATCATAGTCACATCATGTTGGATGTTGTAGGAGTAATGTTGGATAAAGCATTTAATTAGCTCCTTGAATGTTTTGACCTTAGGGTTAAGTTTTGAGAACCACTCCATGGCATTACCTCCTAGACTTCCTAGAAATAGTCTCATGAGGTATGTAGGTTCGTGCATGTATCCTATGCTTAGAGACCAAAATTACCTCACATAGTAGTGTGTGTCAATTTCTCCTGTGTACTTGTCATACTTTGGTCTTGCCACATTGGGAGGAAACAGGATCATAGTGATACTCTTGTCAAAAGGAAATGGAAAAATGGCATCCAAAGAGTATTGTGTTTTCGGTTTAGCTTTCTCCTTCTTGAGATTTGTAAGCTCTGTTTGCATCAATGTGAGTTGTTTGGAAAGAATAGATATAGGAGTTGGTACCTCCTTTTCTTTGAGTTGTTCCACATCATAATCCTTAGGTAATTTGACACCTTTGGATGCTAGATGGAGGAAGTATTTTTCTTTATCCTCACCAATTATCTTTTCTTCAGTTTGTTATACTCTTCTTTAGTGATGTCTTCCTCACTGTCGAATTCAAATAAAGGATGTTCAAATGTGGATTCTTCTTCCTCATCAGTATCTTTGGGCTTTTGGTTCTTTCCATTGTTATATTCCTCAAAAGCCTCACTCCATCTACGAGTGTCGCTATCCATTTATGGAGAGTCTAGCTCAAGTAGGGAACTTCGAGATGTTTCTCTTGGAAAGTGTGTTGATTTAGGAGGCACTTCTGATCCTTTAGACATGTACTTGTTGCATCTTGTGTTAACCATGGGGTTATGTCTCAAGCTTCATCAATGTTTCCCAATAGTGTCAGTTAGAGTCTCAAATTTCTCAAGTGAGTGTGTCTAGGTAGAAGTAATTGTTTGTTGTTGGTGGACAAAAATGATTCCAGCATCAGAGGGTTAGAATGCCCTAATAGTGAGCTGGGAATCAAGTTGTTTCTAGGAAGTGGATAGACCACACATATTGAGATAGATTACAAGAGTCTGACAAGACATGCAAGGTAGATGTCTAAAATTTCTTTTGATATAGCCATAGTGAGACCAAAAGAAGCAATAAGGACAGACTAAAGAGTCAAAAGGGGATCCAAAATAAACTATCTTCCTCTGAGAGGTAACTATGCAAGTTTCCCACTGTCAAATGTTGTCAGTTTCATTTTGAAAGTGTGTGAAGTTTGAAGATCACATTTTTGAGATTTTTCAATGATTTAAAAACACATGTAGACCAAGGTTTGAATTTTGTTGCTTGTTTGAAGATGTTATCTTTTTAATGATTTTTAGTCACATCAAGCATTGTTGCATTGTTAAGAGGGTGAAACAAACACACATCTTATCCCTATTTTCTAGGTGGAGAATGAAAATCTTTGCTCATTGACTTAGGTACACACTCAGATGCTAATTAGAATAAATCCATCACTAAGCACACAATGGCTCTAGTCATGATGTTGTATTAGCTGACTCCAAACGCAAGTGAGGGTACGATATGATGAGTGTCTTGGGGCAATTACTTTTTTCCTTGCACAAAGATTATCACCCTTTCAGGGATAAATCGAGAATTTTTTCATTTTAAGTGTTGTCTTTTATTAGGCAATCCATTTGAAACCATCCCACATAGAATTGCACAAGGAAAAATTGAGGCATATAGCCCTATGAGTACCTGAATATATTTAGTCTTACAATCAAGATTTAAGCAGCTCCACTCTACATATACCCAAGCATGTTCAAGGAATGATGTCAAAATTCCATGAACAAAATCAGCTTCATCTTCTGAGGCTTTAGCCTACAAGGAAGAAATTATTTATAGTGAGTTCGCGTAAAACTTGTCCTCAATTGGGTCATTCCTGGGAGAATTTTTCCTCAACCGGAAGGCCCTCTGCTGTTAAATAAATGTACAAAGGATTGGCGAGCTTAGGATGTCTAAATTTCTGATTCTTCGTAAGAAGAAGTGCATACTCTCCTAATCTATGTTGTTTTCTCCTAAAACATGTAAAGCAATGTTCATTCCTTCAAGCTATGTTGAGCTCAATTTAGTTTGTTCCTATTTAAGAAAAATAGGATGCTTGAAGGTAAATTTTCCTTGTTCAATTGACCACAATTTTAGATGAGTAGCTTGTTCAATTACTGATCTAAGTTGAATTAAACGATTGAACTTGTTCTTTGATCGACAACATTTAGTGATTTGTGCTGTTCATTTACTGATCCAAAAATTAGACAATGAGGTTTGATTTGTTCAATTACTCCAAATTCTTTTCAAATCATAAATTGACTTGTGAGTTTCTGATTTTCCTTAAAAAGGAAAAGAGCATATTCCTCTAGTTGATTTAGTATAAGATTGGAAAATTTTGTTTAGTTTTGAAAGTGTAAGAAAAGAATATAAGTCAAAATAAGGGATCAACAATCTGCAAAACCACAAGTTAGTATCTTCTTTTCACTTTCTTAGCTCTGATAGCAATCTAAAAACACAAGTTAGGCTAAAAATAAGATCAAAATCTTGAAAACAACCACGTTAGAAAGTTAGAAATTAAATTTGCAAATGTTAGAACCTTGTATTTATGTCCCCTGGATGATAGACAATATTTTAGAAACCCAAAATGATAAACCCCAAAAACACTAAATGATTAACCCCAAATGATAAAACATACCCAGGACAATTTCCCTTTTATGCTAAACGATATTTCATACAAAAAATGCAAAAAAGATTACCAGAAATGATTTTAAGGTCAAATTTTACCTTCCATAAGTGCAACAACAGATGATATTAAAACTCCTAGAAATGATAAGTTGCTCCCAAAAATGATAAAAGATTTACTAGAGATGATAAGTTGCTCCCAGAAATGATAAAAGAATGACCCAAAATGATAAGTTGCTACCAAAAATGATAAACTGCCTGCAAATCTTGAAAATGTTAAGGGCAAAGAGCAAAATTTGATGAAATTTAAAGCAATCTTGCCCCACAGTGGGTGCCAGAGATGTGTGTGTGATTTTAGTACCTGCTAAGAGACATAACACTTCAATAAATCATTGCATTAGTGAAAGCAAGGGGTTAGCAAACATAGCAATCACTAAAATAGATCTATTGCTTCTTATCTAGGAGGAGTATGAAAAATGACATAATAGCCCTCAAATTATGCATATTCCAGTGACAAATACATCCTAAGAATAGAAGATTCAAATGAGAAGTAATCTAAATGGTTCAAAAACATGTAATCTAGCTCTAGAAATGAAGATTACAACAATATAACTAAGAATTAAGCTAGAAAGAACTATGAAAGTCCTAAACATGAGCAATATGAGATTGCTTCCTTTAATTCTCCAAATATGGGCAGCATAAGGATGCTATCAACTCTTCAAAATTAGGAGCATTATAGCAATACAATAAAAGACTTCAAATTTCAGGGCCATTTGAGCTCAAAATCCATCCTATTTATAGGAGAAATGGAGGAAGAGGAGAAGACTCTAGAAGGGATACCATTAATGAGGGTGTAAGACTCATTAATGAGGTATGGGTGGAAGGAATATGTAAGAGCCATTAATGCTTCATTTATGAAATTATTAATGAGGTATGCGTGAAAGTTTAAGAAGCATGGGTAAGGGTTTAGAGTCAAGCCTGACAATGTGGACTTGGGGAAAGGAATCTTGAGATTCCTTGACTTTCTCAAGTGGGTGGAGTTGTTAATCATTCCTTAATGGAATGTGACAACATTAAGGGTAGCTTAGGATTAGGATTAGGGGTTAAGGCATGTGATCAAGGA
>MU223497.1:1371014-1408093 GCA_018584345.1 Thuja plicata
AATTAGCTAATTAAGAAGAATTAGCATGTGAGAAGGGGTTGGGATGAGTTTGAACTCATGGTTGGATATTTGAGATTGGTTAGGTTTGAGGGAATATTAATAAAATGAATTGTTGTAATAACATATTAATAAAATGAATTGTTGTAATAAAATGAATAATAGGGATTTAATTAATCATTTAAGCCTTTGATTTCTTTGTAACAATTTATTAGGACTATAGCCAAATTGAATCAATTTAGGCTAGGGGATTGATTTTGCAAGTGATGAGGTATAAATAGGATTCCATTTAATTCTGTTTAAATTAATTACCTTAGCGAATTATGATTTGAATTAATTGAATTGAATTGATTGGATTGGTTAAAGTGATTAATGTAAATTAGTGATTAGATCACTTAGGAGATAAAATATGATTCAAAGGAATTACGCCAAGCAGTAACAGGGTCATTTGGACATAATTGGGGGTATGATCACACTTAGGGAAAATAGGGTCTATAGTTAGAGTAGACCAAATCTAGGTGGTTAGAATTCCAAGCATGAAAATCAATAATTAGTTTAATTAAAATATCCCCTTAAAATATTTAACTAACAAAAAAAGACATAAACCCAAGCATTTAAAATATTTTAACAAAAAGATCAGATCCCACTTATTAATTAAATGATACAAAAACTATATAAAATTTATAATATATATATATCATCAATTAATAATATTAAATATTAATAGCATCAAACATTAAATATAATATAAAATTAATATTTAATATAATGGTTAAAAGTTAATATTGCCAAAAATATACTAATTGGAAGTTTAATTATTAATAAAAAAACACATTTAACTTTTAAATAAAATAAAATATATTTATTTTATATGAAAAAAAAATTTAAAAACCCCATGCAGGGGAGGGGGACCCGCAAAGCACGTGGGCTCTGCGGCCCCACCATTGCTCTACTTAAATGTTTTAGGTATGGAAAGGCTGGTCATATAGCTACTAGATGTCTGGAAAAATAAACAAGATCAAAACTAAAATTCAATAAGAAGGCCTATTATATTAATGAAGATGCTATTATCTTAGATGATCAATCAGAACAAGGTGACTAATTATTTTAGGTTGAAGAAGTTGAACCTGAACCTAAACTTAGTAATGTGACATCTCCAAAAAGTATCACTAAAATTTTTGTAACTACATTACATGTTAGAAGTGTTAACATAACTGATGTCGAGAAATGATGTGAAGGAAGTGGTTGATATGGCAGGTATGGTTGAACAAAGGTTAGTTATAGTATTTTCACCGATGTCAACTATTATATTTATGAGTTGATGATGATGATTTTTGAATACATCATGCTAATAGAAATATCTTAAGGTGTAGTTGTATTGAAGTATTTGGAAACATGTTTGGATGCCACATGTAAAATCTCAACTAGTTATGATGACCAGTAAGTCAAGTTTGATGAAGCAAATTAAAGACTGTAAAATTGATTAAGCCATCAATTAACAAGACTAAGATGAACCTATCATTTTGGCTACGTGTTTGATTTCTTTGTGTTTAGTTATTTTCTGGAGGCTACTTGAAGCTACTAGATGCTAATCCTACAACCGCAATTCATTTGGCAAAAAGATGTGAGATATTTCAAAGGTTAATCAACATATTTGAAAAAGTGTTAAGTTTCTAAGAGGAAAACTGTTTGATTGGTATTAGAGATTTAAACTATTGTTATAGTCAAGTTTTATTGGTGATAATTCATTGGAGAATGTGCATGGACAAATGGAAACAATTTTTTAATGGTTATATCATTAAGGTGAGCCTGTAAAGATGATTTGAGCAAGCTAATTGATTAAGGAAAATACTTAATGAAATGATTTAATTTCTTGATTGAATCCAAGGATGGAAAGGTGTGGTCAGTAAAATGCAAAGTAAACATAGAGATATGTGAGATGAAGGCAAATGTATGATCATATTGAAGAGGTATTACATTTTAGGGTTTTCTATGGCGGTGGAAACCTAAGAGAAAGAAAGAACAGTATAAATTGGTAAAAGAAGATGGTGAACAAGCTGGGTTGATCATGTGCCAGTGTAGAAGGAAGAAGAGATAGAGAGTGCAGTCTAGCCAAGTGTTAGAGAGGCATGTGAAGAATTTTTTTTTAGCTACAAAGGATCTGATCAAGTAGAGAAGGTTGTTATTACACAGATCATTCTTACCTATTGTTTCCTAATAGCTACAATAGAGTATTAGAAATCCTCAAGTGAGGTAGATCTTAATGGATCTTTATTGTATTGAAATCCTATATGGTGACACTGTAATAAGAGTTCTAAGTCCTCTCACAAGGCTACCTCTCACAAGGTACAAGCTTTTTATGATCTTTAGGTAAATCCTCTCACAAGGTTACATTTTCTCATGTATATATAAATGCCTTTAATAGGGTAAATCCTTTCAAAGAGTGTACTTTAGAAGAGTACAAATTTGGGGGTGTCATCCCCACCATGGTTTTTCCCTAATTTGGGTTTCCATGATACCAAAAATCTTGTTTCTATGTGTTGGATGTTTGGTGGTTGCAAATTTATATTTGATTGTTGAGTTCTTGTATTGGTGGATAAGTGAACAATGTTTAAATGTTGAAATTTGTAGATTCCTGATTCACCCCATCCCTCTCAATAATATCATCATAGTAAGGTTAACAATTTGTATTAGAGCTCTGGTCCTTGGTGAAGAAGGTTAACAACTTGAGGAAAGTATCCTAACAATATGATGGTAAAGTAAGGTCCTAAGTTGAACAAGGATACTTATTCAATATGGTGTGGAAGGATGAAGTTGTACCTGAAAGGAATGGGTGACCAGTATTGGGATCATCTGATAACAAGATATGTTCTACCTACTGGAACCCTATTTTGAGATCAGTTGAAGACAAAACAAGAACACACAACAACTATGGAAGAAATAGAAAGTACCTTATTAAATGCATAATTTATCAATGTGCAAGACCTCAATAGTGCTCATGAAATGTGGGAACAGATGAAAATAGTCAATGGAGGAGATTCACAAGTGTAAAAATCTAAGGTAGACAACTTAAAGGGCAAATTTGATGATGTGAGGATGAATGAAGGAGAGAATATTAAGCATTATAGTCATAGAATCAAGGAGGTAGTGAATACAATTAGAGGAGATACTGGAGCCATCACTGAAGACAATGTGGTAAGAAAAATCCTGAGAATTTTATCACCACATTATGAAATTAGAGTTTTTTATATATAAGAAGTAAGATCTTTAGGGACTTTACCAGTTACTATTCATTATTTGGTTGGAAAGTTTATTGCCTTTGAAATGAGAAATTATGATAATAGCATGCCTAGAACCAATGTAGCATTTAATGCCTGTCTAAAATCTAGAAGGAATCTTAATCCTAACAGTCAAATTGCTTTAGTATCCTATGGAAGAAATTTTGATAGTATCATATATGAGGAAAAAAGAAAAAAAAGGAGTTGGAAGCTTTGTTTTCCAGAAGGTTACCTAGGGGTAAGGGAAAACATAAAGGAAAATTACCCTTGAAGTTCTTTTATGTAGTAAGATTGGACACATTGCATCTAGGTGCCCTGAGAACAATAGGAAAGAAAAGAACAAGAGATACAAGGATAAATGAAAGAAATCATGTTATCTAGCCGAGGAAGGCATTCCAAATGATGAATTACATAATGATGATGTTGAGGAGATTGTCTTTGTTGATGTGAAGGAAGAAAAGATAGAAGGTAGTGAGACTACATTGATATCAACTATGAGCAAGAGTGAGAAGTGGATTATTGACAGTGGCTGCACACATCACATGAATGG
This sequence comes from Thuja plicata, assembly GCA_018584345.1. Classification (NCBI taxonomy): domain Eukaryota; kingdom Viridiplantae; phylum Streptophyta; class Pinopsida; order Cupressales; family Cupressaceae; genus Thuja; species Thuja plicata. The sequence goes on from MU223497.1 coordinate 1,374,840, forward strand.
TGACAATAGTAAATTTATTAAGCTTGAAGAATTTGAGGGAGGATTAGTTAAGGTTGGTCATGAAATACCCCATATGGTAAAGGGTAAAGGCACTATAACACCGAATGACAATACAAATTGTGATGATGTCTGCTGAGTATCAAGACTAGACTACAACCTATTGATTGTTTCTCAACTAAATCAAAAAGGATTTGATCTGGAATTGAGTGAAGGAATATGCAAGATAAATATCAAACAAGGAAAGTTTATTACTAGTGGAGGATTGAAAAGAGGTAGCTTATTCTACTAAAATCCATCTGTTAAGAAATAGTTGATTGGAAAAGTAAAAGACAATTGGTTGTGGCATAAGAGGTTTTGTCATGTTAATTTTGACAACCTGATTAAAGTCAATAAAAAGAAGGTTTTTAGAGGTCTTCCCTATCTTGTGAAACTTGATAATGTTGTTTGTAAGGATTGTCAATTTTGGAATTTTACTAGTTCTACATTTACTAGTAAAGGATACACATCTGAGAATATACTTGATTTTGTGCATACTGATTTATGTGGTCCTATGAGAACTCAAAGCTATTCTGGAGATAAGTATTTTATTTTTTTCATTGATTACTATTTAATATTGATGAGGACTATGTTTCTTAAGGAGAAATCTAAATCTTTTCATATGTTCAAGATTTACAAAGCAAGAGTGAAGAAGGAAATCAGTAGGAGCTAAAATTTCTTAAGGTCAAATAGAGGTGCAGAATTCACATCACATGAATTTGTTTCCTGTTGTGAAGATGAAGGGATTAAGAGACAAATTTGTTCTCCTAGGACACCACAATAGAATGGAATAGCTGAAAAAGGAAACAAGTCAGTGGATGAATGCACTAGGACTTTGATGATGCAAAAGATTGTTGAACAAATGTTTTGGAGAGAAGTTGTTAGCATTGTTGTATACACTCTAAATATATTTTTGAGGAAGAAAAAAATAGGAAAGACACCTTATGAACTGTGGTATGTGTTGGGACTATTTTATGTTTTATGGGTCATGCTAAAAGTTTTGATTCCCAATGTCAGTTTGTGTCCTAAAATTCAAAGTTTATTCCAGTGTGCCCTTAAATTTTTCTGTAAGTATCTTCTTCCCAAGTAATTTTCTTCCAAAAATGGATGAAATCCTTAAACCCTAAGTTTGGTTGTAAATTTACATAAAAAACCCTATACCCTCATGACATTGTTCTATTTTGAAGTCACCTTTGTCATGTAACTCAAGTGTCTTTAAGTCATATGCCTTTTTATCCTTGCCTTTATCTCTTGATCTCACAATCAAGATAGAATATTTCCTTTTACCTGGTAACTTGGTAAGGCTCTTTATCTCACAATATCCTGATGAGATCAAATATGCTCTTTTCATTCAGAGATTATGCACAGTTTGTAGATCCAATTTTCATCGTGTGGCTAGTGATAGATCTTGTAACTTAACTCAGGTCATGAAAAGTATTTGGAGATTTAGAGATAGCCTTTATCTCTGAATCTTGTGATCTAACTCAAGGTCAGGACAAGATTTTGATTTTTCTTTGTCGCTGGATCTCTAAAGGGAATCAAAGTTAAGTGAAATTTTTTGAGACTTAGCGAGGATCATTTATCTCACCATAGATGAGCAGATAGCACTAGATCTGCAGACAATAGCCAAGGTTGAGATTTTATTCAGCGATAAGGAGAGGGCCATTGATCTTGTTCTATCTTTGTAAATTGATCATGCGATCAACATGTAATCTCCCAATAAACTCTAGAGTTAGTATTTGATTTCATGACTTGCAGTTTTAGTTATCCCCTAATCTCTAGATAAAATTATGGTTGGGCCAAGTCTAGTAAAGTTTATTTCAAGATTTAGAGGTAGCTTGGTCACGTGATCTTAGAATGAAAGTGTAGTTAAGGAAATAGACTCAAGATTTAGCGCAATCCATTGGATCAAGATCAAGATCAAGGGTTGTCTCTTAATCTTGGAAAGAATTGTTCAAGTACAAATGCATTCAGACTCAATGCTGATGGTTGATGAAAGAAAAGATCTAGGGCTAGCGCGTGATCTCTAGATAAAACCTGAGTTAAAAGTAACATTAAGTGACTTGGATATCTATTCATTCACTAAATCTCAAGATGTGATCAAGGTCAGGCATGGTTAGTTCAAATCCAAGTCAGGTTTTCAAAGGAAGGATTTGGACCATCAATTATAGTAGAGATGTGCATCTGCCACTAAATTGCTAAAAAAGGTCAAAAAATATTCAGCAATCATAAGGTAATAAACCAAGATGTAGACATGTGTATAAGTGGCAAAGGAGATCTGTGGTTCTCGTCAAGTATTAAAATAAACCCAAGGTAAAGAAAACCATTCAGGGATTCAGAGATAGCCTTTATCTCTGAATCTGGAGACTTAAATAGAGTTAGTGCAAACATTGGGAGATTGCAAGATAGCCTTTATCTCATAATCTCATAATAGACTAGAGTTAGTGGAAAGGATTATGAAATCAAATATGAACCATGGATCAAGACCAAGACCAAGGGTTAGTTATCTATGAATCTCAAGATTTATCTCAGAGTCAAGAAAGGATTATATTTTTGCCTTGTCGCTAAATACCTAAATGAAATTAAGGTTTAGATAAAAGATCAGAGATTTGGCGGGGATCAGCAATCTTATATCAGATGAGTCCTTGTCACTAAATCTCCAGGAGAGACTTGAGTTAAGAATTGTATTCAATGACTTGGAGTTTTCTTTATCTCTAAATATTGAGATTTGATCATGGTCAAGTAAAGTCAAGTAGAGTTACATTGTGAGATTTAGAGATACAAAGAGATGAATTACATGGTGTTAAGAGGTAAGCTAGAGGTAAAGTAAGGTTAGAATGTGGGGCTAGTGTTGAATCTTGGAATAAAGTTAGAGTTAAGAAAATCATTTAGATATGTAGCAGGGACTGTTGATGAAATAAGAGATCTACAATTGGCGCTAGATCTAATAATACAATCCAAGCCAAGAAAAAAACTCAGAGATCTAGAGATAGAGAAGTCATCTAATCCATAGATAAACCATGGTAAGGATAAGTATAGTGAAACCTTGAGGATCTTTTTCTCATGCCATTCTAAATTTTATCCAAATACAAGTGGAAAACTATTCTGGGTCCTTCTGTCATTTTTTCCCTTAGCATTTTCATATACAAAAATTCAATAAGGGGAAGAAACTCACACAAGAACCTTGGCATTTTTGTATGGGAAGCCGATAATTGTCTAATGAGCTCACATTAGGAATTAGTTAGTTATCTTGATCATAGGTATTTGTATTTATCATTCACAAGGCTTGAATTAATCACAATACCTCCTAACAACAGTCATCAGCTCTTGATCAGGTAGCTTTATTCATCATCATGTTTCATCCTAGGTTATTGAATGATCTTACTTGTCATAATCTATCTCATCCAAAATAAATATCAAGCATCTAGGTCACAAGTGTCGTACAATAGAAATTTAGGTCTCAACATCATGATACCTTGTACCCATCTTAAAAATCTCTCATCAATCTCTTAGACAAGTGATCATTTGGTGATCTTTGAAATTGACCCATCAATCTAGTCACTTCAATTCTCGATTGTGATTATATTTCATGATGGTTCACACTAGTAGTTCTCATCAAGAATCTGATCCTATTCACAAAAACAATTCCCACATCATACTTTCTCTCCAATCTTCTAAACATAGTGCATCAAAATGATCTTACAATGACTAAAAACCAATGGGATAAACCTTATGATCTTAAAAATAAGAAAGAAGATATTATTATTGCAGATATATCAAAATAAATGCAATCTTCAAAATCTTACATTCAAGACTTAAAGGGAGAAAATGATACACCATCCAAAAAATTCTCATTCAAATCAACCTTTCCTTTCCTCTATGATCACAATTCATTCATATTTTCATCTTATTCAAACAAAATGACTACTTCACATATTCACACTAATCCTATCTTTGATCAAGAACAATCTCACACCAATCCTATCATTGATCAACCACAACTTAATGACCAACGTATCTTTGATCAAGAAAATCTTAATGACCATCAAGTCTTTGATTCAGAGTCTATCTCACAACCTTGAGAGAATTTGATCTATGGTCCAAAAAATCAAGAGGGATTAGTCCTATCTCAACAATCATAATCACATGATAGAAAAAAATAAACGCATCATAATCTTGAGTCTCATATCTCTTCGGTGAACACAAGTGCATCTAAATGTCCATTGGATAGAGAATTTACTCCTTTGGGAAAATCTTATGAATCAGCATTGGAAGAACTCCTTGAAGGGATGCCATCTCATTGCCACAAATCACTTCATGTGGTTTTGTATTCTTGACCAACTATTGTGCCTATCATTGACACAATGAGCATAAAACATTAGATTGCATGGAGTTGAACACAAAATCAAAGATCTCATAGATGATGACATAATTGGAATAAAAACTATTAATGAATCATCTAATGAAGATATTTTTATCAAGAAAGATTTACATCATGAACCTATGCCTAGTAATGGTTCTCATGAAAATTCCACTCCCTCCAACATTTATTCATCTTCTAAAGTAGCAAATCTATCCAAAGTCCCTCCATAAAAAAATGAACCTAATTGTTTTCATACTAACTAGGCCTACTATCAACAGATACCTGTTGACGGGGTTTTTCTGACTGGGTCCACCAACATTCATAAGTTTTCACTGGGTACCGGAGATACTAGCCAACTCTACCTACAAAGGTTATCCAGGGAAGTTAGATTCCCTAGGCCTTCAAGCACCTGGGTATCGGGTCACGACGGTGTGGGGTTTGGTTGGGAGAAGTGACTATTTTTGAGGGGGATAACTGGTTTCTTCAACTCATTCCCTCCATAGATTCAATAAGGTAAGGTTTCCCCTAGCATTCTACACTTAGAAAATAAAATGAAAAAGATCTTGCAAGGTTAGAAATACTTCATCTAACTATAGTCATGTTTAAACGTCCAGAACATTGATAATACTCTGACATACTACACTAAATACCGAAGAAATACACAACCATCAGTTAGAATTTCATCAGTAGCGAGGGAAAAGAGGTTGTTGATCTATTTTAACATATCATAGTAGAAGACATAAAGAACATAAAACATGAAATACAATTAACTCAGAAGCAGGAATGCCAACAACATCATTGCAAAGAATTCTTCCTTCTTCATTAATATCTCTTCCAGCAAGCACTGGTGCATGATACAATGGTTGCTCCAGGGGAGCATCTAACTATTGAAAACAGAACAATGGAGCATTGAGCTCTGCAACTTAAAATAAGAAATCACTTTGCTATTACTATTGACAACAAAATAATCAATTTTTTTGACCCTTGGAAATGGGCCGGTCTGGCTATTTATACAATTCTCCTCTAACCTTAACCCTATTTTACATCATGTTTCAATAAAATACAATATCTAGGGGCCAGTACTACCTACGCCACCCTACAAAAGACCTTGAGATAGAATAGGTCTTCCATGTCAAAAGAATGAGACAAGAATATACAGCAAAAGAATCAGCCTTGAGAAGAGAGCCAGGAAGGAGAAGGAAGAAAGTAGGTCCCCCGGGGATCGAGGGTACATGCCTCATAAATGGGAAATGCGGTGCCCTATCTCCAGTGCGCTAGGTGTACCTCTGAGAAGTGCCTCAAGAAGACCATCCTATCAGAAGACCAGCTGTTGAGTTGATGCCTCCTTGATGTAGCCAACCACCCTCTGACAGCTTTTATTAACCGCTTCTAAAAGTGATCGGTCGGCCTCGGGGACCGGGACACGGATCACTTGAAAGAATACAAAATTTTGGATCTAAGACTTCAGGATCTGGGAACTTACATCCCCAAAAAGAATAATGAATACCCAACGTTGGAGTTTTACCCGGCCTCCGGAGAAAGCTCAAGGTTGCTTATTATCATTGAAAGCTAGGAGGAAGCGGGAAATGCCATCCTCATCAATATATTTTAAGCTAGCCCTTTGGTACTTAGCCACTTCAATTTGTTCCCCCAGGTCTGGAACATTCTCTTTAAACTCATCAGCCATTTTTGCTACATCATGGCCACTAAGTAGCATGTGAGTTAATTTTGTCATCTGGGCCCCATCTATCCCCTCCAGGGATTGATATTGGGACTTCATTATTTCATCAAAACTCCCCAAAATTGAATCTTCTGGGGTACATGTATCTATGCTGAGGGGGTCAGCCCTGGAAGTCTTTATTAGAAAAGACTTATATAAATCTAAAGAATATTTCACAATTTTGACCTTATCTTGTAGAGACCCTACCATTTTCTTGATTACCTCCAATGTGAGGTCAAGTCTGGAGTGCTGGGTCCTCACAAAATCAAATGATTCATCCCCTAGAATTCCAGATTCAGAAATCATTTCCTCTCCCAGGCCAAGGAGTTCCTCAAGCTCTACCTTCCATGCTTGATAATTCTCAATATCACCCTCCCACAGGTCAATAAGAGTCTCTTCCTGGTGTATAACATGTCGGGCCGTATATAAATCCAGGAGGGTGGATACCAGGAAACGCCAGGTGTTTCCTATCTGCAAGGCAACAGACTCATCAACTGCCTGGGCCTTCTTCTTCATAGTTTGCAGGGAGTCTATGTCACTTTGCGGTAGATCTTCAGAGGTGGAGGCCTCTGGAGGAGTGACATTGATAGGTTGAGCCAGCTCAGTGAGAAACCCCATAAGGTTTTCATTTTTTGCCTTTTCTGCTTTGAGCCTCTGGGATTCTTTCTCATAATGGGCCTCTACTACACTAGCTGCCTCCTTCAGCAAGTCCACCTCACCCTGCTTTCCTCTTTTACCCAATGATACCTTTGCAATGTTATAATCTCTAGGTTCCATGGTTGCTTCATCGGCGCCTGGGGGGTGTTGCCACAGTGGCAACTGTTTCTTTGCCTAACCCAGTTTGAAGAGTATGAACTATCTGGGCTTTCTTGGCCTTCGGCGGGGCCTGGACCTGGGCCATCATTTCGGCCAGGAAGAGAGGAGTTATGGGAGTGGATGAAGCTTTTCTTTTCCTACCCTCTATTAACCACTAAGGTGGTAGGGGTGGCCTTCCTGCTAGAATCTGTTCCCTTGGTTCTTCCCTGGTGTCCTACGGCTATTTCTCCTGAGTGGCGTGGACCTCATCTATCCCTTGCCTTGTGTCTTCTTCTTTTGTAGAAACATTTTCTTCATCAACCTCCATCTCCTTAGCCTTGTCCTTTGTATCTATTACTTTGTCTGGACTTTGGTAGGCTTCTTCGGGGATTTATTCTTCATGCTGCTCTTCCTGTTTCTCTTCTTCTACTACCTGGGTTTCTTCCTCTATGGGTACATCTTTTGGTAGTAGGGGAGGTGTTGGGCTGAGATTTAAAGTTTGGGCCATGGTAATCATGTGCCCAAAGGTTACTCCCGGGAGTGGCCCTTGGAACGTGGCAGCTGGGGTTATGGTTATTTCTGAAGGTCTGGTTCCCCTAGTAGATGCCATTTGTTCCCCTTGCCTTTGTTGGTCCACTCCCAGATCCTGCATCACTTGAGCCCTAGAGGTAATCTCCAGCTTTGACTCTCTTTCTTCTACCTGCTTTTCCTGCTCCTGCGCAGGCTCTTGTCCAGGAGCTTCTTGCTCTGCAGCTTTTGGTTCTACCCCCGGGACTTCTGTCCCTACTTGTTTGTTGTCCCCCTGCAAGTTTCCAAACTCATCGGTTGCAAAGACATTAAATTCCTCCTGTGGAGGGGGACTGGTTGGGACTTCTACGGGATATGTTTCCTTCTCCAGTTCTGGAGAACTGGAAGAGAGGATTTCTACTTGTTGGGCTTGGGATGTTCCCAACCCCGGCTCTGCCTTAGGATTTTTGTTAAGCCTTTTCTTTCTCTGGGTAACCAAAGGTGGCCCCGCATCCCTTATTTCTACTACTTCCATGTGATCCACCCCTGTTGTCTTTACCATTAAGGCTGCTAGTGACGGGGTGGAAGAGGGACAAATTGGCCTGGCCATGAGCGGAGGAGTGGCTAGCTGTGTGATTAATTTCTCCCTCATCTGTTGGGAGGCTTCCATTGATTATTTTATCTCTTCTTTGATGGGGACCTCTTGCACAGAAGGGGTTGTATCTATCTTTTTACCTTTATCATCTCTCTGTAAAGAAGTCTTGGCCCCCGGAGTCAATTTTGGTGTCGGCTGGGCTGCTCAGCGGGTACTTTCAGGGCACACCTTCTTGAAATAGGCATGACTTTGCTTGACCACCTCTCGAGTGAAGTCCTCAATTGTGGGCCCTTCCTGGGCATCCTATTTTATTGGTGGAAGAGTCCTTGTGTCGATCCCCTTTGCCTTGTACTAGGGATCGGTAGTGGGGGTGACATTTGAGAAGTCTGCCAGGAACCTCTGAAGCTTCAACTTTTGCATCATACCAGCCATCATTCTGACATAGTGCCTACTCTGCACCTCCACATCATCCTAGAAATCTTCCTAGAAATCCTCCATATGGATGTGATGGGGCTCTGAATCCTGGGGCAGTGTCATTGCAATCTTTCTGTGTGGATCAAAAATTTTCTGCGCTAAGTAAAATTCCTCCAAGTTGTAGCTTTTCAATTCATTGTCTGCCTCCTTTGCAGCGGCCAAGCTACATGTGTAGTTCCCATAGGTGATTGGGAATGAAGTGTTAGATATATTTTTTAAGGAAAAGAGGGCATGCTCCTCCATTATTTACCTGCAGTATTCCAAGAGCATGATCTTGTCCTCAAAGTGTTTGGGCAACAAGTAGGGTTTCTCGGAGAAGTCGGTGACTCTAATGTAAGTGTGTTGTTGGAATTGGATATAATAATGTCTATAACTATGGACCAAATTCATCACCTCTGAGGATAGGTGGTATCAAGCATCCCAAGTGGTGTAAGTAGATGATAATAAATGAATGCATCATTTACCCAGTGAAAAATGGGGAAGCTGGCCTCCCATTAAACTTGTGGGAAATGGTCCCACAGTGCCTTTTGTCGTAGGCCAATCTCGAGCACGCCATCTGTAAGTAGGCCGTGGGTGTGGGGCCTCTACTATGCTAGGGCCCAGAAAAAATAAGAAGACATGTAAAATTTCTTCTTCCTATTTAGTTGAAGGAACTGAGAGTCAACATGGTTGAAAATTATTGTTGCCCAGTCAAAGTATCCTCCCTTGGTGGAGATGCTGAGGAAGTAATACATCCATTTAGAAAACTCTTGGGTAGAGGGCTGTCTAAAGACTCGGGCCAATGCTATCATTCACATCTGAATGCTCTCTTTGAACTCAGAGTGGAGAATTTCTATCTTCATCCTTTTGGGGTCCCTCTTTGGAACCTTGAGCCAATGGGTGTTCATGTATACTCGGGTAGCATCCTCCAGCTGTGTGAATTGGGCCAAGACATTAGTCCTTGTAACCACTAAGGCCTTAGTGAATTGTGGGATTCCCAAACTTGCCTGGAATGTGACTGGGTCAAGGGATACCAGAGGAGTAGATTATCCCGCTATTTCTGCGGCCGCGAGCATAATAGCTCGAATAGAAGAGTTGTAGTTGGTGGCCAGCGTCAAGATAAGCTCTGGAGATTGCATAGAGCATGGGAAAAAAACCATCTTGAGGACTCTGGAGTCCCCGACATTGATTGCTAGCTGAGCTCCAGCCTATTTCTAGATGTACATTATTTTTATGAAGGCCTACATTTCTGGCCATGTCCTAATGCTGGTGTCGATAATAAGTTTGACTTTGGACTCGATCTTTGAGCCCATGATGACATTGTCTTGCATGAAATTCATAGCTAGGGGCATCTTCTCTAGGGCCTTCTCCATTTTGGACTTTATTGCCGCCCTGGTGGCTGTCGCAGAAGGTATCTTTGGACTTCCGGGTGGAGAGGATGCAGATGCTTCAGACATGCTTGAGAAATGAACTTTAGAAACCTGCAAGGCAAAGCGACCGTCAGAACATATCAAAATAAATATTCTGGGGTCCAGAGATCTTACCACTATGATGCTTTCTTTTCCTAAAAAGTTAATTTCATTCAAAAATAACCAAAAAGTAAATGCATCACATAAAATTAAGATTTTATCAAACACCCAAGTTCAGGAATTTTATCACACTTTGTAAGGATATGAGATGGATGAGGGTAGGAGACCTGAAGCCCAGAGAAGTAACCATTGTTGAGGACATGTAAAAAGGTAAGTCATCAAGACCCTTGTGGGCACCACATATGTAGGTATTAAATAGAAGTTATGGTGATGACGGTGGAGCCAATTGTCTGAACACGTGAAAAGTGAAGGCCACTTGGCTGGAATTAATTGTGCACATGGGACATAAATGAGGGTCTGACTGGTTTTATGGAAGAGAGAAAACTGCCTGTTTGAAACCGACCGAGAGCCAAGTTTCAAACAGGTGGTTTTCTACCTTGAAATGAGTTCATGGGCAGAAAACCAGCAACACAGGTGACTCGACCACCTTTTCAAGCCACCTGAAAGGATATACATGAAGGTCGAGGGATATATACATGAGAATAGAGGGATATATACACCAAATATACACAAATATACAATGTAGAATGATATCCATAGGAAACCAGGCAAGGCAGAGTATATACATCTATCTACATAATCTACAAACTGACCACTTCTACGCAGAGGGTGGACAACCCTTTGGCAGAGATGACCCACCAACGGGTGGAAAAACTAGAAAATAGAAGACAAACAAAACAGAAAGATGAAAAATGAAAGCAAGAAAAAAGAAACACCAAACAAACCAGAAGTAAACAAAAAGGCGGGAACAGAAACACCAACCTGAGAATGTCGAAGGGTGAAGGAAAGGAAGGAGTTACTACCATGAGAGCTCTGCAATAGCTACAGTTGTCAAACGGTCACAACCGCCACCACGAAGCACTCATGATTTCCTGAGAAGGATAGAGGTGTTAAGCACTAATTATCGCTAACTATCTACAAATTGCTTTGTAATCACTTTGAAATTGCTTGAAATTTTTAATCACGGTAAATGTGAAAGTGACAGATAAGTTCTATTTATATGCATGGTAAAAAGGGTAATCCTCCTCCTTCTAAAAACCTCCGGACAAGCAAATCTTCAGACCCTGGGCCTGGGGATTCCTCACGATGACACCCTTAAGAACATCATGGTGAACAATCCTGGATTTTAGAGTTTGGCTCCCAATGAAGAACAACCTCCGAGACCAAAGTCCCAGAGATGAAAACCAAACAAACAAAACACAACAATGGGGAAGAAAACCCTGGAGAAAGAAAACAAAAGGGGAAAAAAGACAAGGCAAAGCCGCAAGCAAAAATAAACAAAGGAAAAAGGGGGACCCAACATTTTGCACACAAAATGTAGGGATGGGGATGTAGGGCATAACAAATGGCAACTATCTGGGACAAATGCCTTAGCACATTTAAGAACTATAGAATCTCTAGTTAGCAAAATTGGAACAAGCCGCTTCCCGAAGTGTCTGATAGGTAGAGAGAAACATATCTTAGAGAATCCAACCACATGGGAATTAGTCCAGAGTCCTTTGTCAACGGTGTCGTATGTGCTTTGGAAGGAAATCAAGCTGATGACCTTTGGGAGGAGTAGAGAAGAGGCACTAATTACATTGAACTAGTCATCAATTTCCTCGTTTCCCCCGGGGACCAGAGTTTCATCCCAATTTTCCTCTCTTATTATTTTTCTTATTTCTAGGTGGGAAGGCAGTACTTGTTTCACCATTAATCTTAAGCTTAGCTAATTTCAATGGCAATACTTCTTTCACCTGTCCACCTATATTTAGATATTTGAAGAGGGGATAAAACTCTGGACCTGAAAAGAATTCCTTAAAGTTTCAGACTTGGGTCAACCAATTAGTATAATTGATCTACCCTCGGCATATTTTATTACTTGTTCCTTATATTACTTGTGTTCACTGATTACCAGAATCCTGGAGACAACACCCAATGGAGATTGCTCAAAATGTGCCACATCCTGTGGGACAACCCTGGAGATCGGGTCAACTCCACTATGCTAAAGATAGATTCCAAAGTTCACCATGCCATAGACATTGTACCAGAAACCAGAGTTTATGCAAAACATTCCAATTCCTACAAGACAGAACAAAATGCCAGGATTAGAAGAGCACCAAAAATGAAAACACCAAAAACACCAAAAGGGGACTGCCCCAGAGGACAGTTGACAAGGCTATTTACAAGATAGGGTACCTCACAATGAGGCACATAGAAGAAATATTTACAAGTGGGAGGCTTTACATAAAATACAACTTTGGAAAAACTTACCCTACTCAAAGTAGTGCTTGAGAAACTGTCCATTAATGGGCAATGAGATAGGTTCACCAGTCAGGGTGTTAAGGAGGTAAGTTTTTGCCCCACAGATTTCTGAGATTAGGTATGGTCTGAGCCAGAGCCATTGGAACTTGGCATGTTTCCCTTTCTTCTCCTGGGCCTTGTCCCACAACAGGACCAGATCTAAAATTTGAAAAGCCTTATATTGGGCTCTTCTGTCAAACCATCATTTTACCACTGCTTGATGATGTGCAAAATGTTCAAGGGCTGCGTCTCGCTGTTCTTCCATTCACACCAGATTTAAGAGCCAAACCTCCATGATGTTGTCCCTTTTGCTAAATTCCTACATAAACTGTAAAACTAGGATCTGTAAGTTATCTGGGAATACAGGGTTCTGACCATAAACCAGATGGAACAGGGATGTTCCTCTTGGTTGTATTTCTTGTTTTGGTAGCTTTCCTGGTTCCTTGTCCTGATCTCTGTGCTATGGTGTTCTCAAATTAGCTACCTCTTATTCAGTATGGCCTTACCAGTGTCTTGTTTTCAGGTTATCAAGTTTAAACCTTGCCAAATTTGCAAAAAACCCTAAAAACCCTAGGCCTTCTAAGTGTTAAATGTTAAATTTAAACCCTAAGCCTTGGCATTCTATTTTGTAGTTACATTTTCCATTCACTTGAGGAATGCATTTTAATTTGAATCACCTCGTCGCATTACCCCGAGCGAATATTCCATATGTCTTCCCGACTTTGCATTTTCCTTCAGTCGCGTGGTCTCATTCATAATCAAAATATTCCTTTGGCCTTCTGAGACTCAACAATTCCTTTCATGTCGGGTAGTCGTAAGATAACCATGTCATAAAGCATTACAAAGAAGGGACCCACTGCTTAGTTGGGTGATCGCGGCAGATTCTTAACAGTTGTGAAAATGTCTTCAGACTTCGCGATTACTTCATGTCGCTTTGTCGCCGAATAAAGCTAAAGTTAAAAGTTAAGTCAGGCCTTCAGTCGTGTGGTCTCAAAAAGGAATGGCGGTTAAGAGATTTTGACTGAGACTCCGTGACTAACTGTCTGTGGTTTGTATTAATACTTAGTCAGGATGTCGCCAGAATAGGATGACAACTCAGTTCTCCATTATGCAATGAATGAACCAATGATTGAGTGACTTGTGTTATAAGACGGGTGAGCGGGTTCAATGTTTTAAAAGTGTAAATTGCACAGTCGCGATGTCTTGTGAAAGTTGAGTTTCAGGTCAGCAAGTCAGCAACGGGTTAAAAATGTGTACATCGCGCAGTCGCTGTAAAGTTATGTTGTTTATCAAATGCTCCCCGACCGAGCGAGTCTTGTTAAAAAGTGAAGCAGTCGCATACCCACATCAAGTTTTTATGTTAATGTCATAAGTCTGTGCTTGTGCGACAAGGTCATGTCCTGTAGGTTTCCCACTCGCTTACGTTATAACTTGGTTGTATTTTGTAGTGTGAGTGCACGATGAAGGCATAAAATACTAATATGAAGATCCATCACTCAGTCGCACAAGTATTTTTCAAGATTCATAAAAGTCTGCGACCAGGTGATCAAGGATCCATTCATTGCCTTTCTCATTCACTAATGTTTTGAGGTAATCAAAAAATAGCTCGCGAGTATGCGATCAATTAAAATGAGGAAGGACATCGCTCACTCACTGATCAATGAAGATAAAAGGACAAGAGCTCGTGATTAGGCGGCTTAAGAAAGAAGAGGTACTGTCGCATGCTCACAGTCAGTAATAAAAGAATATTTTCAAGGTCATGAGTTTGTGACTGAGCAAAGAATAGATGCCATCACTCACTCGCACATAAGATAAAGTTGGAATACTAAGTGGTGCGAGTGAGCGACCAAATAGAGTATTGTTGCATGATCGCAAGATCATCACTTGTGTTAGCCAAAGTTAAGAAAACACATTGTCACCAAGTCTTGAGATAGAACCATGGGTTAATAAAAGAGGCCCACAACAAAGAGACTTAATGCAGTCACGCAGTCACCTGATCCCAAGAGATAAAATATGGCGGCGGTTGGTGATGTGACAGTGTGAATTTCTCGGTGACCAATCACAGGCTTGCATTTTGATTACTGTACAAAAAGAGTAGCTGAGATGTAAGACAGTTAACGAATTACAATGTAACATGTCAGCCCTTTTGAATTTAGTTGGATTTCTCTGAGGATTCACTTTCAAAATTTGATTTCCTATCATGATCAGGAACTATGGCTAGGTTTTTATTCAAGTTCATAGCATGTCGAATTAATGACAGAACTGATGTTTTCAAATCATGAGCTGCGTACTCTAAATGATGGCTATAAGGAGTTAATGGAGCATTCATTTGCTTTCACCATGTTTTTAGATTTCAGAGCCCAAGTTGCTAAGTTTTTAGAAAGAGAGGTATATTTCTCAGTTTGCAGTGTTCCAAAGTTGATCAGAGAGTTCTAAATTGCAAAAAATTGTGCACAGTCAGCTGATATCTCGGAGATAGATTTGTTTCAATATCGATAAGGAGAAATAGATTCAGGTTGTTGCAGACATGAGTGAAGCTATGAGTGTTTCTTTGACAAGTGGAGGGAGTGAAGAGGAACATAAAGAAAAAGCAAGTTTCTCTGATGAGTTTCTACATCTCCTGCCTAGTTCAACACAGAATAAGAAGGCCAATGCTAATGTCCTCCTGGATGAATACAAAGACATTAGAGATGCTGTGACTCTGGGGACAATAGGTTACTCCCTTTTCAATTATTTCTATAAAAATTCTGATAAGCCCATCCATTTATCAAACCCTTGGACATGTGGTTTAGCTAGGTTTCTTGTTCCTGATGTCTTCCTAGATGTAGACCTATTTCTAGACCTAGCCAATCACTATTATGTCCTGAAAAAGACCATCAAAAGGGATGATGGCACTGCCCTGCTAATATTAAATAGAAACTCATTCATGCAGGCTTTTGGCTTGTTTAGTACCATGTCTACTAAGATTGACATGACAAAGTAGGAGAAGAGGTATAGTTCAAAGCCTGGTATTGCTAAAGGCTTACTGCAGAAACACATGTCAAAAGAAGTGAAAAATTACTTACTTCCTATGGCTGAGCCCAGTCCATATTATTACAAGGATCTACACTTCTACATCAAGTATAATGCTTATGCCCTATGTAGAGTGCTAGGGATAGATGGAGATGCAGAGAAAATCAATGCTGGCATTTTAATGATGGTACTAGACTTGCAAGAGGTGCATCAAGCACCAGCTATGATTACATTCAGCATATCATTGATGAAATGCATGAGGGTTTCATTGCAACCTAGAAAATATTAAAGAATCCAAAGGAGAAGGAGCCTAAATTTTTGCATTATTCAGTCCTAAAGCATCTCCTTTTATACTTCAACTTTGTCATCATGGATGTTCATAATTTGAATCCTCATAGATTCTATCAAACAACACCAAATTCTATCCAGTTTTGGGTGAGGGTTTGGAATTATACTTCTAGGGAATGTGATTACTGTGATTTTAAGAATTGGATCATGTATCCAATTATATAGAGTTTGAGAATAAGCAGGACTAGAGTCCCATTGAAGATTATACAACTGCTCAGGTCCTGTGAGTATTTAAATGCTTGGCCTAGAAATCATAATTGGGGTGATTTCTTTTTGGAGGAGAACTACACCATTATTAGGGTATATGGGTGTATTCAACCACCTCATTTGTTACCATATCTTGTGCCTACAAGAGTAGCTACAATGGAATTCATATGGCAGTTGTTATTAACAGACAATGATCATTTTGCACTGCACAAAAAGGTGACTATAACCCCTAGGCAATTCAAAATTTCCAACTTTACAATTAGAAAGAATGCTATTGATGAAGTGGGTCAATGGTTGCAGAAGTAAAGAATGGGGACAACCCCTTATAGATACATTGACCCAGAAGGTTTCATGGCAGGGGTTAGGAAATTGTATACTCCTACCATCCCTAATACCAATGTCCATTGTGAGTGCATTGAAGAAGATGCAACAAGAAACATCTTGGATGAAGATGAAATCCATACAAGAAGACTAAGAATCCAGGAGTTGCTCAAACTAGAAAGGAAGATAAAGAGAAATGGGTTGTCTTTTGGAGGGTTTTACCCTGACCTCCCATATTTTGATAGAATTAAGGCCATGATAGATAACTATTATGTGCTTGTAGAGAAACTGGATACAATCCTGGATAAAAAAGGTGCTCAAACACCTGAGCACTCAGAATCAGAGTATGATAGTGATGATGACAGTGATTATGCACATCCTCCCATGCATCCTTCATGACAACAAGCCTCAGAGCAAGAAATGGCTTAGATTCCACAGTTGCAGGAAGCAGAAGCACACATTATAGATCTAACAGTTGCAACCTAGCCTGATGATATAGAGGAACTTACTGCAAAGAGGCAGAAATTGAAAGTAGGACAGCCTTCAGTGGAAGGAAAAAGCAAGTAAAAGGATAAGACTAAGGCCTTAGTACCTGGTACCAGGTTATATGATCATAACCTGAGAAAAGCAATCAGGGAAGGAAAGAAATAGCATCCTAACCTAGAGGATGAAGTTGAGATTCCACTCAAAGCCTATGTTGATGAAAGATTGCTTTATCAGCAAAAATTCTTAGATGATGACAGGTTTGTAAAAATAGAGGAGTTTAAAGACTTCCTAAGATGGCACAAAACAGAGCAAATAAGATCCCAATTAATATTTGATGGGAAAGAAACAATTACAAGTGAAGCCCTAGTAGCTATACAAAATTATGATCCTGAAAATGAGGATATTTCTCCCGAGGATGCTAGAAAGATGGTGTTGGGAAGTGGGATATTATTGGCTGAGGGATGGGATTTAGCATCTGCCTTTATTATAGACCAAATCAGAAAGTAGCCAAATCTTAAAATGACTATTGAGGTCCAAGTAGGAGATATGATAAAAGGATTTGGGTATAGCCCAAAATCTCAGGCTTTTGCAATGTGGAGCCTAAGCCCAAAAGACCAGAAGCCCCAGCTAGTAAATATTCAAGAAAATATGGTGGGGAATCAAATGGTGTGGTCTGTACAAAATACAGGGGACTTGGAAATCTCCCAAATTATGACACACTGGGCTCAACTTAATGAAGACAAGACCAAACAATTGTCTGAGAGGTATACTACTTTGTTGGAAGAAACAAGTGCACTGTCTAAAGACAGGGATATGTGCCACATACAACTGTACCAGCAGAATGAGATGATAAAGAAATTACTAGAGTTGGAGGCAAAGCCTAAGGTAGTATATGTACCTACACAGCCACCTCCAATACAAATTGAAGATAAGCGTAAATTAGAAGAGGCTGTGGAACAAAAGGTGGATGAAGAAAATGGAAATGCAATTTCTTTAAAGGAACTAAAAGCCATACTACAACATAGAATTGAGATTCTAAAGGACAAAACTGATGTTGTAGTCAATACATACAATAAATTTTCAGCATTACATACTGAGACAATGGGATACCTTGCCATTCTAAACCCTTACTTCACAAAGTGGTCTGCTAGGGAAATTTTATTTGAAAAGTTGTCATCTTTACAAGCCATAAGACCAGATTTTCCTCCAATAGTCACTGAAGTTGAAGATGAGATCAAAAGAGTCAATATTTCTCTCTCATTCTTTAAAAGAAAATTAAACCAGATAGAGGTTAAATTGAGCATCTTTTCAAATGATTTTAATAAGTTTATTCCTTCCTTAAGGGGAGATGATGACCAAGAAAATGTTTTAGATGCCTAGAAGAGTGAGTTTGACAGCAAGATGCCTAGTGAAGAGGCATTTCTTTTAGGAGCAGATGTTGATATAGAGGGCTTCAATAAAATATTGGATGAAGCCTTCAAAGCAGAGACTGACATTAACAAGTTCCTACTTGATTTTAAAAATATCATTAATGCTAGATGGGACAGACAAAAGGTGCAAGTATAGAGTACTCAAGACTTCAAGTGGCCATCGAATGATGAAGTGAAATCTTGGGAAGTGATGACTATACCCAAGAAAAAGAAGCCTGTAGTAGAAGAAGAAATCTTGGATGATGAGTAAGGTGAAAACTTGGCACTGCACTATTCAAGACAAGAGGGACAGTTATTACAAAAGGAGAATGTAGGTGAGTAGGAAAGAACAACTATCCTGACTCAACATAAATACTACCAGCTACCATCTACAAATCTGATTGCAGTCGCTAGATGGGGAGAAGAACAAGAAATATCTGTTTATATCTTTTTGACTTGGTCCTTTCACCACTTCTTCTCTCTCTTTCTTTTGTCTCTCTTGTAACTTTAGGGTTAGGTTTTCTATGACCATCTGAAGCTTGTTGCATCCTTAAGGGATTCTAAGATGGTCAAAAACCTATATATAGCATAAGAGTTGTAATTTGTAAGGGGTCTTGAATGTTGGAATATTTTGGAGAAGAGAAAATATATTGTAGAGTTCAGATATTCTGAATTTCTGTCTATCTTTTGAAGTTGCAAGATCTTTCATGTATGGAAGCTGGATCATATAAATAAAATACGGTGCAATTTTACTCTTTTCAATTGTTGTCTCTTTATTCTCTGTGTATGCTCCTTTATGTTAAGTTTGCAAGGCATTCTGAAACATTTTGGTTATTAGGTAACTATCTAATTGCTTGCAAGTTTCTTTTAAGGAAAGAACTAAGTTTTGCGAGTAGTTTCAGGGAGAATACTGCTTTGTTTTAAGGATTTGGTACAATTTTTTAGAGGTAACAGGGTAATTTGTAAGGCAACTTATCTGAATTACATGTGGGTTGTAAGGCAGCTTGTTGTATTCTATTTCTATAAGATCTTAGTTTATTTGACTCTTTAGCCCAAAGGATAGGCACTAGTTCAGAAGTTAGTCTGATAATATATTATTGTCTAAGTTATTTCAAGGTATCAGAACCAGATTTAATTAAAATACTCTTGTTACTAAGAACAAACAAACTAAACTCAGTAAGAACCTATGTCAGTAGGACAATGTCGATTTTAGTGATTCCTTGGAGAGTGAATCATTAGGTTATCCCTCCTATAAGAAAAGGAAGAAGGATGAAAATCCTTGTATCACTGGTTCTTGTTATGCTTACAACTATGGTTTGTATGGTTATATCTTGCATCTGGTTATGCTTGGTCATTTGCAAGGTGATTTATAAGTTGATTTAATAGAAATACATAGCAAATCAGTGTCCACACCCTAACATACTGTGTAAACAATAATCATAAAAGGTAAAACCTACCTGAGTATATGTGGAGCTCAAAAATGAAGAAGGATATTATCTAGTCCTTAGAAATTAGGCTTTTCTTGTTCCTGAACCAGTATTAGAAAGCATGGTGTTCAAGTAGTCATTTCAAGCACTGTGATTCATACAAGAAAAATCCCTAACAAATTGGTGACTCTGCTGGCGAATAAGAGATTGTAAAAGTATTCCGGAATCTCTGGTGTGTTAAAATTTAAAGTTTACAAAATCTTGGTTGTTGTTGTCATATTAGCCCTTGATAGTCATTCATTCATCCCAATTTATTGGGTGGCGACTCTAAAAGGAAAATCTCTGAGATTAGTGCAAAGTTGATAAATGTCTTATAGAATGAATACTAGGTCAAAAGTGAGAACTGACCCAGAAAGGGTATTGAATGAAGGAATCCCATCAAACTCAAGAGTAGGAGCCTCTTGGAGGAAAAAGAGAAATCAATTTGATATGGATGAAACTCCTGTAAAAGGTCATGAAACAAATGTCAGAAATGATAGGAATACAATTCAGCACTCTCATGATGGAAATACTTCAGACTATGAGGAGGCTACTGAAAAGGTATTGGATACACCCACACTCACTTCCACTTCAAACGAGAAGGAAGAGGTTACTAAACCTAGTTCAGATTCAGAAGATGCCCCTTCTTATATGTTGGCCAATGAAGAAAAGTTTATTTTAAAGCAGCTTGCCCTTGTTCAACAAATGAAAAAGGAAAGAGAAATAAGAAAGAAAAAGAATGATCATAAGGCTCTTGATAACAATAGAAAAATATTTTCTAAACACCAAACTATGAAAGAAATAGAGAAGTCTCAGAAAGATAAATAAATACCATTCACTTATAAAGCTTCTATTTTACAAATAAACAAGGGTAAACAGAAGATGGGTGAACAAAAAGATCAAGAACCTAAATTTTAGAGGCCTATGGTTGAACAAATGACAAAATTAGAAATTGATTTAGAGAAATTAAGAATTGAGAAAGAAACCATGGAAAAGATGTTGGAAAAGGCCCAAATGGAAGCTGCTACAATTGAAATGAAGAAAAAGATTGATTTTTTACAATCTTCAAAATATTCATTTTCAGGACCAGAGAATAATACATCTTCTAGAGGAAAAGCTACTATGGCTAAAGAAGATGATAATTTTCAAAGGAAACCACTACATAATAAGAGGTACAAAAAATTTGATTTTGTTGGTATCCCTGGATACCCTAATGCCTTTCCTAAAGATGTGGCTGACATAGGAGAAAGCTCCCAAAGTTTGCTAGTAATAATGTGATTTCTTGTGAGGCACATTTGAGAAAATTCATTGACTTTGTTGATGACTTGAATATCACCCATGAAGATGTATTAATGAAACTATTTGTTTAGTCCCTTGTTGAAGATGCAAGAGAATGGTTTAGGAGCCTTGCTAATGGCTCTGTTGTTTCTATGGATGAGTTGATTGAGTTATTTAAAGATCAGTATGGAGACAAAAAAAATAAGGGCTTTTTATTGAATGAATTCAATAATATCAAGAAAAATTACAATGAAGAGGTTACAGAATTTAACACAAGATTTCAAAGGGCTATGCATAAACTCTTTCAGAAGATCAAGCTAGATGAAGAAGTTTGTTTAGCAACCTATTTAAATGCTTATGATTCTAAAATGGGATATGCTCTGAGAGATAAAAACCCTAGGACACTTATTGATGCTTACAAGATAGCAGTCAATATTGAAATGAATAGAAGAGTGTCGGGTAAGTTGAATAGGAGAGATGATCCCAGGTTTAGTAAGAGCAATCTGAAAAAACCAGAGTACAAGGAATATAGAGCTCCTCAAAACAATAAACCTCTTTACAATAATAATTATAATCCTCAGAATAGAATGCAAAATAACCCATATGGAACTCAGTTCAAGGATGGAAAGCCTGTCACTGCACCTAAAAGGGAAAGAACAAATAATAAGACTCCAGACCCTCTTCATATAAATTTAGTCCATTTCTGTGATGAGGAGACTTGGTGTGAAGCTTGTGATGCCCCTCATAATCCTGACTTTTGTGTCATTTCCTTGGATCTAAAAGAAAATGAGGAATAAGAAAATGATGAGGGGGAACAATGTGATCATAGTATGACTAATTCTTATTCATGCCATGATACCGATTCAAAGAGTGAAGAGGAAAATTATGATTCCTATGTTACACAAAGAAGGGTTGAGAATCACCATCAATAGATCTTATCTAACAGTGAAGTGGATGAAACTGATGATAATATTATATGCTATGCTCAAAATAGCCAAGAAGTTCCACTCATAAGAAAAGCTTCAGATGAAGAGAAGGCTAGAATTATTGTTGAGTTAGTAAATAAAGCTAGAAGCAATTACCATTTAAGAAACAGGGTGGTAGGGGGAACTAGTGGCCAACCCTCAGGTGTTTTCATTAAGGACAATAAACCAGACACTCACTATGTTCAGAAAAAATAAGAACCTAGAGAAAATGTAAATAAACACAAGGTCAAGGTTATCACAAAATTTGTAGAGCCTAATACTATACAAGATGAAAAGGGTCAAGAAAAAGTTCTCCCTGTTCAAAAGATAGAGAATAAAAGGTTGAAAGAGCCATCCCAAAAGAAATATAGTGAAGATAATGAAGTTATCATTGATAAGTCAAAATGTGCATATATTTGTTACTCTCCAGTAGACATGGGTCAATGTTTGTCTCAGATGATAGTTAAAGTACCATTTTTGGAAATGATGAGAATCAAGGAACATAAAGAAAAGGTGATGGCCTTGTTAAATAATGTACCTATAATAAAAGTCCAAAACCCAGTATATGTATCTGAGAAGCCACCTGTCAATGGAAATGAGGATGAGATGTTGACATCTGAGATCCCTCAAATATTCTTGAATGCCACTTCTTCCCCAAAGGTGGTGGACCCATTCTTTCTTTCATTAATAATCAATGATAAAATGCTCAAGAATTGTATGATTGATTCAGGAGCTTCTAATACAGTTATGCCAGTTGAGATCATGAAGGCAATGGGCCTACAAGTTGATACACCTCATGGGAGGTGTAGAGCTATGGATTCCAAAGAAGTCCCTATAATTGGTACCATTGAAGCCATGCCTTATAGACTGGCACTTTTCCCTGATGTAGTGATGACTATGAATGTTCTTGTGGTTAATATACCACCTCATTATGGCATGTTATTATCAAGAAAATGGAGTGCCTCAATGGGAGGAAGTATACAAAATGATTTTTCATATGCTACTTTCAATATTGCTAGAGAAAATGTCAATGTTTTGAGAGAAAGCCGAACTCCCCACATGATAGAAAAATATGAGGATACTCATATTAACTGTTGAATTGACATAGATATGGAAAATTTCAGAATGCAACAAGATGAGTCTAAAAATAAAGAAGTTGATCTTGTAAGTAAGGAATTAATCTCACAAGAGGATGGGATGTGGAAAATGTACTTTGATGGTGCTTTCTCTAAAGAAGGATTAGGGGTAGGAATATTATTGATATCCCCATTAGGTACAACTTTTAAATACTCATTTCTGCTAGCTTTTCAGTGTACTAACAATACTGCAGAATATGAGGCCTTATTTTTAGGACTTGAAATTGCTATCAAACATGGTATAAAATGTTTAAGGGTTTATGGCGACTCTGAGTTAGTGATAGCACAAGTCAGATCCAAATATGCTGTAAAAAATGACAAATTGAAGATGTACAAACATGCTATTTGGGATCAACTTGAGATGTTTGATGCTTTTAATATAACTTGGTTGGAAAGGTCAAAGAATATTATGGCTGATTTTTTGGCAAATGTTGCTTTGAAAAATGATGATTTGACCTTGCATGGAGTATCAATACTCGAAGTTAAAATAATACCAGTTGTCCCAGATAACATATACAACTGGAAAGTATTCCAAGATGATCAAGATATTCTAAGGTTCATGCAATGTTTAGATCAGTATGAAAACCAGAGCATAGATTTTAGTTCCTTATTAGAATCAGATAATGGAAAGGAATACATCTTTGGAAGTGAAGTTGTTCAATTGAGTTCTAATCAGATTCCTAGGGGTTTGGTTGAAGTTGAAGCATTGTTTGTTAGCCAACAAAATGATTCATTAAAAATAAGCAATTCCAACATTGAGGATTTGGAAGAAGTGAATTTAGGATCAGAAAATAGTCCTTAGATAGTTTATATAGGAAAAGGTCTGGACTCTCATGTAAGGATAAACCTGATCAGATTGCTGAGAAAATATAAACATGTTTTTGCTTGGTCATATGAGGAATTGAAGGCATATAGAGAAGACCTTTTTCAACATGAGATTCCTCTGAAATCAGATGTCAAGCCATTCAGAAAGAAATAGAGACCCATCAACCCCTGGTTGGCCCCTAAGATGCAGCAGGAATTGATGAAACTCAAGGATGCTGGGATAATCCAACCTATTAGACACTCAACATGGGTATCAAATCTAGTGCCAGTTAGGAAGAAGAATGGTGACATCAGATTGTGTGTTGATTTCAGGAATCTAAATATTGCTTCATTGAAAGATAATTACTCACTGCCTAATATGGAAGCAATGTTGCACAAGGTGACTAGTTGTGAATTGCTGTCAATGATGGATGGTTTTTTAGGTTACAACCAAGTTCTAGTCAAAGAGTTAGAACAATATAAGACTGCATTTACTACCCCTTGGGGAACATATGTTTATATCAGAATGCCCTTTGGTTTGATAAATGCAGGTGCAACTTTTCAGAGAGCCATGGATGTTGCTTTTAAAGAGTTTATTGATTTATTCATGGTTGTTTACCAAGATGACTTGACTGCATATTCCAAGAAGGCTAATGATCATTGTGATCATTTGGGTAAAATTTTTAATAAAGAATTAGAATATGGTGTTTCATTAAACCCTAAGAAATGTCACTTTGCAGTTAAAGAGGGAAAATTGCTTGGACATATAGTGTCCAGGGAAGGGGTAAGAATAGACCCTGAGAGAGTAGAAGAAATTCAAAAATTAGTTGCTCCAAAAAACTTGAAAGGTGTACAATCTTTCTTAGGAAAGATTAAATTTGTCAGAAGATTTGTAGCCAATTTTGCTGAAATTGTCAAGCCCATTGTGAAGTTGTTGAAAAAGGATACTAAGTTTATTTGGGATGATAAGGCCCAACAAGCTTTTGAAAGGATAAAGAAGGAAGTGCAGGAAACTCCAGTGTTGAAATCCCCAGATTACACTAAGCCTTTCTCCCTATTTTCATTCGCATCATTCCATACAATAGCTGTAATTTTGCTTCAAAAGGATGAGAAAGGATTTGAACATCCCATAGCTTTTTATAGTAAATCCTTGCAAGCTGCAGAACTCAACTATGAAATAATAGAGAAGCAAGCCTATGCATTGGTAAAGGCTGTGAAGTCTTTTAGGCCCTACTTGGTGTGTGGCAAGGTGCAGGCCTATGTTCCACATTCAGTAGTGAAAGATATTCTTACACAGTCAGAAGTTACTGGTAAGAGGTGCAAGTAGATTACAAGAATTCAAGAGTTCAATCTGGAACTAAATATCACCAAATTGGTAAGAGGTCAAGGCTTGGCCAAACTTATGACAGAGGAGAACCTGGATTTAGTGAAATCAAACTAGACAGAAGTAAATGACCAAGCCATTACCAGTATAGAGAGGCAACCATATTACACTGATATTGTTTTCTTCCTCAAAAACTCTAAGTGTCCTGATCATTTGTCTGATAATCAGAAAAGGAGTTTGAAACTGCAAGCTCAAAGATATGTTTTGATTCAAGGAGATTTGTTCTGGAAAGATAATAATGGTGTGCTATTACTATGCCTTGATAAACATCAAGCTGAGAAAGTCCTGATTGAGATGCATGAAGGACAATGTGGAAGTCATTTTCTTGCTAAGACTACTGCCCATAAGATTTTGAGGGCAGGATACTATTGGCCTACTCTGTTCAAGGATACTTACATACATGTTATGAAATGTGAACCGTGTTAGAGGTTCTCCAATAAGTTGAAATTTGTAGGTGCTCTATTGCTTAACCCAATGAGTACTGAGACTCCTTTTGCTGTATGGGGCATTGATTTTATTGGTGAATTTCAAGAGAAGTCTAGTGTAGGGCATAGTTGGATTTTAGTTGCCACAGATTAATTTACTAAATGGATTGAGGATATCCCCACAAGGAAAGCAACTAGTAAGGTGGTTACTAAATTTTTGTTAGAAAACATTCTGACCAGATTTGGTGTGCCTAGTAAATTAATAATGGACAATGCTATGAGTTTCAAATTAGAAAAAATGACAAGTTTCTGTGAGCAGTATGGGATTACAATATCATATTCATCCCCATATCATCCACAGGCCAATGGAAAAGCTGAGTCTAGCAATAAAAGCTTATTGAAAATATTGAAGAGGACCTTGGAACAAAATAAAAGGACTTGGCATACAAAATTGAGATTAGCCCTTTGGGCTGATAGGGTAACACTTAAGAAAGCAACTAGTCAATCTCCATTTGAGTTGGTGTATGGTTTACAAGCGAGATTGCCTATTAACAATTTATTTCCAGTCTGCCAATTCATACAGGAGGAACATCTAGATGTCTCTGACAATATGCAAAATAGAATGATGCAGCTGAATGAATTGGATGAAATAAGGAGAAATAGTCAGAGAGAAAATGTGAAGCTACAACAAAAAATGAAATATCTTTTTGACAGGAGAGCTACTGAGAGAAAGTTTCAAATTAATGATTTAGTTCTCCAATAGAATGCAAGGGTAGAGGAAAAACGAAAGCATAAGAAGTTTGAGTCTTTGTGGCTGGGACCATTCATTATTGCAGAAAAATTTGGCAAAGACTCATATTTGTTGAAAAATATGGAAGGAGATCTCTTTGAGTTGCCTGTGCATGGGAAATTTTTGAAGCCTTTCTTTGAGTAATGTTCAAAGTGCACAAGTAAGTTTGTATTATATGTTCCTTTCCTTGTCCCTTGTTTGTAAGTTCTGTACATATTACCCTTTTAGTTTTAGGGTTTTGCTCCGTTGGAGGAGGTCTGCAACCAGAGATTCTGTGGTTCTTGGTATAAACTTGCATTTAACCGTCCTTAGTTAGAGCCACTGTTGGTTGTATTTCTTGTTTTGGCAGCTTTCCTTGTTCCTTGTCCTGATCTTTGTGCTATGGTGTTCTCAAATCAGCTACCTCTTTTTCAGTATGGCCTTACCAGTGTCTTGTTTTCAGGTTTTCAAGTTTAAACCTTGCCAAATTTGCAAAAAACCCTGAAAACCCTAGGCCTTCTAAGTGTTAAACGTTAAATTTAAACCCTAAGCCTTGGCATTCTATTTTGCAGTTACTTTTTCCATTCACTTGAGGCGTGTGTTTTAATTTGAATCACCTTGTCGCGTTACCCCGAGCGAATATTCCATATGTCTTCCCGAATTTGCATTTTCCTTTAGTCGTGTGGTCTCATTCGTAATCAGAATATTCCTTTGGCCTTCTGAGACTCAGTGATTCCTTTCATGTTAGGTATTTGCAAGATGACAATGTCATAAAGCATTAAAAAGAAGGGACCCACTGCTTAGTCAGGTGATCATGACAGGATTCTTAACAGTTATGAAAATGTCTTCAGAATTTGCGATTACTTCATTGTCACTTTGTCGCTGAATAAAGCTAAAGTTAAAAGTTAAGTCAGGCCTTCAGTCACGTGGTCTCAAAAAGGAATGACGGTTAAGAGATTTTGTCCAAGACTCCGCAACTAACCATCTGTGGTTTGTAGTAATGCTTAGTTAAGATGTCGCCAGAATAGGATGACAACTAAGTTCTCCATTATGCAAAGAATGAGCCAATGATTGAGTGACTTGTGTCATAAGGCAGGTGAGTGGCTTCAATATTTCAAAAGTGTAAAAAATGCAGTCACGATGTCTTGTGAAAGTTGAGTTTCAGGTCAGTGAGTCAGCGACGGGTTAAAAATGTGTACATTGTGCAGTCGCTGTAAAGTTATGTTGTTTATCAAATGCTCCGTGACCGAGCGAGTCTTGTTAAAAAGTGAAGCAGTCGCATACCCGCATCAATTTTTTATGTCAATGTCATAAGTCTGTGATTGCATGACAAGGTCATGTATTGTAGGTCACCCACTCGATTAGGTTATAACTCGGTTGTATTTTGCAATGCAAGTGTGCGACGAAGGCATAAAATACTAATATGAAGATCCATCGCTCAGTCGCACATGTATTTTTCAAGATTCATAAAATTCTGCGACCAGATGATGAAGGAGCCATTCATTGCCTTGCTCATTCACTGATGTTTTGAGGTAATCAAAAAATAGCTCGTGAGTATGTGATCAGTTAAAAAGAGGAAGGACATTTCTCACTCGCCGATCAATGAAGAGAAAAGGAGAAGAGCTCACGATTAGGCGACTTAAGAAAGAAGAGGTACTATCGTGCGCTCGCAGTTAGTAATAAAAGAAGATTCTCAAGGTTGCGAGTTTGCGACTAAGCAAAGAATAGATGCCATCTCTCACTCGCGCATAAGATGAAAGTTGGAATACTAAGTGGCGCGAGTGAGCGACCAAACAGAGTATTATTGCATGATCGTCAGATCATCACTTGGGTTAGCCAAAGTTAAGAAAAAACATTGTCACCAAGTCTTGAGATGGAACCATGGTTTAATGATAGAGGCCCGTGACAAAGAGACTTAATGTAATCATGCAGTCACCTAGTCCCAAGAGATAAAATACGGCGGTGGTTGGTGATGTGACAGTGTGAATTGCTCGGTGACCAATCACAGGCTTGCATTTTGATTATTGTACAAAAAGAGTAGCTGAGAGGTAAGATAGTTTACGAATTACAATGTGACATGTCAGCCCTTTTGAATGCAGTTGGATTTCTCTAAGGATTCACTTTCAAAATTTGATTTCCTATCATGATCAAGAACTACAGCTAGGTTTTTATTCAAGTTCACAGCATGTCAAATTAATGATAGAACTGATATTTTCAAATCATGAGCTACGTAGTCTAAATGATGGCTATAAGGAGTTGATGGTGCATTCATTTTCTTTCACCGTGTTTTCAGATTTCAGAGCCCAAAATGCTAAGTTTTCAGAAAGAGAGGTATATTGCTCAGTTTGCAGTGTTCCAAAGTTGATGAGAGAGTTCTAAATTGCAGAAAATTGTGCACAGTCAGCTGATATCTCAGAGATAGATTTGTTTCAATATCGGTAAGGAGAAAGAGATTCATTTTGTTGCAGACATGAGAAAAGCTATGAGTGTTTCTTCGACAAGTGGAGGGAGTGAAGAGGAATATAAAGGAAAACCAAGTTTCTCTGATGAGTTTCTATGTCTCCTGCCTGGTTCAACGCAGAATAAGAAGGCCAATGCTAATGTCCTCCTAGATGAATACAAAGACATCAGAGATGCTGTGACTCTGGGGACAACAGGTTACTCCCTTTTCAATTATTTCTATAAAAATTATGATAATCCCATTCCAGTATCAAACCCTTGGACATCTGGTTTAGCTAGGTTGCTTGTTCCTGATGTCTTCTTGGATGTAGACCTATTTCTAGACCTAGCCAATCACTATGATGTCCTGACAAAGACCATCAAAAGGGATGATGGCACTGCCCTACTAATATTAAATAGAAACTCATTCATGCAGGATTTTGGCTTGTTTAGTACCATGTCTACTAAGATTGACATGACAAAGCAGGAGAAGAGGTATAGTTCAAAGCTTGGTATTGCTAAAGGCTTACTATAGAAACACATGTAAAAAAAAGTGAAAAATTACTTACTTCCTATGGCTGAGCCCAGTCCATATTATTACAAGGATCTACACTTCTACATCAAGTATAATGCTTATGCCCTATGTAGAGTGCTAGGGATAGATGGAGATGTAGAGAAAATCAATGCTGGCATTTTAATGATGGTACTAGACTTGCAAGAGGTGCATTCAAGCACCAGCTATGATTACATTCAGCATATCATTGATGAAATGCATGAGGGTTTTATTGCAACCCAGAAAAGATTAAAGAATCCAAAGGAGAAGGAGTCTAAATTTTTGCATTATTCAGTCCTAATGCATCTCCTTTTATACTTCAACTTTGTCATCATGGATGTTCATAATTTGAATCCTCAGAGATTCTATCAAACAACACCAAATCCTATCTAGTTTTGGGTGAGGTTTTGGAATTATACTTCTAGGGAATGTTATTACTGTGATTTTCAGAATTGGATCGTGTATCCAATTATACAGAGTTTGGGAATAAGCAGGACTAGAGTCCCATTGAAGATTATAAAATTGCTGAGGCCCTGTGAGTATTTAAATGATTGGCCTGGAAATCATAATTGGGGTGATTTCTTCTTGGAGGAGAACTACACCATTATTAGGGTATATGGGTGTATTCACCCACCTCATTTGTTACCATATCATGTGCCTGCAAGAGTAGCTGCAATGGAATTCATATGGTAGTTGTTATTAACAGACAATGAGCATTTTGCACCACACAAAAAGGGGACTATAACCCCTAGGAAATTCAAAATTTCCAACTTTACAATTGCAGATAATGCTATTAATGAAGTGGGTCAATGGTTGCAGTAGTACATAATGGGGACAGCCCCTTATAGATACATTGACCTAGAAGGTTTCATGGTAGGGGTTAGGAAATTATATACTCCTACCATCCCTAATACCAATATTCATTGTGAGTGCATTGAAGAAGATGCAACAAGAAATATCTTGGATGAAGATGACATCCATACAAGAAGAATGAGAATCCAGGAGTTGCTCAAACTAGAAAGGAAGATTAAGAGAAATGGGTTGTCTTTTGGAGGGTTTTACCCTGACCTCCCATATTTTGATAGAATTAAGGCCATGATAGATAACTATTATGTGCTTGTA
Organism: Thuja plicata; assembly: GCA_018584345.1. Lineage (NCBI taxonomy): Eukaryota > Viridiplantae > Streptophyta > Pinopsida > Cupressales > Cupressaceae > Thuja > Thuja plicata. The sequence continues at coordinate 1,405,305 of MU223497.1, forward strand.
GAGAAACTGGATACAGTCCTAGATAAAAAAGGTTCTCAAACACCTGAGCACTCAGAATCAGAGTATGATAGTGATGATGACAGTGATTATGCATGTCCTCCCATGCATCCTTCACCACAACAAGCGTCAGAGCAAGAAATGGCTGAGATTCCACAGTTGTAGGAAGTAGAAGCACACATTATAGATCTAACAGTTGCAACCCAGCCTGATGATATAGAGGAACCTTCTGCAAAGAGATAGAAATTGGAAGTAGGACAGCCTTCAGTGGAAGGAAAAAGAAAGAAAAATGATAAGGCTAAAGCCTTAGTACCTGGTACTAGGTTATATGATCATAACCTGAGAAAACCAATCAGGGAAGGCAAGAAATAGTAGCCTGACCTAGAGGATGAAGTTGAGATTCCACTCAAAACCTGTGTTGATGAAAGATTGCTTCATCAGCAAAAATTCCTAGATGATGACAGCTTTTTAAAAAAAGAAGAGTTTAAAGACTTCCTAAGATGGCAAAAAATAGAGAAAATAAGATCCCAATTAACAGTTGATGGGAAAGAAACAATTACAAGTGAAGCCCTAGTAGCTATACAAAATTATGATCCTGAGAATGAGGATATTTCTCCTGAGGATGCCAGGAAGATGGTGTTGGGAAGTGGGATATTATTGGCTGAGGGATGGGATTTAGAATCTTCCTTCATTATAGACCAAATCAGAAAGTAACCAAATCTTAAAATGGCTAGTGAGGTCCAAGTAGGAGATATGATAAAAGGATTTGGGTATAGCCTAAAATTTCAGGCTTTTGCAATGTGGAGCCTAAGCCCAAAAGACCACAAACCCCAGTTAGTAAATATTCAAGAAAATATGGTGGAGAATCAAATGGTGTGGTCTGTACAAAATAAAGGGGACTTGGAAATCTCCCAAATTATGACACACTGGGCTCAACTTAATGAAGACAAGACCAAACAATTGTCTGAGAGGTATACTACTTTGTTGGAAGAAACAAGTGCACTGTCTAAAGACAGGGATATGTGCCACCTCCAATGCAAATTGAAGATAAGCCTAAATCAGAAGAGGCTATGGGAAAAAAGGTGGATGAAGAAAAGGGAAATGCAATTTCTTTAAAGGCACTAAAAGGCATACTACAACATAGAATTGAGATTCTAAAGGACAAAACTGATGTTGTAGTCAATACATACAATAAATTTCCAGCATTGCATACTGAGGCAATGGGATACCTTGCCATTCTAAACCCTTACTTCACAAAGTGCTCTGCTAGGGCAAGTTTATTTGAGAAGTTGTCATCTTTACAAGCCATAAGACCAGATTTTCCTCCAATAGTCACTGAACTTGAAGATGAGATCAAAAGAGTCAATATTGCTCTCTCATTCTTTAAGGGAAAATTAAACCAGATAAAGGTTAAATTGAGCCTCTTTTCAAATGATTTTAATAAGTTTATTCCTTCCTTAAGGGGAGATGATGACCAAGTAAAGGCTGTAGATGCCTGGAAGAGTTTGTTTGACAGCAAGATGCCTAGTGAAGAGGCATTTCTTTTAGGAGTAGATGTTGATATAGAGGGATTCAATAAAATATTGGATGAAGCCTTCAAAGTAGAGACTGACATCAACAAGTTCCTACTTGATGTCAAAAACATCACTGATGCTAGATGGGACAGAAAAAAGGTGCAAGTATAGAGTACTCAGGACTTCAATTGGCCATCGGACGATGAAGTGAAAGCTTGGGAAGTGATGACTACACCCAAGAAAAAGAAGCTTGTAGTAGAAGAAGAAATCTTGGACGATGAGTAAGGTGAACACTTGGTGCTACACTATTCAAGTCAAGAGGGACAATTATTACAAAAGGAGAATGTAGGTGAGTAGGCAAGCACAGCTATCCAAACTCAACATAAATACTACCAGCTACCATCTACAAATTTGATTGCAGTCACCAGACCGGGAGAAGAACAAGAAATATTTCTTTATATCTTTTTGACTCGGTCCTTTCACCGCTTCTTCTCTCTCTTTCTTTTGTCTCTCTTGTAACTATAGGGTTAGGTTTTCTATGACCATCCAAAGCTTGTTGCATTGTTAAGGGATTCTAAGATGGTCAAAAACCTATATATAGAATAAGAGTTGTAATTTGTAAGGGGTCTTGAATGTTGGAATATTTTGGAGAAGAGAAAATATATTGTAGAGTTCAGATATTCTAAATTTTTGTCTATCTTTTGAAGTTGCAAGATCTTTCATGTATGGAAGCTGGATCATATAAATAAAATACAGTGCAATTTTACTCTTTTCAATTGTTGTCTCTTTATTCTCTGTGTATGCTCTTTTCTGTTAATTTTGCAAGGCATTCTGAAACATTTTGGTTATTAGGTAACTACCTAATTGCTTGCAAGTTTCTTTTAAGGAAAGAACTAAGTTTTGCGAGTAGTTTCAGGGAGCATACTGCTTTGTTTTAAGGATTTGATACAATTTTTTAGAGGTAACAGGGTAATTTGTAAGGCAACTTATCTGAATTGCGTGTGGGTTGTAAGGAAGCTTGTTGTATTCTATTTCTATGAGATCTTAGTTTATTTGACTCTGTAACCCAAAGGATAGGCACTGGTTCAGAAGTTAGTCTGATAATCTATTATTGTCCAAGTTATTTCAAGGTATCAGAATCAGATTTAATTAAAATACTCTTGTTACTAAGAACAAACAAACTAAACTCAGTAAGGACCTATGTCAGCAGGACAGTGTCCATTTTAGTGATTCCTTGGAGAGTGAATCATTAGGTTATCCCTCCTATAAGAAAAGGAA
>MU223497.1:1408143-1456929 GCA_018584345.1 Thuja plicata
ATTTTAGTGATTCCTTGGAGAGTGAATCATTAGGTTATCCCTCCTATAAGAAAAGGAAGAAGGATGAAAATCCTTGTATCACTGGTTCTTGTTATGCTTACAACTATGGTTTGTATGGTTATATCTTACATCTAGTTATGCTTGGTCATTTGCAAGGTGATTTATAAGTTGATTTAATAGAAATACATAGCAAATTAGTGTCCACACCATAATATACTATCTAAACAACAATCATAAAAGGTAAAACCTGCCTGAGTATATGTGGAGCTCAAAAATGAAGAAGGATATTATCTAGTCCTTAGCAATTAGGCTTTTCTTGTTCCTGAATCAGTATTAGAAAGCATGGTGTTCAAGTAGTCATTTCAAGCACTGTGATTCATACAAGAAAAATCCCTAACAGTTCCCAGGGTGGCCTTGACATGAATGTGATCTTCCTAGAGGGAAAATTTCAACTTTTGATGCCAATCCTGGGGATTTTTTTTCTAACAGGTGTTTGATCACTTTAAGTAGATTTTTGTTCAGTGATTCAGCAACACCATTTCCCTGGGGATAATAGTTGCTGCAAAACTTCAAAGTGATCTTCCAATTGTAGGTCCATTCGAATAACTACAATGAAGAAAATGTTAGACCATTGTCACACACCAAAGTAAAGGGCATTCCAAACCTTTTGACGATGTTTTCTTCTAGGAATTTGATAACTACATCTACCTTGTTATTTTTGCAAGGTATAGCCTCAGACCACCGAGTGCAGTAATCAGTAGCAGTGAGAATGTATCGATGGTTGGCAGACAAGTTGGGGTTGATTTCTTTGATGAAGCCAAATGCCCACTGGGTGAAGGGTCTAGCTTCGTAGACTGGTTGTAAATGCATAGCTGGGTTACGCTCATGATGCGACACGGTTTGGAAAGTATGGCATTTCCTTACATGAGTGTAGACATCCTTGAATATATAGGGCCAATATTATCTAACCTAAAGGATCTGATGGGCAGTGGCGTCGGCTGAGCCATGCCCAGTTCCTAACTGCCCATGAAATTCATTAATCACTTTCACAGCCTGGTCTCGGTCGATGCACCGAAGGTACACTCCCTCGTAGTTTTTGCGGTAGAGCATAGAGTTTTTGATCATGAAGTGGGAACTTTTCATCTACAGGGCATGGCGTTTGTGGGGAGGTAATCCCTCCAGGCATTTATTGTTTAGTAGAAAATATACCAAATTGGTATACCATGGGTCTTGGGTAATGGACTCCACTATGTAAGTTTGACATTCTATGCGGGGAGTCTCTTCTGCCATCACTTGACTTAGTCCTTGGCCCCAAACTATCTTCATGGGCTGAATTTCTAAGTCATACTCCTAGAGGATGGCCATCCATTTCCCCTGTCTCTCACCCAATTTGCTTTGCATCAGCAGAGACTTGACAGCCTGGTCCAAAATGATAGCATGTACTTTGCTCTAGAGAATATAATGCCAGAATTTATTCATGGTGTGAACTAGAGAAAAGGCCTACTTTTCTAGTGATGAATATCAAACTTTGGTGTTCTTGAAGGGGGATCTCATGAAAGATATTGGTCATTCCTCCCCTTCGACCTTTTGATTCAACACTACTGCAGTAGAATGCAGTGAAGCAAAGGAGTAAATGTAAAATGAAAGGGAATAGTCTGGACTAGCTAGGATAGGTGCTTCTATTATTGTCTGTTTGATTTGGGTGAATTCCCTCTTTTCTTCAGGACTCCACTCAATCTTGGTATCCTTCTTCATCATCTCATTGAGCGGTTTGACTATTTTTGTGAATCCCATGATGAACTATCGGATGAAGTTGATCTTTTTGAAGAAGGATCGCATCTCTTTCTTGCTGCCAAGCATTTGTAAGTTTAGCAATGCTTCGAATTTGTCAGGGTCTATGGATATAACCTTCTCAAAGATGATATGCCTGAGCAACTTCCCCTTGGTGACCCTGAATATACACTTCTTGGGGTTGAGGGATATTCCATACTGGCGACATCTCTCGCAAATCTGAGTGAGATGGGTAGAATGGTTACGCCTGTCCTGGAAAAAGATGGTCAAATCATCTATGTAGATGATTATGAACTAATTCACAAGGCCCTTGAATGCAATGTCCATGGCTTTTTGAAATGTAGCCCCTACATTGATCAGACCAAAGGGCATTCTCCTATATGCAAACATTTCCCACTTGGTGGTAAACGTTGTTTTCTCTCTATCTTTATACTTAACCATGACCTAGTTATATCTTGAGTATCCATCCAAGAAGGAAATCATCTGGGATCCATTCACTATCTACAACACCTCATCCAACAAAGGGAGAGGGTGATTATCCTTCTTGGAGGCCTTGTTCAAGTTTCAGAAATCCACGCAAAGGCGGATCTCACCGTTCTTCTTTCTCATAGGGACCAGGTTGGAAACCCACATAGTGTGCCGGATCAGGAAGATCATCTAGGCTGACAATAGTTTTTGTACCTCTTGATGAATCAGAGGCTCTATCAGGGGGTTGACCGGTCTTTTCTTTTTCCAAAAGGGCTTAGCATCAGGTTTCAGGGGAATAGTATGGGTCATGATGGATGTGTCATATGTTTTCAAGTCTTCATAACCCCAGGCAATTATGTTAATGTATTCTTGGAGAACCGTGAGAATCTTCTCCTTTTCTTCAGGGTAATAGGAGGTACCAATATGGATCATCTTTTCTTCATTAGGCTGGCCGATGTTAACCTTTTCAAACTTTCCTCCGTCAGAGGAGGATGACACCTTCTCCTGGGCCTGAGGGTCTGAGTCAAAGATTCATTCCAGTGCAACCTTCCCCTTTGGGATGGTGTTAGTAGGCAAGTCTATGATCCCATTATCTTCTTCACCCTGCCCAGTATTGTCATGGTCTCATTCTTCCACTATCTGATTTTCAAAGATGCCAACATTTTCCATGAAGGCCAGGATATGCTGATCGTCCTCAAAAACCTAAAAGTGGGTGACATTATCTGGAATGGATGGGGTGGGGACCATCTCAACTGAAAATCTCCAGAGTCACGAGCCAGCCATTGGCTCAAGTGTGCTAGCAGAAATGGCAAGGGCATCTGGGACATAGTTCCGTCGCTAGGGAATGAGGTCAATGCCAAAGGCATCAAAATCTTCAATAAGGCTCCAAGCCTGATTGTGGTATGCAGCCAGCCTTTTATCATGACATGTGTATTGACTCTGAACTTGTTTAACAATCAACTCTGAATCACCCAGAGCCTAGAGGTGGGTGACGCCTTTCCTCAATGCAAATAAGAGTCCAAGGACCAAAGCCTCGTACTCTATGACATTGTTTGTACAGTTAAACTGTAGTCTATAGGACATGACGAAGGACTTCCCTCATGGGTTGATTAGTTCTACCCCGGGCCCGCAACCTTGTTTGGATTAGGATCCATCAAACTTGAGGGTCCACAAGTCATTATTCATAATTTGGGGCTGGGGAGGGGGAGTAGTCTTTGGATTATTGCTGGGAGACTTAGGGGTTCCCTCCCGGACTACTGAAATGAGGGTAGAGTTTACCTCTAGAGGTATTTGGATTTGGAATTCTCAGGGAGATGGCACCAGAGGAGCACATCCCATAGGATTACTGGGCCCCAGAGAATCAGGTATATGTTCTTTATTCCAAAAGGTATCGAGGTGCCGGTTAGCGACCGAGAGACAGGGTCCACACTCAAGCTCTAAATGTTTTTGATAGTGTACTCTTCACCAAGTGCTAGGTAGGAGTGTGGAAAGGGTTGTTGTGGAACCTTGAGAGTCAACCTCAACTCTCATCTTTTCTTCTAGGTCTTGGACTCTCTGTAGCACAGCGAGATCCTCTCCAGAGATGAAATCAAATGTTAAGATTTCAAAGGGTCGGTACACCCCCAGGGAAGTCTCAGAGAAAAAGACCTCATCAACCCTCCCAACCTTGGTAAGGGCCTGTTTCACCTAAGGTTCACTTTCGACCTGGATCTTATTTGATTCTCCTTCCCATGGAAGCCATAAATGGGTGAAGTCAGTTGAAAAATATCCATTCAAGGAATTAGACCAATTCTAACTTAATAACATCCCGTAAGTCTCTGGGATGTCCACCACTTGGATGTCAATTATGCTGGCTATTCTGGGGTCCTGGATAAGTTGTAACCAGATGTTATTCAATTCCCCCACCATTTTTACAACAGTCTTATCCAGTTGGATCACTGCACCATTAGATAGGGTGGGATGAAATTTGAGCTTCTGACAAATGGACAAGGGCATGATGTTACCCGAAGCTTCGGAGTCTACTAGGTAATTGTGTATATTTTTGCCTTAGATATTCAGGCCTAGAAGGAAGGGGGGATCCTCATTGTTTCCCTAGAAGATAGCCACATTAGAATCTTTGAACAAGACGGTCTTGGGCGGGCGGCTAACGGCTTTCGGGTTTCCCAAGAGCTTCAGAAGAGACTTTTTCTACTCGGGACAGTTAAGCAAAACCTCCATCAAGGTCATGGAGGTGGTGGTCTATTCTAACGCCTTCATAATGTTGAATCTTCCTTGTGGGAACTGGTGCTTTTCCTTAGGCTAGATCTTTCACTTGATTAGAGCTAGGACCTTTTGGAGGAGTAGGTTGATTAGTCGTGTTATTCCAGGGAGGAGGAGTGTCTTTGATAGGAGGTGTGGGTGTGTAAGTTGGTCCTTTACCAACTTGGCTTTGAGTATTATATGGAGTCTATGGGTTAGTAAAGGCATTAGCCTCAAAGGGCGGGATAGATTCATCAAAGAATCCATGTAGTTCAAATTCTTCTTCATCTTCCCTAGAAAATCTGAAGAAGATGGTGTCACAGGTGAAGGCACTATGGGTTGGCTCTTGGATAGGAGGCTCTGGAGGGGTGGTATCATGTGACTGCTACCTGTCTAGCTAGGAGATCATGATGACCTTCTCCAACATGGCACAATTAACTTTATTGTGTAAACCCGTGTCATGCAATCTACACCAATTAGTCATGGGCTGGAAGTCCGCAACTGGTGTGAAATATGATGGTCCAGCACCATTTTGGTTGGCATTTTGGTTCGGAGGTGGGCCTCCAGTGTTCACATTATTATTCCATTTCTGTTGATTGGGCCTAGGCCTGTTGTTGAAATTTCTTCCTCCGGCATTGTTTTTTTTTTGGCTAGAGAAAATGTTTCCCCTCTAAGAATTTGAATTCTGGGGTGCGTACGACCCTGCCTTTAGTTGGCCCATGTCCACAGTCAAGGTAGACAACATTCACCAGAGGGATTCAACCGTGGTGGTCAACTAAGTGTTGGCGTCACAATGTGATGGTTGTTGTTGTTGTTGGCTTCCCAGGAAGGTAGTAGTATTAGCCAGAGTCAAGGGCGGCAATCCTCCAGTCATGGACGACTGAAAGAAGGGCACTCTAGATGGTTGTGTCTGAGACTATTGTGCTTGCTGCGGCTGATTCCAAGGGAAATTTTCCAGACCTGGCATTGTCTGGGTCTACATTGGGTAAACATATTGGGCCTTCTGGTCTATCAGGGATAGTGGAGGATTCACCGCAATTGAGGGGGCACCCATCGCCAGATTGGGGTTGTACCCCTTGGCATACGCAGTTCTGCTGAGGATCATGTTGAAGGGCGTACTCTGCCCAATCCCGCCCAGGGATTTGTTGAGGCCACGAGATGGTTCTAAAGCTAGGTTGTAAACTTTTTCCAAAGTGTCCCGGTCACCTGCGGTAGTTGTTCTCCAAAGGAGAGTGACAACGGAAGGATCCATCGCGTTAAGGTAAGTCTGTATAGTTACTTTTGGGGATGGAATAAAAGGGCCCGTGCACCACTTCAAGGCACACTGAAACCTATGGTTGAATGCTGCAAGAGGTTCATTGGGTTCCTTCCTAATGGAGATGAACTGGCTATGGGACTAGGCTAGGTCCAGATGCACGTGAAAGGCAACCAAGAAGGCATCCTCCATGTCCTGCCAACTGTTTATGGAATTGGCAAGAAGGTTAAGGTACCGGCTCAATTCACCTTGCCCTAAAGACAAGGGAAACATCTAAGTCACAACATCTTCATGCTAGCTCCGATGTCAGTTCATGGCATTCTTATATGCCTATAAATGTTCTTCTCGGTTTGGGAGCCTAAGTTCTCATATCGTGGGTAGATCTTCTCTAGGTGAGAGGCTAAGTCATTGATTGCACCTAAAAAAGTTCCCATTGGGGACCCAGTGTTTCCAAAGTACACGACCATTGGGGGAAATATATGTTGGGTAGTTTGGGCACTGGTTCCTGAGATTGCCTAGGAAGTTTGGGTATTTTGAGGTATGCTAGGCCCCCAGATAATGGCGGCTAGTATGACTTTTGAGGTTTGTTTCATACGAGCAAGAGGCTTGAGTTTGAAAAACCTTCCGAGGTTTAGGGAAAACCTAAGGACTCTTTCAAATTTTGCTAGGAAGAAAGACCCAATCTTGCCGAAGGCTTGACTCTTAAAACTATAACTCAGGGAACCCTCAGGAGGTGTAAAATCAAAATCTCAAGAGGGGGATGAGTTCCTGCTCTCCTTCTAGCACCAGTTTCTGTTGATGGGGTTTTGCTGACTGGGTCTGCCAAAAGTCATAAGTTGTCATCTGGTACCAGAGATACTAGCCAACTCTGCCTACAAAGGTTATTCGGGGAAGTTAGATTCCCCGGGCCTTCAAGCACCTGGGTGTCAGGTCACAACGGTGCAAGACTTGGTTGGGAGAAGTGACTATTTTTGAGGGGGATAGCTAGTTTCTTCAACTCATTCCCTCTAGAGATTCAATAAGGTAAGGTTTCCCCTAGCATTATACACTTAGCAAATAAAATGAAAAAGATCCTGCAAGGTTAGAAATACTTCATCTAAATATAGTCATGTTTAAACATCTAGAACATCAATAATACTCTGACATACTACACTAAATATCAAATAAATACACAACCATTAGTTAGAATTTCATTAGTAGCGAGGGAAAAGAGGTTGTTGATCTATTTTAACATATCAGAGTAGAAGATATAAAGAAAATAAAACATAAAATACCATTAACTCAAAAGTAGAAATGCCAACAACATTATTGCGAAGAATTCTTCCTTCTTCATTAATGTCTCTTCCAGCAAGCACTGGTGCATGATACAATGGTGGCTCTAGGGGAGCATCTAACTATTGAAAATAGAACAATGGAGCATTGAGCTCTGCAACTTAAAATGAGAAATCACTTTTCTATTACTATGGACAACAAAATTATCAATTTTACCGACCCTTGGAAATGGGTCGGTCTGGCTATTTATATAATTCTCCTCTAACCCTAACCCTATTTTACATCATGTTTCAATAAAATACAATATTTGGGGGCTGGTACTACCTGCACCACCCTACAAAAGACCTTAAGACAGAATAGGTCTGCCATGTCAGAAGAATGAGACAAGAATATATAGTGGAAGAATCAACCTCAAGAAGAGAGCTAGGAAGGAGAAGGAAGAAAGTAGGTCCCCCAGGGATCGAGGCTGCATGCCTCATAAATAGGAAATGTGGCGCCCTATCTCCAATGCACTAGGTGTACCTCTGAGTAGTGCCTCGAGAAGACCATCCTGTCAGAAGAATAGCTATTGAGTCGATGCCTCCTTGATGTAGCCAACCACCCTTTGACAACATATATTAACTGCTTCTAAAAGTGACCGGTCGGCCTCGGGGACCGGGACACGGATCACTTGAAAAAATATAAAATTTTGGATCTGAGACTCCAGGATCTGGGAACTTACATCCCCAAAAAGAATAAAGAATACCCAACATTGGAGTTTTCCCCAGCCTCCAGAGAAAGCTCAAGGTTGCTTATTATCATTGAAAGCCTGGAGGAGGCGGGAAATGCCATCCTCATTAATATCTTTTAAGCTAGCCCTTCGGTACTTAGCCACTTTAATTTGTTCCCCCAGGTCTGGAACATTCTCTTTAAACTCATCGACCATTTTTGCTATGTCGTGGCCACTAAGTACCATGCAAGTTAATTTTTTCATCTGGGCCCCATCTATCCCCTCCGGGGATTGATACTGGGACTTCATTATTTCATCAAAACTCTCCAAAACTCAATCTTCTAGGGTACATGTATCTGTGCTGAGGGGGTCAGCCCTAGAAGTCTTTATTACAAAATACTTATATAAATTGAAAGAATATTTCATAGTGTTGACCTTATCTTGTAGAGACCCTACCAGTTGCTTGATTACCTCCAATGTGAGGTCAAGTCTGGAGTGCTGGGTCCTCACAAAATCAAATGATTCATACCCCAGAATTCTGGATTCAGAAATCATTTCCTCTCCCAGGCTAAGGAGTTCCTCAAGCTCTACCTTCCATGCTTGATAATTCTTGATATCACCCTCCCACAGGTCAATAAGAGTCTCTGCCTGGCGTATAACATGTCGGGCCATATATAAATTTGGGAGGGTGGATACCAGGAAACGTTGGGTGTTTCCTATCTGCAGGGTGACCCACTCATCCACTACCTGGGCCTTCTTTTTCATAGTTTGCAGGGAGTCTATGTCACTCTGCGGTAGATCTTCAGAGGTGGAGGCCTCCAGAGGAGCGGCATTGATAGGTCGACCCAACTCAATGAGAAACCCCATAAGGTTTTCATTTTTTACCTTTTCTTCTTTGAACCTCTGGGCTTCATTCTCATAATGGGTCTCTACTACCCTAGCTGCCTCCTTTAGCAAGTCCACCTCACCCTGCTTTCCTCTTTTACCCAGTGATACCTCTGTAATGTTATAATCTCTGGGTTCTGCGGTTGCTTCATCGACGCCTGGGGGTGTTGCCACAATGGCAACTGTTTCTCCGCCTAGCCTAGTTCGAAGAGTATGAACTGTCTGGGCTTTCTTGGCCTTCAGCGGGGTCTGGACCTGGGCCATCATTTCAACCAGGGAGAGAGGAGTTATGGGAGTGGATGAAGCTTTTCTTTTCCTGCCCTCTATTAACCACTAAGGTAGTAGGGGTGGCCTTCCTGCTAGAATTTGTTCCCTTCGTTCTTCCCCGGTGTCCTGCAACTATTGCTCCTCAGTGGCGTGGACCTCATCTATCCATTTTCTTGTGTCTTCTTTTTCTGTAGAAACATTTTCTTCATCAACCTCCATCTCCTCAGCCTTGTCCTCTATATCTATTACTTTGTCTAGACTTTGGTAGGCTTCCTCAGGGATTTCTTCTTCATGCTACTCTTTCTATTGCTAATCTTCTACAGCCATGGTTTCTTCCTTTGTGGGTACATCTTTTGGCAATAGGGGAGGTGTTGGCCCAAGATTTAAAGTTTGGGCCATGGTAATCACCTACCCAAAGGTTGCTCCCGAGAGTGGTGGCTGGGGTTATGGTTATTCCCAAAGGTCTAGTTCCCCTAGTAGATTCCATTTGTTCCCCTTTCCTTTGTTGGTCCACTCCCAGACCTTGCATCGCTTGAGCCGCAGAGGCAATCTCTGGCTCTGACTCTCTTTCTTCTGCCTGCTTTTCCTGCTCCTATGCAGGCTCTTGTCTAGGAGCTTCTTGCTCTGTAGCTTTTGGTTCTGCCCCCGGGACTTCTATCCCTGCTTTTCTGTTGTCCCCCTACAAGTTTCTGAACTCATCGGTTACAAAGACATCAAATTCCTCCTATGGAGGGGGACTGGCCGAGACTTCTGCGGGCTTTGTTTCCTTCTCTAGCTCTGGAGAATTGGAAGAGAGGATTTCTACTTGTTGGTCTTGGGATGTTCCCAACCCCAGCTCTACCTTAGGATTTTTGTTAAGCCTTTTATTTCTCTGGGTAACCAAAGGTGGCCCCACATCCTTTTTTGTTGCCACTTCCATGGGACCCACCCCTGTTGCCTTTACCATTAAGACTGCTAGTGACAGGGAGGAAGAGGGACGAATTAGCCCGACCATGAGCGGTGGAGTGGCCAGCCGCGTTATTAATTTCTCCCTCATCTGTTGGGAGGCTACCACTGATTATTTTATCTATTCTTTGATGGGGACCTCTTGCATAGGAGGGGTTGTATCTATCTCTTTACCTTTATCATCTCTCTGCGAAGAAGACCCGACCCTTGAAGTCAATTTTGATGTCGGCTGGGCTTCTCGGCGGGTACTTCCAGGGCACAGCTTCTTGAAATAGGTGTGACTTCACTTGACCACCTCTCGAGTGAAGTCCTCAATTGTGGGCCCTTCCTGGGCATCCTAGTTTATTGGTGGAAGAGTCCTTGTGTCGATCCCCTTTTCCTTGTACTGGGGATCGGCAGTGGGGGCGACATTTGAGAAGTTTGCTGGGAACCTTCGGAGCTTCAACTTTTGCATCATGATGACTATCATTCTGACATAGTGCCTGCTTCGCAACTCCACATCATCCTAGGAATCTACCCAAAAATCCTCCATATGGATGTGATGGGGCTCTAAAGCCCGGGGCAGTGTTGTTGCAATCTTTCCGTGCGAATCAAAATTTTTCTGCGCTAAGTAAAATTCCTCCAAGTTGTATCTTTTCAATTCATTGTCCACCTCCTTTGCATCGGCCAAGCTGCATGTGTAGTTCCCATAGGTGATTGGGAATGGAATGTTGGGTATATTTTTCAAGGCAAAGAGGGCATGCACCTCCATTATTTGTCTATAGCATTCCAAGAGCATGATCTTGTCCCCACAGTGTTTGGGCAACAAGTAGGGTTTCTCGGAGAAGCCAGTGACCCTAATGTAAGTGTGCTGTTGGAACTGGATATAATAATGTCCATAACTATGGACCAAATTCATTTCCTCTGAGGATAGGTGGTATCCAACATCTCAGGTGGGTGTAAGCAGTTGATAATAAATGAACACATCATTTACCCGACAAAAACTAGGGAAGCTAGCCTCCCATTGAACTTGTGGGAAATGGTCCCATAGTGCCTTTTTTCCTAGGCCAATCCCAAGCACACCATCTGTAAGTAGGTCGTGGGTGTGAGGCCTCTGCTGCACTAGAGCCCATAAAACATAAGAAGACATGTAAAATTTCTTTTTCCTGTTCAGTTGAAGGAACTGAGAGTCAACATGGTTGAAAATTATTGTTGCCCAGTTGAAGTATCCTCCCTTAGTGGAGATGCCGAGGAGGAAGTAATGCATCCATTTAGAAAACTCTTGGGCAGAGGGCTACCCAAAGACCCAGGCCAATGCTATCATTCCCATCTGAATTCTCTCTTTGAACTTAGAGCGGGGAATTTCTATCTTCATCCTTTTGGGGTCCCTCTTTGGAACCTTGAGCTAATGGGTGTTCATGTATACCTGGACAACATCCTCCAACTGTGTGAATTGGGCCAAGGCATTAGTCCTTGTAACCACTGAGGCCTTAGCGAATTGTGGGATTCCCAGACTTGCCTGGAATGTGACTGGGTCAAGGGATACCAGAGGAGTAGGGTATTCGGTTTGTTCTGCGGCCGCAAGCATAACAGCCCAAATAGAAGAGTTGTAGTTGGTGGCCAGCATCAAGATAAGCTCTGGAGATTGCACAAAGCATGGGAAAAAATCCACCTTGAGGACTCCAGAGTCCCTGACATTGATTGCTAGCTGATCTCCAGCCTGTCACTTGATGTACATTATTTTTACCAAGCCCTACATTTCTGGCCATGTCCTGATACTGGTGTCGGTAATAAGTTTGACTTTGGACTTGATCTTTGAGCCCATGATGACATTGTCTTGCATGAAATTCATAGTCAGGGGCATCTTCTTTAGGGCCTTCCCCATTTTGGACTTTACTGCCGCCCTGGTGGCTGCCGCGGAAGGTAGCTCTAGACTTTCGGGTGGAGAGGATACAAATGCTTTAGACATGCTTGGGAAATGAACTCTAGAAACCTGCAAGGCAAAGTGACTGTTAGAACGTATCAAAATAAATATTTCAGGGTCCGGAGATCTTACCACCGTGATGCTTGCTTTACCTGAAAAGTTAATTTCATTCAAAAATTACTAAAAAGAAAACGCATCACATAAACTTAAGATTTTATCAAACACCCGGGTCTGGGGATTTTATCACACTTGGTAAGGACACAGGATGGATGAGGGTAGGAGACCCAGAGCCAAGAGAAGTAACCATTGCTGAGGATGTGTAAAAAGGTAAGTCATCAAGCCCATGTGGGCACCACATGCGTAGGTATTAAATGGAAGTTATGGCGATGACGGCGGAGCCAACTATCTGAATGCATAAAAAGTGAAGGCCACTTGGCTGGAATTGATTGTACGCATGAGACATAAATGAGGGTCTGACTAGTTTTATGGAAGAGAGAGAAAACTATCTGTTTGAAATTGGCCAAGAGCTGAGTTTCAAACAAGTGGTTTTCTACCCCAAAATGAGTTCATGGGTGGAAAATCAGCAACACAAGTGACTCGACCACCTTGTCAAGCCACCCGAAAGGATATACATGAAGGTTGAGGGATATATACATAGGAATGGAGGGATATATATATATCAAATATACACAAATATACAATGTAGAATGACGTCTATAGGAAACTAGGCAAGGCAGAGTATATACATCTATCTACATAATCTACAAACTGACCACTTCTGCACAGAGGGCAGACAACCCTTTGGCAAAGCCGACCCACCAATGGGCAGCAAAACTAGAAAATAGAAGATAGACAAAATAGAAAGACAACAAATGAAAGAAAGACAAAAGAAACACCGAACAAACTAGAAGAAAACAAAAAGGTGGGAACAAAAACACCAACCTGAGAATGCCGAAGGGTGGAGGAAAGGAAGGAGTTACTACCACGGGAGCTCTACAACAGCTACAGTTGTTAAACGGTCACAACCGCCACTATGAAGCACTCACGATCGCCTGAGAAGGATAGAGGTGTTAAGAACTAATTATCACTAACTCTCTGTAAATAACTCTGTAATCACTTTGAAATCACTTGAAAGTTTTAATCATGGTAAATGTGAAAGTGACAAATAAGTTCTATTTATACCTGTGGTAAAAAGGGTAATCCTCCTCCTTCCGGCAATCTACGAACAAGCAAACCTCCAGACCCCAAGCCCAGGGATTCATCGCGATGACACCCTTAAGAACATCATGGTGAACAATCCTAGAGTCCAGAGTTTGGCTCCCAACAAAGAACAACCTCTGGGACCGGAGTCCCAGAGATTAAAACCAAACAAACAAAACACAACAACGGGGAAGAAAACCTTGGAGAAAGAAAACAAAAGGGAAAAAAAGACAAGGCAAAGCCGCAAGAAAAAATAAATAAAGGAAAAAGGGGGACCCAACATTTTGCACACAAAATGTAGGGACGGGGATGCAAGGCATAAAAATACCTCTAAAAGATATCCAAGATAATCTACACTTGGTTGTGAGTCCTTTTCAAGCTTCAAAGATCATAGACACAAAGCTTCCATGTGCTTCAATGACTATCATGCCTACTCAAAATGATTTCCCATAACCCCTTCAAAATATCTCATTTAGATAAACAATCCTACCCCATCCTTAGGAGTGGATCCATGTCAAGAGGACAATCCAAAGAGTGAAGAAATAAATGTCAGTAATGGTCAAGATCAAGATACCAGCCATCCTTATCCAAGGGTTGAACAAAGTTACATATCCCAAGAGTCCCATGATGATTCTTCCATCCACTCTCATTTCTTCCTAAAAGACACTCTTATACCTCCTATACTTTATACACATCCTAAGAAAGATCAAAATATCATTCCCACCATCTCTAATGAGCCTATTGGAAATCAAAAGAAAAGTACCCTTTATACACCATCTAAGGATCCTTGTCAAGATTAGAGAATCCATTCATATCCTTTTCATAATCCTCCATATCCACCTCAAGGAACCATCATTTCTCCAAATCCCTTGCATAAAGATAAATCCTATCAAACATCAGTTTCTCCTATGAAACTTTCTCCTATAAAATCTACTCAGACATATATTGATATAAAGATGAATTCTAAAGAACACAGCCTTAGTCATGTAGCTGACTCCACAGATCTTGATATACTTACACACATTATCTCCCTCCATTTGTATGTAAGCATCAACCTTATCCATTTTTAAAATATATTCTTGGTCCCTATATCCCAAAGATAAAACCATCAAACCTTCCATCTATATTGGGTCCTTACATCCCTCCATCCAACACTTCTCGTACTCCAAGCATGCCATCCACTACGCCCAATATACTTCAAGGTCAACAAATACATGCATCCTTGAACCCTCCTTATCAACCCACCCATGTGAACAAGCCATATTAACCACATTCATCCACCATTCCCAAATCTTCTAGAAGAAATTTGGATGGGGTAAAAGCACAATAAATTGTCACCCTTTTACAAAGGTAAAGGTTAACAAAACTAAAACTATAAAACTCTAAGGGCATAAAAGTCATGTTTTTGTTAAGAATTTGAAGATGATGTAAACTGATGAAATGTGTGAAATAGGATGAATTTTATTACTATAATTTGTTTTTCAAAAAATTGAAAAAAAATTAATATATTTTTTGAATTTGTTAGGTCTATTTTTCATTTCCTAAAAAAAAAATGCAAATCAGGGAGTTTACTTCCCGCCAAATCATTATAAGTAAAAAATTGTGTTTCATCCAATTACAAGTATGTTTTAGATGACATGTATAGGTAGTGCATACAAAACAATGAAGTGTTTTCGATCTATTCTTTGCCTGTTATAAGTATTCAAAGTTTAACTTACCTGAAATCAACAGTTTTTGTCTCCCGCCACTTTGCCCCTATGAAAACTATACCAAAAACTAAATAAATTATATATTATTGAAGAGAACTCTCTTCTCAAGTGTTTTCTATGATTTTAATTTTTTTTGAATTGATTTAGCATTTTTTTTATATTTTCTGAATCGACAACTTCTCAAAGCTTTATATACCTACATGTAGTTTTTAGCGAATTTGTTCTATGTTTTGTATATGAAACAATATAAAATTTATATGTCAAGAATTATCGTTTGGAGATATAGAAAAGGATACTTTTAATTTTTTGACATTTTCTATTTTGAGAAGAGAATGGAATAGCATAAGTGCAAACTTATGGCCTTTTGTGTTTTTGGAGGTTTGGCTGCCAACATGGCATGCCACCTAGGGAGACTCGGCTGAGTCTGACTCAGCCCAGTCAGACTTAGCCAAGTCCTACTGGATCTCGCATTGTCTTGTGTAGGATTCTACTGGGCCATATAGGTGCAATTCAGTCCTGCGTGGCACCTACATGGACTTGACCATGTTAGACTCGACCGAGTTTGACTGGGTAGAGTCTAACTGGGCCAAGTCAATTGAGTTAGCTTAAAAGGTTACAATTTATTGTTCTTTTACCTGATGAATAACAAAGAAACAAGAAATACAAGAATCCATTTACATATGAAGATCACCATGTCCTATCTAATCAAAATGTGACAACAAAGAAAAATGAAATATTCAAGAGACCACAACGGTCCACTAAGAAAAGAAGAAAATCAAATAAAATATTAGTAATAACTGAGAGGGGGAGGGGGGGATGAATCAGTGACCTCAAAAATATTCCATTTAATCAATCCAAAAACTTAGTACCATAATATTAAGCCTCTAGTTATATTTAGTCCTATAAGATGAATTCCTTCAAATATAATTATCAAATTACTACTGCTTGAAATGCTTTGTTAAACCTTATTCTCTATGTTTACTGAATAATAGTCTTTCAATTTACCAAAAAAAATAAATTACTTAGAGTATACTGATCAATCCAGATTAGCTGTGTAGTTCAAAACACTAAAGTAATGACTCATAAATACATTGACACATGGATTTTTAATGTGGAAACCCTGTTAAGGGAAAAACCACTTGGGACCAGTAACCCAAAATTTTCACTCTTCTGAAGTGAGATCGGTGAAGAGCCAACCCTGTTAAAGGTTATAAACACACTGTTAGGTGTGATCTTGTTAGAGTATTTAAAAGATTAGTTTGTCACTTGATATTAGGCATTTCTATGCTACCTTCCTTGTCCAAACTCTTCTAGTTTTTTCAAATGGTATCTGGCATCTCATGCTATCTTCATGATCAATATTTTTTATACTCCTAGGGATGTATCTCAATATAGAAAGGATCTTTAAATCCTGCTTCATTAAGTGACTGCCTAAATCAATGGTTAAACTAAAACAGTATGATATGTTCACATATATAACTTATACTTGCAAATTTTTAGATCTATTGTAAGCTCATTAAATCAATCTGATCAATATATCTTTTTAATACCTTTTCTCCACTCTTTTTCTTCTCGGTTATGCTATGCTCTCTTGCTTGGTGTCCATAGAAATATTTATCTCTTTCCTCAGCTTGATTGATCAAGACTGTATGAAGTTTTTCTTCATCAGTTTCTCTCCAGCATCCTCTTTTTCATTCACTCCCCTTAATTTGTAATGAATTAAGTTGTCTCTTTATAGACATGATATCACCATTTCTAGGTTCTTGATTTTCTTGATCTTGGCGTGATCTACAATCTTAGCCAATTTGATTTAAAGTATAACATCCTATTTTATCTCGTAGAAATCTTCTTTCCAACTTGACAAAACAACTTTAAATCCTTTAATTATTTATGGCTTTATCTTTTCGATGAGAACAATGATAACTACCAGTTAAGTATATATTTAGCTCCACTAGCTAGATATTTTGTCATTTCTGAACTCTAATTAACTTTAGTGTTTTAGCTCTTTGATAGCTTCAGTCAACACTCTAGTTCTCCTCGGGCTTCTCCATCATGGTTGCACTATGATTCTGGTCATTGGGTATGCTTGTGATTCTGCTTGTTAGGTTTCTTTCTTGGGAATCACTATGACCTAACTTTTGGTTATCTCCATCCATCAAGTTCCACTAGCTGTCGGTGTTTGAATTCACATAGTGAATGCTTGTCTTTTATGCATTACTTAAAGCATAATCTTTATCTCTCTAATTCTCTAAAGTCTTTAACACTTTGATTATAACCAATTATATTATATCAAGTCGACATCAATGACAATATAACCCATTAACTAATTTAATGTCTTGCATTATCTTTCTGCATTTCAGTGATCAACTTAACATATTCAAACATTCAATTAGTTACATGTCATCAATCTCTCCCTTTGGCATTGATGGAAACACACTACATTACCATACTATACTATTACTAATACAGTATGAAATATAATAGTTTTATCAATCTTTCCTATTGTAACTATTAAAAATGTTTGGTTCTTAGTAAGATCAAAATAGCTTTGATTTGTTTCTTGTAGAGTGGGATTATTTAATCTTCAATCCCTTCATTGGATAGATGTAGCATCTTCTATCTCTGTTCTGATATGTGCTCTGCCTTGACTATTCCTCTTCTTGATAATTTCTTTTTCTTTGACAATAATCTCTTCCTTTGTATGAACTCTCTCCCTTTGTTACTTCTCTCCCTTAGATGGATATTTCATATATAATCAATCTCTCTCCCTTGGAATATTGATTTACTCTTCCTTCTTATTCTTAGGAACTTTTCTTTATGGATAATGATATAATCTTTTCTGATTAATGAGATAATCTCTTCTTTATGATAATGAATCTCTCTCCCTTATGATAATGAGATAATCTCTCCCTTTGACAATAATCCCAAACAAGTTTCTTCTATATCATCTTTCATCCCTTTATATAATATATTCCTTGAATTTCCCTATCCGTTAGGAATACAATGTCTCTTATGTTTGGTGCAAACTTGTACCTTTTTATGTATATATGTGTCTGTTGCTATTCATCTCAGTGTTTTCATTAGCATGAATGATCTTTTGATTATGTTTAGGTTGATGCAACCTCCTAGTCAACTTACTGACCAATAGACAAGGGTTGGACCCCTAGTCTTTGTCTCAGGTACTCAAATGTATCTTTCGATAATGGCTTGGTGAATATATCACCTAATTATTCCTTTGATTGAACATATTCCAATATCACCTCCTTTATTTGCACTTATTCTCTCAGATAGTGATACATGATAGAAATGTGCTTAGTCTTAACATGCATGACTAGATTCTTAGAAATGTTAATTGCACTAGTATTATCACAATAGATAATTACTGGTTCAAGTATCTTCATATTCATACCTTCCATCAACTATTTGATCGATGCAATATTGGAGCAATTTGCAGCAACAACCACATACTATGCTTCTATAGTAGACTAAGAGATGCATCCTTGCTTCTTTCTGATCCATGTGACAAGTCTGTCACCCATGAAGAATGCTCCTCTAGTTGTGCTCTTTTGATCATCAATTTTTCCAGCCCAATCAACATCGGTATAGACTTGTAGCTCAAATTTTACTTCTCTTTTATACCATAAGCCATAGTCCTCAACATTCTTCAAATATCTCATAATTCTCTTGACAACAATCATATGTGATTCTTTGGGATTAGTAGAGAATCTTGCAACTATTCCAACTGCATGTGCTATATCAGGTGTGGCATGAACAACATACATTAGTTTTCCAAACATTGATCTATACAAGGTTTGATTTACCTCATTTGATTTTTCTTCTTTTGTTAGCTTACCTCCGGTAGCCATAGGTGTTCCAACTAGTTTAGAATATTCCTTTTTGAATATCTTCAACACTTCCTTGATGTATTTTGACTTAGTGATATATATTCTTGCATCCTTTTGAAGAATCTATAGACCAAGAAATAATCTGATCTCCCCAAACATAGGCATTTCAAATTCTTTTCTCATTTAATTAGAAAAGGATTTGCATAACATTTCATTTCCCCCAAAAATAATATCATCAAAAAAAATTTCAGCAATCATAATATTACCATCGGTATCTTCTTTTAAGTACAGATTGTTATTTTCACTTGTTCTTACAAATTTAATGCTAATGAGATAGGAGTGAAGTCTTTCATACCAGGCTCTAGGTGCTTGTTTCAATCCATATAAGGCTTTAAGTAGTCTACATACCATGTTTCTCTTGTCTGGATCAACAAACCCTTCTGGTTGTTCAATGTATACCTCTTCTTCCAGTATTCCATTTAGGAATGCATATTTGACATCCATCTAGTATACCTTGAATCCTTTGAGTGCAACATAAGAAATTAAGATTCTAACTCCTAGTCTAGAAATGGGTGCAAAGGTTTCTCCATAAATCAACACCTTCTTCTTGTGCATACCCCTTGCACACTAACCTTGTTTTGTTTCTTGTGACCTCTCCATTCTCATTTAGCTTATTTTTGAATGTCCATTTGGTACCGTTGAAATTTTTGTCATCTGTTCTCGGTACTAGTGTCCATGTACTATTATTCTCAATCTTTTCTACTTCTTCATTCATAACACTGACCCATTCTTCATTATCAAGTGCATTATTAACATATTTAGGCTCAAAATCACAAAGTAAACATCTAGTGTTTAGTGACTTACTTCTTGTTCTCATTCTATCCTTCTTGTCTCCTATGATTTGATTCTATGGATGATGTCTTCTGACATACTTGGCAAGTTTTGGTTCAGCTTTGTGTTCATCATTTTGATAATCTTCTTGACCTTTTTTCTATCTCCATCGATCAGAAAACCATCTTGAGGATTTTCCTATTTTTATGTAATTGCGGCCTAATGCTCGGGTGCAATATTTTGTTGCTCAAGAGTGATACACTATTTCTTGGGTAGAGTGTCAGGTTCTGTATAAACAAACCTGTTGTAGTCCTCTGGTTCTCTTCTATTTTCCTTATCATTATTTTCTGCAAATTCATATATTTTCACATTTGCACTTTCAATGATCTTTTTAGATGACTTGTTAAGACATTTATAGGCCTTGCTTTTGGTTGAATACCCTAGAAAGATACCTTCTTCACTTTTGGAGTCAAGTTTTCCATTTCTTTCATCTTTCAAAATATAACATTGATTGCCAAAGATTCTGAAGTAACTTACATTGGGTGTGTGACCATACCAAAGCTCATAGGGTGTCTTCTTTGTGTCCTTCTTCAGTTGTACTCTGTTCAATGTGTAGATAGCAGTACTGACACCTTCCCTCTAGAAATTTTGAGTGATGCTCTTCTCAATCATCAATGCTCTTGCACAGTCAACAATTGATCTATTTCTCCTTTCAACAATTCCATTTTGTTGTGGTGTTCTTGGTGCAGAAACATGTCCTCTAATTCCATGCTAATTGCAATAGTTAGTGAATTCATCTTAAAAAAATTCCCCTCCTCTATTTGACCTTAATCATTTCAATTTATTTTCACTTTGTTTTTCTACCATAGCCTTATAGCATTTAAACATCTTGAATGATTCTAATTTATCTTTTAAGAACATAACTATCATCATTCTATAATACTCACCAACAAAGAGAATAAAATACCTATCTCCATAGTAACTCTTTTTTCTCATGGGTCCACATAGATCTATATGGACTAATTCTAGAATTGCATTAGATGTATGGGTTTCACTCTTGAAACTAGACTTTGTCATCTTACCTTTTTGAAAATTCTTACACATGATATACTCAGACTTAGTAATGCTTGGTAAGCCTCTGACATTCCTTTTTTGCTTATCTTTATCATGTTTTCAAAATTAACATGACTCAATATTTTGTGCCAAAACTACATGTCTTTGTTTCTAGCTATCAGAGAAGTGGTTTTAATGTCATCAAGATAGAAAAGGTTACCTTTTGTCTTCTCACCGGTTCTGACCAACCTTCCTGATTCATTGAAGATCTTTTCCTTCTTATTTTAAAATGCCACTTGATGACCTATATTATTCAGCTATGAAACACTTAATAAATTATAATTCAGTCCTTTTACCCAGTAATAATTTTCACATTTGATCAGGGTATTCAACATTATAGTTCGTTTACCTTCATTTGGACAAGGTGTATCATTTCCCATTCTTACTAAACAACCATTATAGTATTCAAAAGTCTCAAACTTTTGTTTATCACCTATCATATGTTCAGTGTAGCCACTATCTATGATCCAGACATCATTCTTACTAGCCTTAGATATGTGTGTAGTTTCTACATACCTTTCTTCTTCTTCATCTGAATCATCCTTCATGGCTACAAATACCATCTCAATGTCTTCTTCTGATTCGGTGTTAGTTTCTTTAGCTCTATTCTCAGCTAGGTAACAAGCTTTCTTCCCTTTGTCCTTGTAGTCTCAGGTATCTCTTTTGTTAGATTTTCAATTGCTTAAGTAATCTCTGTTATCACCTCTATCAAACTTCTTCTCATATGATCTATCATTACTTCTGTCATCTTTTCTTCTATTTGGACATCTTGCGACAAAGTGTCCAAACTCTTTACATTTGAAACATACAAGTCGTAATTTACCTTTGTATCTACCTTTGCCTCTCTGCAATCTTCCTTCCATTAGTGCTTCAATCTCATCAAGTCTTTGATCCTCATTTTCACTTTCACTATCATTTCTAAAAGCATGTCTATGACTTTAATTTCTTATTTTCAAAGAAGATTTGAATGCAGATTCTATATATGGTAAGAAACTATTATCAAAGTTATTCATCTCAAATGAAATCAGTCTACCAATCAGATTATCTAGAGTAACTATATTGTTTGCAACTGCTCTCATTTCTTGAATATCAAAAACTCTAATATCATATGCAGGCAGTAAGGTTCTTAAGATTTTACTTACTACTGTCTCCTCTTCAAGTACACCTCCAACTCCTTAGATAGAATTAACTACCTCTTTGATTCTACAGCTATACTAAGTGATATTTTCTCCTTCTTTCATCCTTAGCTCATCAAACCTCCCTCTTAGGCTTTCTTCCTTAGCTCTTAGTACATTATCATCTCATCCATGTACCAGCTTCAACTTATCCCACATTTTATTTGCAAAGGTATAGGTTTTGACATCTTCAAACTCAAAATCAAAGAGTGATGAGGTAAGTTCTATAATTATGCAATTATGCTCATTCTTTTCTTTTAATTTCTCAAGAGTGTGAGGTCCTGTAGTGAACACATATTCATTATCAAGGTGTTGAGTAATTTCATTACCAATAACTAATAGGTGGAGTCTTATTCTTCTTTTCCATGATGCAAAGTTTTCTTTATTCAACTTGGGCACATCTCGTCTGTTCATCTTGTGATCTTTTGCTTGAGCTATTAAACTCCCTTTCTAAGCACACAAGCTCTGATACCAATTGTTAGTAATAATTGAGAGGGGCGGGGGGGTAAATTAGTGGCCTAAAAAATATTCCATTTAATCAACCCAAAAAATTAGTACCACAATATTAAGCCTCTAGTTATCTTGAGTCCTATAAGCTGAATGCCTTCAAATATACTTATCAAATTACTACTACTTAGAATGCTTTGTTAAACCTTATTCTTTACGTTTACCAAATAGCAGTCTTTCAATTTATTGAAAAATAATAAATTAATTAGATAATACCAATCAATCCAGATTAGCTATGTGTAATGCAAAACACTAAAGTAATGACTCATAAACACATTGAGACATGGATTTTTAACATGGAAACCCTATTAAGGGAAAAACCACTTGGGACCTATAACCCAAAATTTTCACTCTTCTGAAGTGAGCTTGGTGAAGAGCCAACCTTGTTAAAGGTTAAAAACACAGTATTATGTGTGACGCTATGATCCAAAGTGGACAACAAGAAGCGTCTAGGTGACTCAAACTAGGGAAATGCACCCAAAAACACCAACTTATCAAGGCCAAGTTGTTTCACACTTATCACAAGTGTGGGAAAGGACTTGGTTAAGGTTCTCACAACCCAAAAACACCAAGGGAAACCTAATCACTAGGTTTCACCAATCCTTCAACACCAACTACCAAGGTTTCCTTTACAAGAACTTGACTCAAATTCACAACAATACCCCCAAAGTGAATAATAGGACCAAGGGTGACCTATGCTCATAGGTATGGTCTATTTAGGTTGTTAAAATTTAGTTCCAATGGTTCTTTCACTCAAGAGAAACCCAAAAGATATAGTTTCTTAACAAGACCAAAGCTAGGCTTGTAGCCTTTTCCCAAAGGAAAATTGATCTTAAATTAAATTATTCCACATAACCCCTTTAATTGATTATGGATTTAGACACCTTTTATGGCCTAGGAATTTGGACTCAAACTCTAGAACATGGAAATGAGAAAGAGACAGGAAGATACACAAAATTACTTCTGTAATTAGGGCTAATTAGGCCTCCACTTACTCTACAAGTGCCTTTAAGATGCATCCAAATTTCAAATTAATTATTGGAAAATGTGAGGGTGTGTACAAGGGTCTCCTTCTCTAACTTAGAGCCTCTGATGAATCCCCAAACTAGAGTTATGATTGATGTCCTAATTCTATATTGGTGCATACATAAGGATATACACCTAGGACATCATTGTAACTCCATCTCCCTAAATTTTTGAGAACCTATCCTATATATTCTTAAAGAGTATCATAAAAAAATTCTTTCCACTAAGGGTCATTGAATTTCGTTGGTGGAAAAGTGAAATACACTCAATTCTTTTCTAAACCCTGATTTAGGGCCTACAAACCATGCAGTGAGTTTGTAAATTAAATAACTTTCAAACTAAGATTGATCAACACATGAGACCAAATGAAAATTAAATAATATTCATATTAATAACCCTTGGTGTTATACTTTCATGTCCTTCTATCTGTACCTGACCGTACACAAAGGCTATTTCTCAGAAATGCATGAAAATAGTTATATTTTATTAATTTCAAAATGTCAAATAATATGATTAGCCTACCACCCACCTAAAAGGGATTTTTTAGGCACTCACAATAGTTACATAACATATTTTAACTGATTTGACCATTTGGGAGTTGTTTTTCAGAAATTTGTTATGTTTGCTCAAAAGTTGCTTGACAACTTTTGAGCAACTTTTACATATTTTGCAATTCTGCAAATCTAGTGACCCAACTTGGCCATAATCTTATTTCTATGATCCCTATTGGATCCAAACATGAAAAACCTAAAAACAACTATTCCTAGTGGTTTGGACCATAAATGATCAATAGTTGACCAAGGGCTCATATGGTGCCAAACTTGGAACTATGGCCTTACAAGGTGGTCCAGTGACTAACCCAATGTCTTAACATCATTAAAGGCCTCTAAGGACCTTGAGAGAACCCATATGTTCCATAGGAACACTTGGTTCATTCAGGGTGCTCCTGCACCATACTCCCCATGAGATTTGAACTCAATTTCCCACTTGAGGATAACCAGTCAACAGTGGTTCCATGTTGTTAGATTTGGTCCACTTTCATCTAGGTAGCATCTATTGGAGGGAGTCCTTTCCATTTCACTAAGTGCTACATGTACTTATTCTTCCTTGTCTGCTTCAATACTTTGGTTTCCAAAATTTTGTCTAAATCCATTTTCTTTCTTGGTGGGAGATTTGTTACATAGTCTCCATCATCTTCAACTTGTGATCCCTACACATCAGTAATGTCTGCAACACACTTGTAAGGAGTGAGGTATGCAATATTAAAAATAGGAGAAATCAATAAAGTAGGGGGCAAAGAAATTTCATAAGAATTTTCACCTATCTTGGTGAGGATTGTGCAAGGTCTAATTTTCTTCATGTGCAACTTTGAATATCTACCTTTAGGAAGTCTCTCCTTCCTTAGGTATGCCCATACTTTATCTTCAACTTTGAAATGAACTTCTCTCCTTTTCTTGTCTACTTGTGCTTTGTATTTCATAGTTGTCTGTTGTAGTGACTCTTTTACTTCTGTCTGCACTTTAGAGATTAGTTTGGCTAGTTCCTCTCCTTGTTCACTAAATTTGAAATTAGATGGTAATTCTTCTAGGTCCAATGGACCTTTGGGATGAAGTCCATACACTATTTGAAATGGTGTCTTTCTAGTGGATCAATTCATGGAGTCATTGAATGCAAACTCTACCTATGGTAGGATCATATCCCAACTTTGGGTGTATTGTTTGGTTAGGTATTTTAAGAGGTTTGCAAGAGATCTATTTACCACCTCCATTTTCCCATCTATTTGTGGGTGGTATGCTAAACTATAAGTTATATTTGTACCCAATTTCTTGAAGAGTGTCCTCCAAAAGTGACCCTAAAATTTCATATCTCTATTAGAGACTATGGTTTGAGGTAGACCATGTATCCTAACCACTTCTTTAAAGAATAAGTGTGCTATATGGAAAGAAACATTTATTCTCTTGCAAGGAACAAAGTGCACCATTTTACTAAACCTATCCACAATAACAAAAACACTATCATAACCCTGCTTTGTCCTTGGTAAACCCACAAATCCATTGAAATTGATTCCCATGGCCTAGAGGGAATTGGTAGGGGTTGATATAGTCCTTGGTTGGTGGATACACCCTTTGATTACTAGAAAATAGTACAATATTCAACAAACTTCTTGACGTCATTCCCCATCTTTGGCCAAAAATAACTTCTTTTCACTAAATAAGTGGTCTTATCTATCCCAAAATGTCCTCCTAAGCCACCACAATGTTTTTCCTTAATAATATTTGTTCTCATGGAACATTTAGGAATGCACAATTGGGCTCCTTTAAACAAGAGTCCATTCTGAATCAGGAAATCAGAAAAATCAGTACGGTATTTGCCAACCATTTTAGTGCATACCTCGTATACTTCTCCAAATTATGGATCATAAGCATATAGGTGTTTTAGGGAATCAATCCCTACACTCTAAAGTTGTACTTATTCAATCAATGTAACCCTTCTACTTAGGGCATCAACCACTTTTTTTTCCACTCCCTTTTTATGCTTTATGTTGAAGGTATATGCCTGCAACTGCTCCATCCATTTGATGTGTTTGACTCCAAGCTTCTCCAAACTATTTAGAAAACTTAGTGCATGATTATCAGTATAAACAATGAATTATTTAGGGAGTAAGTAGTGTCTCCACTTTTTCAGGGCTTGTACCATTGCATAAAGTTCTAAATCATAAGTAGAATACCTCTTCTTGCATCATTCAATTTTTCTGAGAAAAATTCTATAGCCTTACCTTCTTGGCTCAAGACAAAACCTTTTTCCAAGTTGCTTGCATCTATTTCAACTATGAATACCTTGTTGAAGTCTGGGAGCACTAGGATTGGATATTGTGCCACTCTATTCTTCAGATATTGGAATGCATCTATAGCTTCTTTATTCCATTCAAATCTGGTCTTCTTTCCACCCTTTATTGTGTCCAACATAGGATCACACACATGGCTAAAGTTCTTAATAAACTTTCTATAAAAAGTTTCTAAACCATGAAAACTTCTAACATCACCTTGGTTCTTTGGTGGAGGGCATTTGACTATTGTTGCAACCTTCTCTGGATCCATTTTGAGGGTGCCTTCGGAGATGAAAAATCCTAAGAAGACAAGTTCCTTCTTCATGAAAATGTACTTTTCCAAGTTAATCACTAACTTGTGTTGATGGGGCCTCTTCAAAACTTGCTCAACATGATGAAGATGTTACTCTTTGCTATGACTGTAAATCAGAATTTTATCAAAATACATGACCACAAAATTACCAATAAAATTAATGAAGACCTCATTCATGAGTCTCATGAATGTACTAGGAGCATTACTCAAGCCAAATGGCATAACAAGTCACTCAAAAAAACCCTTAGTTGTCTTAAATGTCATCTTCCACACATCACTTGGCTTTATTCTAATTTGGTGATAGCCTGATTTTAAATCAATCTTTGTAAAATAAAAAGCAGTCCCTAATTGTTCTAGAAGATCTTCCATTCTTGGAATTGGAAATCTATATCTTATAGTGATTTTGTTTAGGTCTCTGTTGTCAGTACACAATCTCCACTTGCCATCATTTTTAGGGGCTAAAACTAATGGGACAACACATGGATTGAGACTCTTTTGGATGAGTCCTTTCTCTAACAATTAATTGACTTGCCTTGCAATATCTGCATGTTGAACTGGTGTCATCTTGTAGGGGGCCTTATTAGGAAAGGAGGAACCAGGTATCAAGTCTATTTGGTGACTGATATCTCTTAAGGGAGGGAGGGTTTTAGGTAGATCACTGACAGTGACATCTCTGTATTTTGTAATAAATTCCTTCACTTCATCTGGTATAGGATCATCATTATTAGACCTTATACTATCCTTAGGCTTGGATATTAGTACAAAGGCTTCAGTTTTAGGTTCTTTTAAAACTTTTAACATTTCTTTCTCCCCCATGGTTATAACAGTAGGTTCTTTCTCTTTTTTGGTATTAGGCATGGGCTTCATGGTGAATGTTTTCCCATCTTTGGTGATAGAGTAGGTATTTTTCCTAGAATAGTGTGTGGCATATACATCATACTGCCAAGGCCTACCTAGAAGGATGTGGGAAGCATCCATTTCAGCAACATCACAAATAAGTTTATCTTTAAAGTCTGCTATAGAAAACTCTATCCATGCATGTTCAATCACTAAGGTTTGTTGACCTTTTGCTCGAAAAGAGACATGATAAGGAAAAGGATGAGTATTCTTAGGGAAGTTTAACTTTTGTACCATTTCACAAGATACTAAATTTTTATTTGAGCCAGAATCTATAAGTAAATTACATACCCTCCCATTGCATTTGATCTTTGTTCAGAAGAGATTCTTTCTTTGAGGAGGTTCTTGGCTTTGTGGAACTTGAAGGAAGACTTGTCTCATCATCAAACATTCTCCTTCCTATGGTTCTAAGTCTCTTGCATTTGCATTTTCTTCTTGCTTGTCTTCTTAAATGAGTTGTGCTCTTCTTTCTCCTTGATTGTTATTATTTCTCTTCTCAGGGCATCTGCCTGCATGGTGTCCCAATTGATTACAGTAGTAACACCTTAATGGTCCATTTCCTCTTCTAGTGTTTGTTTTTCCCCTATTGAAGGGTATTCTCCCTCTATAGTTACCTCTGAATTTTGTATCATTGTTTTCTTTGTCTCCTTGGTTAGGGTTCCTGCTACTATTACCACTATATTGTCCTCTATTCCAAGAGGTTCCTCTTCCTCTAAAGTTCTTCCCACTGTCATTACTCTTTCCCTTTCCAAACTCTTATTTTCTCTTCCACTTCTCCTCTACCTTGAGTGATATTTGATATAACTTTTTCACTATGGTAGGGCAATGTAGGCTAAGTTCCTCTTGAATGGATACCTTAAGGCCATTCATATATCTTGCTAACTTTTCTTCTTCATCTTCTGCCACATTTGTCTTCATACATTGCTTTAGGAAATCCTCAGTGTATGAACCTACATCCATATCCTTTTGCTTTAAGTTTTTTTTTCTCCTATGGAGTTGTACCCCATAGTCTTCAGGTACATAGGTCTCCTTGACCAATGCAATCATTTTGTTCAATGAAGAGACTATACTCTTCCCATTCTTCACTCTCTCTATTTGGATGAAGCTACACCAAGTTAGGGATTCTCCCTTCAACTTGGATCTTTCAATCTTCACTCTCTAATTCTCAGGGATGTCCTCACACTCAAAGAAGCTTGTTAGGGCCTCTATCCAATCCAAGGCCACATCTACATTCATCTTTCCTCTAAAAGTTGGTAAATCCAATTTATCCTCCATGGTTCTTCTCCCCATTGACTTTAAGGCATCTAGAAGGGGTCTCTAGTTTGCAAGAACATTCACATCCTAATCAGGGGTGTCCTTATCTAAATCACTCCCTTCTTCACCACCAGAAGTGTCCTCTTTTCCCCTCTCTACCTTGTTCTCCAACTCTTGAAGTCTTCATGTCAAGGCTGCATTTGCTACCCTTTGTTCTCTCACCATCTTTGCTAATTCAATGTTTGTAACCCTTGAATGGATATCTTCATCCTTAGGAGCAGACGTAGCTCTGATACCACTTGATGTAAAGTGGGCAAAAATAAGCCTCTAGGTGACTCAAACTAGGGAAGTGCACCCAAAAACACCAACTTATCAAGGCCAAGGTACTTCACACTTATCACAAGTTTGGGAAAGGACTTGGTTAAGGTTCTCACAACCTCAAAACCCCAAGGGAAACCTAATCAATAGGTTTCACCAATCCTTCAACAACAACTACCAACGTTGCCTTTACAAGTACTTGACCCAAATTCACAACAATACCTCCAAAGTGAATAATAGGACCAGGGGTGACCTATTCTCATAGGTATGGTCTATTTAGGTCCCTAAAATTTAGTTCCAATGGTTCTTTCACTCAAGAGAATCTCAAAAGACATAGTTTCTTAACAAGACCAAGACTAGGATTGTAGCCTTTTCCCAAAGGAAAATTGATCTTAAATTAAATTATTCCACATAACCCCTTTAACTGATTAGGGATTCAGACACCCTTTATGGCCTAGGACTTTGGAATCAAACCCTAGAACATGGAAATGAGAAAGAGATAGGATGATACACAAAATTACTTCTATAATTAGGGCTAATTAGGCCTCCACTTACTCTACAAGTAACTTTAGGATGCATAAAAATTTAAAAATAATTATTGGATCATGTGAGGGTGTGTCCAAGGGTCTCCTTCTCTAACTTAGAGCCTCTGATGAATCCACAAACTAGAGTTATGATTGTTGTCCTAATTCTGGATTGGTGCATACATAAGGATATACACCTAGGACATCATGGTAACTCCATCTCCATAAATTTTGGAGAAGATATCTTGCAAAATATTAAAGAGTATCATAAAAACATGCTTTCCACCAAGGGTCATTGAATTCCCATTGTGGAAAAGTGAAATACACTCAATTCTTTCCTAAACCCTGATTTAGGGCCTACAAACCGGGCAGTGAGTTTGTAAATTCAATAAATTTCAAACTAAGGTTGGTCAACACATGAGACCAAAGTAAAATGAAAGAATATTCATAGAACTAACCCTTGGTGTTAGAATTTCATGTCCTTCTATCCGTACCTGATCATACACAAAGATTATTTCTTGGGAATGCAGGAAAATAATTATATTTTGTTAATTTCAAAATGCCAAATTACATGATTAGCCTACCACCAACCTAAAAGGGATTTTTTAGGGACTCCCAATAGTTACATAACATATTTGAACTAATTTGACCATTTGGGAGTTGTTTTTTAAAAAGTTGTTAAGTTTGCTCAAAAGTTGCTTGACAACTTTTGAGCAACTTTTACATATTTTGTAATTTTGCAAATCTAGTGACCAAAATTGGTCACAATGTTACTTTTGTGATCCCTAGTGGGTCAAAACATGAAAAAAACTAAAAATAATATTCCTAGGGTTTTGGACCATATATGACCAATAGTTGACCAAGGGCTCATATGGTGCCAAACTTGGAACTATGGATTAGAAGGTGGTCCGGTGACTAACCCAATGTCTTAACATCATTAAAGGCCTCTTAGGATGTTGAGAGAACCCCTAGGTTCCATAGGAACATTTGGTTCATTCAGAGTGCTTCTGCACCACCTTGTTAGAAGATTTAAAAGATTAGTTTGTCACTTGATATTAGATATTTCTATGCTACCTTCCTTGTCCAAACTCTTTTGCTTTTTCAAATGGTATCTTTCATCTCATGCTATCTTCATGATCAAAATTTTTGATACTCCTTGGGATGTATGTAAATATAGAAAGGATCTTTAAATCCTTCTCAGTTAAGAGACTTCCTGAATCAATGGTTAAACATAAATAGTATGATATGTTCACATATACAACTTATACTTGCAAATTTTTAGATCTATTGTAAGCTCATTAAACCAATTTGATCAATATATCTTTTCAATAACTTTGCTTCACTCTTTTTCTATTTAGTGATGCTATGCTTTGTTTCTTGGTGTTCGTATAAATCTTTAGCTCTTTTCTCAGCTTGATTCATTAGGACTTTATGAAGTTGATCTTCATCAGTTTCTCTCCAGCATCCTCTAATTCATTCAGTCCCCTTAATTTGTAATGAATTAAGTTGTCCCTTTATAGACATGATATCACCATTTCTAGGTTCTTGATATTATTTATCTTGGCGTGATCCACAATCTTAGTCAATCTGATTTAAATCATAACTTCTTGTTTTATCTTGTAGAAATCTTCTTGCTAACTAGACAAAATAGATTTAAATCCTTTACTTATCTCTGGTTTTATCTTGTCGGTGAAAACAATGATAACTATGAGTTAAGTCTATATTTAGCTCTACCAGCTAGATATTTTGTCATTTCTGAACTCCAGTTAACTTCGGTGTTTTGACTCTTTTATAGCTTTGGTCAACACTCCAGTTCTCCTCAGGCTTCTCTATCAGGGTTGCACTATGATTCTAGCCATCGGGTATGCTTGTGATTCTACTCGTCGGTAATGCTTGTTTGGTTTCTTGCTCGAGTATCACTGTGACCGTCGGCTTCCACTAGCTATCAGTGTTTGAAGTCACATAGTGAATGCTTGTATTTTATGCATTACTAAAAGCATAATCTTTATCTCTTTGATTCTCTGAAGCCTTTGACACTTTGATTATAACCAATTAGATTATATCAAGTTGACATCAATGAAAATACAATCCATTAACTGATTTAATGTCTTGCATTATCTTTCTGCATTCCAATGATCAACTTAGCATCTTCAAACATTCAATCAGTTAGATGTCATCACAAATATGGGTTCCTAATCTATCATGAGATAATTGCATTCTAAATCATCCAAAAGAAAAGGAAAATCAAAAGTTATGTGGACTCCAAAATCACTTCTACAAGACTTGGATACAAAATAAAAATCAAAGTTCATATCAAAGATTCCAAAGGCTTTCCATTCATCTCCTTCCAAACACCTTTCGTTCTCTCCTACATCAAAGGCTCAAGCTATTCCATTAATTTTTCCTCCACTTGTCCACTACCCTTCAAGGTTTGTGTCAATGTTGATCTTATCACCATTTCCATCTACCCCTACACAAACCTTTCAATACCCTATCCAATATCCCACATCTATCTACTACCCATTCATCCCATATCCTTCCATTCCTCTTATCCAATCCATCAGATAAATCCTTGGATAACATCTCCCTTATCCTCCATATCATTCACTTCCATCACCCTATCAACATGGCCTATCATTTCATACCCTTCAGAGAAGAACTATCCAAAGAGAAAGAGGCTCGAGTTCCTTCATAAAATTAGAAAAATAGAAAAAAAATTGAAAAAGGAAAGCCAAAAAGTGCCTTAGTGAAAACCTGGTAGACAGATGCCTTGGTAGAAAAATTAAAGATAAATAAATCTCTACTATGATGAAAACCACTTCCTGTGGTTCCATGGATAAGTACCATGATGAAAACCTAGAAAACATGTGTCGTGCATAATTCCTCCTACTTGTACTCTTCACATGGGGGCAAGTTCCTTCCATATCATCTTATCCATCATATATTACATCTAGATAGTCCATCAAAATTCATGTTCCTTCTGGTGATGTTTACAAGGTTGAGCCTATCTATGACACCTATTAAAATCAATTATCCTTTCCACCATCTTATGCACTTTCTCTCATGCTACCCTATCATGATCTTTCTTATCCTAATTTGATACTCACTATCCATGAAACAACCTTTCCTTAATCCAAAATAATTAATCACCATTTATCTTGATATTTCTTTCCTTGCTCACTATTTTGGGCCTCCATCACCATTTATCCTAATCATGCTATCCTATCACTATCCTACCTAATTGACCTCTTGGTCTTGATAAAAAATAAACAACAAAAAAAGAAAAATAGATTTTGAAAAATATCTTGACATGTACACTCTTTTGGACTACATGCTTTTCATGACATTAGGTTGTTATTCTATATGCTATCTAGCACTGCTCCATGAGCCTACATTGCTTTTCATTTTCCCTAGCTTTAGTAATCTTGAGGAAACTGTCTATGAGGATTGAATGCACCCTCTTCATTCATCATTTTTTTTTTCCTCATCCATCAAATTTCTAATCCATATGTAATGTTCTGCACCTTGCTAAACATTGGGGTGAAACCCAATGTGATCTTGCTGGAGGATGAGTAATCTCTATCAATGTGTCACTTGACTATTCTGACTGCATGCAATTAGTAAAGTCAGCATCTTCAATTTGGAACCAATTGAACTCTTGTGTCTTAGGGTCATCTTTTGGTTCTCATATCAACATACCTTGTTAATTGTCCTACCCATCACTGTTAACTACCTGACTCTTTTTAAGCACCAGATAGTTTGTGACTAAGATCGCTGGTGTTTTTCAACACCTTAATCAACTAGTGTTTCTTAAAACTACTTATTTGGACACATCTATGTTTTTCAACACACTTCGGATAAAATTTTCAAAACTAGGATCATCACAAGAATAATGGTGTTTCTCAACACTCACACAAACACCTTGCACAGACTGAATGTTGTTGAATTATTTTATTGAATATTGTCTGTTATCAATGAATTTCATGTTATTTTCTTTGATTTGTTCCTGTTGGTGTGGTCCCAATGATCTTAAGAGTTAAATGAGTAGGGTGTATGCGGTAAGAGCTTCCATATTTAGGTGGATAATCCTCATATCCCTCTATCCTACTTCCTTGCACACCAAGGTGAGGTTGGAACTATCTTCTTGCTTGATAATCTACATATTTATGTAAGGACACACTCATGGTTATCTTGGATCTGAATATCTCGATGATGGTGTATCCTTTCAATATCAACTAGAGATAATGTTTAGGTCATCCTGGTCCATATACCTATATTCTTACATTGTTTCCCATATTTTATCCGATGAAGGTCATACTCATATCCTTATGGTTGCAGTATCACCATTAAGGGTTGTATTAGATCTGATGTCCCAACCACCCAATGATGAAAATCAAGACTACCAAAATTAGTGACTTGACTACCCGTGTCATCATAGGGTGCGCTTCATTCCTAGGCTTGCATTCTAGCATTGTAACAAAGAAAACACAAAGAGGGGCAAGTGGGGATCTATCCATCTGATCATCGAAGACTTTGCCAAAGTGATCAACTATATTTTATCTCCTTAAGGTTATCTATTTGAAAAACAAATGATCAATAGCAATAGAGCATGATCACAATGAGAATAATAATCATGATACAAGAAAATTGCATATGGAATTCAATGCACATGTGAAGTTTCTCAATTACTTACTGGAGGTGGGTAGTCCTATAGCCGCTTGTGCCTCTGCATAGGCTTGAATCGATGATCTTCTACTGGCACCACAATTTTTGCTTAGAGAAGATTCTATAATTTTAAACTTGGATAGTGAAAATAATTTGAAAATGACCCCTCCAAGCCTTATATAGGTTTTGACCTAATTTTTTAAAGTTATGTGATGGATGTAAAAATTGCACCCTTCGCTAATTGGACAACTCTAAATCCATTTTCGGGACAAAAATTAAAATTTGACAATATTTTGCTAGTCCAAAACATAGATTAACTTGTTTTCCCAAAATATAGTTGATCAATGACACTTTTCTCGTAGGATTCCTCTTTGAGATTAATCCTAATTGATTCTATCAGACACTTCCCTCTACAATCCAAAATGTCAACCTTAGTAAACTCTTGGTCAAAATTGGTGAACCAAACCTCAAAATAGGCTCGTACCTCATCACCTTAATTCTGATTTGATCTATCAGGCTTGTGTCTATCCCCTCCTTTCAATTTTTCTCTCAAGGGGGAATTACCATTATATTAACAATTTGATTCACATCAACAAGCTCAACTCTAGGGGCATCAAACCCTGACCAAAATCAAGACCAATCAAGTGATTTTCATCACTTCTCATCAAGTAATCTAAATCACTTGGGGTATATCAGGTTCATCACACCATATCAATATTATAACCTCTCTCAATTAGGTAATTGGCTTCATTAGGAGCCATATCAAGTGAATTATCCTAAGCAATCAATCAAATGGAAATCAGTCTCCTTGCACCATATCAGATTGATTCGACATTCAAATCCAATCCGATATAGAGAAATGTTCTTGGAGGATGGACATTTAGTTTCATTGCTTCACATCAAGTCGAATGCTTGAAATCTACTATATGTATTTGCTCAATCAAGCACTGAGATGATATTTCTCTAGTCTCTCTATTAGTCTTCACTCAATCAATCTTGGAGCTGATATTTATGGATCTCCCTATAAGGCTTTGCTCAATCAAGTCCAAAGCTAATATCTTCTTCTTTCAATTGATCTTTTGTCAATCAAGTTTGGAATCAGTTCTGATCAGTGGGATAGTTTCATCGCTTCATATCAAGCTATTTCCTGATCCAATCAAACATCACATGTTCTTTGAATCAATGTGTTGCTCGGACATTGGTTCAAAGAGGGGAAAATGTATTGACCTAAAATTGGTCTAGAAAACCTATATCCCCTATTTATGGTTAATTGGTCTTAAATTCTAAAAAAATAGATATTCATAAGCTAGACCCTAAACCCTGGTTATGACAACATTTAATCAATCTTTGTTACATATTTTTAGTCTTAACTTGTTGAATCAAATCATCAATCATCAATCATCAATCCTAAAAATACTTAAATTGCATAAAACATTGGGATAAATAAAAAATCCCTAAAGTCCCTTTTTAATCAAAAGAACCCATTCACACGTGTGAGCACATTGAAAATCAAAATAAAACAAATAAAAGGGAAAATACCAATTTTGTCTTATTCTCCACAAGTTTGACCAACCAAATCACTTGGATCAAGCTCACATGGATTGAGGAGATTGACATCTCCACCATTTCTCATTTCTATTTTCCTCTTAATATCAACCATTCATCTCTTGGAATTTCTTATAAAAAGGATAGCTCCCTTGCTTAGTCATATAGGCAATTTGGAGAGTATTGTTAGAATGATATTTTCATTCTAGGGTTTTATTGTGCACTCTTGTTTATTTCTCTCATAGTAGTTTCTTTGTATATGCATTTGTAGTTTCATTTATTAGTTTAATGGCATCTTAGCTTCCTTTCATACATTAATGGTAGATTCTTTGCTTATTCCATTGATAGTTTACACTTACATTGTAGCTTCATCCTTTATGGTTACTATGCACTTACTTTGATAGTTCATGCATTTCATTTTCAAATATTTTTGAGAGTAGAGTATGCAAGTACATGCATCTTGCTCATTCTTTCATTTTAATCTTCCATCTTGAGGTAGTCAAGTCACTGGTTTTCTATGTCTAATTTGATGGGCATTTATGAGAATCATACTTGCTTCAACTAGGAAGCAATAAGCTGATTTCAAGGGTGTTTATGTAGTATTTTGATTCTTACTTTGATACTAACCCATTTTGATGTAAAGGTTTATTGAAGTGTTTGGTTGCATATTTTATTGCACATTTTACCACACACACACTAGCATCTTTTGGGTAGTTATTATGATTGGAATTAGTCACCAACTCTTGTATTTATTTCTTTATGATAGTGGTCACATTGGATTATTGTTGACACAAGCTCACTTTGAAACTTACTATTGAAATTTATAGTTTCTCCATTTGGACTATTTTTTCTGATCATGGTGACTATTTTGAATGTTTTCTTACGCTGGAAAGTCCTATGCTTTGTGAATCTATCAAGCCCAATGAGGGCCACTGATAGTGCATATAAGGGAGAGCACCAAGGAGAACATACTATTTTGATCTTGTAGGGTAACACTAAACTTGCGAGATAGGATCTCAACTCTATTTTAAAGGTATAGCAGGGTTGGTAATTCTTTTAAACTTGAAAGGGATTGCCAAATGGTAATAATGCTAATGCGTGGAGGTATAAGCTATTCCAAAAATATGATTTGAAATTTGGCCCATTATGGGTGTTTTTACCATATTATGTGATTTTTGTTGAGTATGTTCCATGAAAGAAGAACTCTAATGGAATGAATATTATTTTGAACAGTTGAAGGATAATTGGATAATTCAACAACCTCTTTCTATGTAAAAATTAGAAAATATATAGTGATGTTACTTCAATTAATGACCTTGCATACCTTATTTGGTATTGATTGAGTGTTGAAATCTGGCATTAACTTCTAGTGTGCATGCTTATTTGAATTCCTTCTTTCCCATGAGGTGAATTAGGACTTGTGATGTTCCCTTTTCTCAACCATGCTATGATGAATAGTTGGAAACAATTTAGTCTTATTGCAAGTTTGGGTCCATGTTGTGAGCCTAGATGATGCACAATAATATAATGATTACACCCTTATCTTCATATTTGTATATGATAACATGATGGTTAGGCCTTCCCTCTTGGTGAGACTCCATGATAGATATTTGGGGTTACCAATAGATGGATGGTTAAACAACATTCTTAGTTGTGGGAAGATGGAACCCAAAGACTCTTAGGCATAGTTTACCCTCTATTGAGTTGGTCCAAAGAGGGGAGTAAGGGGATGTCTGCATTATGGTTTCATTTCCACCTAGTGAAAGGTAAGACTAGGGTCTAGTCGGCAAGTTGTCTTGGTTCCTTAGGATGAATGATCTCTCCTCACTCTAAGATTACTTTTCTCCTACCTTAGGAAATTTAGTTATAATCTATTTGTTTTTAATCTCTACAAGATATTTTATTATCATTAGTTTAAGCCAAAGTCATGGATTCAAGAAGAATCAGTCGATGAAAAGGAGATAGTCAAGTATTAGGAAGGTTGGTATTGCACACCGAGATAGTCAGTCAAGTCAAACAAGTTAAGTGCAATTGGTAAAGTAAAAGAGTTAAGAATAGTGTACCGAGCACCTACAATTACCGAGTGACACACTACACTGAGCACATATGTAGTACACCAAGTTGATAGTCACTGAGTATTGAATATTATTTAACAAAGAGAAAGGAGTTACTCAACCAATTTAAAGAGTTAATTCTAAATGTGATCAGATCATATTTAATGGATTTTTAGAGCACTAATTAAGATTCTACAAGCACGTAGAACAGTTTGTTACAAGATTAATGATTGAGATAATTTAGAGTGAATATCAAGGGCATAGATCAAGTGAAAAAAGAAAGTTTTTTATTTCCAAGAAAAAAAAAAGTACCAAGGTTAAAGTGACATGGTCACCAAGCAAGAAAGAAGATCTAATGGTTCAGAGAAATTCATAGCGTATCTAACGCATCAGATTAAGAGGAAAAAAACATCTATATATTGGATGAAATTGATAGTAATTGTTTTTGTTGCTAAAAAATTTAAAGGATTTATTGAGTTGAAGAGTAGAGCAACACCAAGCAGAGATTCAACTACAATAGAGTAGAGAAGAGTAGTGTAACAGTTTGAGATTGAGGTAACACATCAGAGCACATAGAGTTTGATCAACATTCACATTTGATGCACTTATTATAGACATTGTTAAGCTATTTGATACTATTGTATTGAGATCTTTATATCCCAATACTGGGTAGATCTTAGTGGATCTTATATATTGTAAATCCTTTAATAGGATACATCTCTAAGTGTAGAGATTGTAAAAATCCTTTAACCAGGTAGACCTAACAAGTCTTTTATACTCTTAACCGAGTAAGCTATTAGAAATAGATAAAATTTGTAAGCTCTAACTAAGTACCCTTTATACTGCAGTTAGTGAAGGTTCTGGGTCTCATCCCCACTGCAGGTTTGTCCTATAACCAAGGATTTTTGTGTTACCAAAATCATGGTGATATGAGTTTTATTGTTTAATTTTTTGATGCTATGGTTTTATAAGGTTTACATTTATTTCATTGCAAAGTTATGAACTTGATAATTAGCATGCAAAAACATATGGTTTATCAGTGAATGTGGTTAGAAAGTTTTTAGTGGCACTGATTCATCCCTCCCTTCTCAGTCCCAACTTTCCATAGTTATTCCAACAGTAGGTATCAGAGATTGTACTCTTGAGATAAAGGTTTGACCACCTGAGATTTAAAGATCATAGTCATGGAAAGTTATAGGGAATCTAAAAGGATTGATAGTATTTAATTTGAGTTGGAGAGTGCACACAATTTTAAACATTGATCTGAGAAAGAAACTTGAGAAATATCTAAGGATAAGAAAGAAACTATATGATGAGATGAAGGTCACACAAGATCAATTTTATACTCTTGAAACAAAATCTATCGGAAGTGTGACTGATGAATCTGAATCTACTTGAAAAAAATGATTCACTTACCGAGCTATTGGACTTAATGAAGAAAGATCTTGAATCAAATATCATAAGAATGACATAATTGATTGAAGGCAAAAGGACAGTTGAGGATAAAAAGAGAATGAAAAAAGATGACAAAAGAAAAGTTGAAATTAGGTTAAATGAGAAAGATAATGATATAATAAGGATAGCCTAATTTTACTATGATATGATCAACCAACTTCTAAATGTAAATTAGGACTATACACGAAAGGAGTGTGGAAACCAAGAACTAAAAGGTGAGATTGAAAGACTGGACAAAAGATAGAAAGATGAGAAGGATGAAAATGAAGTATTGAAAGAAGTGAAGAAGCACTGAAGTCACTGGACAATTTTCTTTAAGAATCACAAAGTAGAGTGTGACAAAATAGTAATTATATTCAATTAGAAAAACACTACCGAGAAAGGAGAATCATCTAATCCATTGAAAGATCAAGGTATAGTTCCCCCACTAAAACTAAATAAGCTAGGTTAAAATTATTGTGGGAAGCCTAGATACATAGCTAATGTTTGCAGAAGAAGAAAAGGTAAAGTACCAAGTACACCTAAATTTTATGGTTATTTCTTTATATGTAATAAGTATGGACATCAAGATTTTGAGTGCAGAACCAACTTTACTAACAACACAAGGAAACCTAAGTTTAATGGTTACTAAAAGAATTGCAAAAATAATGGTCACAAGACTAAAGAGTGTAAAAAAAATAAAATAAATGATAAGTGGATGACTAACCAAGAGAATGAAAATACTAACCGAGAAGGTACATCTATACCATGGGACTATAATACAAGGATTTCATGTTTATCTTGTGGAAGGTATGGAAACATTGCTGCAAATTTTTTGTTGATGCACAAAAGGAATAATAGAATATCATGGAGGAACCCTGGCATAACATGTGTCCACTATTATCCATTTCAATATATTAAGATGCATTTGGATAAGTTGTGAAATTTTGTCTGAACATTTTCATATATGGTTATTTTGTTTACTCGGTTAAGAAAAGTAACTATGTTGTTAGTATAAAGGTATAAGGGACTCACCAAGCACATTTAATGTAAATAATTAAAGCCATTGGAAACCATAATCATGGGAAAGCTATAAATAAGTCAGTTTGTTCTTCATTTGAACCTAACATTTTTAAAGAGCATTAAGCATATTCTAGAGTGATCAATTTGAGAGAAACAAGGAAATTCTAAGGTATTTTTGTATCTATCTAAGAGCATTGTGAGACATTTCTATGATAACTATTCTATATTGAGTTGTGTTTTATCAAGCATGCCCTAATTTGTTTAAATAATACATTTTAAGGTAGTCATGGTACCAAGGATGTAGATACTAATATTAGTAAAGAATTCCAAACCAATGAATCCTAAGTAAAAATTTCCCCTAGCTAAAGCCACAAAAAAATATGACAGGAGCATTATCTTCAATCCCACCATGAGTAATTTTGATTGTAGATTTCCACACGTTTATTCATTGCAAGATTGAAGACTTGTGTGAAGTAGAGATTATCGCTTCATTAAAAAAGGTGTGCATAAATGGAAAAGTTAAGGATGAGCATACACATCTAGAAACGAAAGGTTTAACTCATGCAATACATTTACCAAGGGTATTCAAGCCCAAATTGGTAAGGATGGTACTCAGCTGAGTACATGACCATTTTATGTGGTTGGATGAACCTATTAAGATAATGAAGGATGTATTGCACATCATTACTGGATTCCCTATTGGAGACAGACCTAAGGCCATAAAGAAAATTGAGAAGGGTAAGCTCACTGAGCTAAGCAAGGCACAATGGGATGGAAGAAGAATGGAGATATTTATTTTTGAGGATCCCGAGTTAAGGTAATCATGCAATATCATATCTTACCAAGTATTTCAATCATTCTGAGTGGATAGTGTACTATGTCGATTAGATCTTTGTGAAGTTTTGTTTAAGCAAATAGATGACAACATGAATACAATCAGAAAGGAGAAGACCAAAAATTTTAATTCTGGTTCATTATTGGTATGTATTTTATTTTACTATCATAATTCATTTCCCTCTATTAAATATATAGTATGGAAAACTGATAAGCGAACCATCTATCAAATAAATGAATGTATACAAAGTCTAGGAGAGAACTTTGATGAAATTATGTTTGATTACTTTTCAAAATTTTAAGCAAGGATGCATAAGAGATATAGAGTTCCACCTCAATTAATTACTAAATATCCAAATAATATATGTTTTGAGGTAGATACTGATGTTTGTATTATCAAGGTTGTTGAGCCTAGAGTTGAATAGATTCAACCAATGGGATATGAGATGGACATTCACATTGGTTCAAAATAGATAGAAGCATTACTAGATAAACCAATTGATCCTAAAGGAAAGAGGTATGGCACTTATGAAGAAGTGAAATATAAAATTAAGAAAAGTATATAGTGATACCTAAGGAAATCAAGAAAATAGGCAAAATGATTGATGATTTATCAAAAAAATCTTGGAGTTGATGATACATTGGTTAAGGACACTAAAAATGAACAATATATTGTTGAATTTGACAAGAAAATAGTGCTACTGTCCTCACTAAGAAAAATAGGTACTGCAAGGTACACCATATCCTTAGTACAACTGAGAGAAAATAAAGTTGCAGAGGTAGCGCAACAGAGAGGAAAGACCTATGTAAGATCCAAAGGAAGGAAACAACCTACACATACCAGAAGAAGATTATTACTTAGAGATGAAAGTGAAACAGATTCTCATGAGGCAATAAAGTCTACACCAATTGTAGACCTTTCACACATTCCATAAAGTCTTGATGATTTTCTAGAAAGATTAAAGAAATCAGGAAGATTTGAAGACTGCAGACAAGATAAACATGAGAAAAAGAATGAATCAAATAAAAATAAAATTGAAGAAGCCATTGTGGTTACATTTCTAAGATATATATTAACACCCATTGAACTTGCAGACAAGATACCTGGTGTAGGAGCACCTAGGTAAGGCTCTCTGGTAACCTAGGGTTTCTAGAGTTCTTTTGGCTTGTAGTGGTTCTAGCCAAACCAAT
This sequence comes from Thuja plicata, assembly GCA_018584345.1. Lineage (NCBI taxonomy): Eukaryota > Viridiplantae > Streptophyta > Pinopsida > Cupressales > Cupressaceae > Thuja > Thuja plicata. Next base: position 1,450,162 of record MU223497.1, read on the forward strand.
AGTTTAATAATAGGACTAGAGGTGTCCTAAGGTGTGTGTTAGGCCTTTAGGTAAGGTCTTTTCATTTTTGTTTGGTCTTTTAGGAAACACGCGCCATTTTGGACCCTGATTGCCAATGTTGTGGCAATGGTATAAACCAAGCACATAGGGGTCAAATCTATGAAAAAGAGTGTTTTAGGACCTAAGAGAGGTAATAATGGTCTACCTAAGTCTATTATGATGTGTTCATGGTATTAGAACAAAGTTTAGAATGAATTTCCTAAAATTGTGGAAAGTTGTCAAAGTTGTCAATGTTGTCATTTGACAACATTGACAACAATTGTGCAAGAAGAGAATTTTCGATGAAATAGTTATTGTACCTATCCAAAACCATCAGATTAGGGATGGGGAAAAGTATAAGAGGCCTCCCTTGACCTGTAAGAAAGGTTGGTGAACATTTTGAAAATACAAGATATTCTGTGTGTGCATTTTCAGAACAAATTCAGTGTGTTTTCTTATTTTCAGTAGATAGATGGATTAGATCTCAGTCTACATCCATTAATTAATGTAGGGTATGTTAATTTGATATTATATGTGGATTTATTTTTCAAATTTTTAATGTTTATATTGGTTTTGTTAAAATCTTTGTGTTTTACCCTTTCGCTGGTTTGAACCAGGCAGGTTGGACAAATGGGGTCTTAACTCAACTTGCCATAGTAGTTTCTATACTGGCTCTTGGCATAGGTGAGAAGACTCCATGTACATTATTTTTATAGAAGGAGGGGCCCAAGAAAGTATTTTTTCTATTTTTACAATGATTCCCTAGGTGAGCCTATTGTGCATGGCTAGGGACTAAGAAACATTAAAAGTGATGCAAGGAGGGTTGAATGCATTGGTGGCTTCAACCAAAGCTCATGGAGGGATAGAGTAATGTATGTAAGACCCCCAATTATAAGGAGAAGGTTGGAGGAGTTTTTTGGTGGATTGAAAGAACACTTTTGTGTTCAAACTATCAAAAAGCCACAAAACCTTGATTTCTAGGCATGATAGTAGGAGGGGTTGTATGGACAGTTTCAGGATTGGAGACCTTGAAAATATCAAAGTTGGTGATAAAGGGTGTTTGAATCCTCAACCATTTTTGAGGCTTGTATGGGAAAATTTCAAGTTATATTCAAATTGGCAAGAAGAAGGCCTAATTGGCTCATAGCCCTATTTGGGTTGAGAAAGGTGCATCGTGAAGCACTCGATTGTTATGTGTTTGTGAGTGGTGTATGCAGGGGTTAAAATGCAACAAATGGAGGTCTTGAAGACCTATCCTTCCATGGAGCTAAGTCCTAAGAGGAAATGAGACAATTATTGGAGAGTGAGACTAGGGAAGACGTAGTTAGTTTGTGTTGCAGAATGAAGAACTTTTGATCAGTACTAATTGTGTACACTAGGTGAAGGGTTAGGATCTTGTATCAAGATACCTAAGGAGAGTAGGGTTGTGCATAGAACTCTACTATGTCAGTGAGTTGGGCTAAGAAGATCCTAGAGGAGATTAGGGTAGAGAGAAATCCTAGGTGTGTTACATAAGAGTGGTTTCAGAACAATTAAAAACTATTAATTAATAGATGAAAATTAGGGTTTTTAATGTAAAGTCGCAAGCCTGTCCATTTTGGGTGTCTACATTTGCCCCTCTTTGATGTAATGTGAATTGTCGCAGTGTGTCAAAGATTCTTTGATTTTTTTCCAACTTGCCCCGGCAGTAGTAGGTGTATTTCTACCCCCTCAACAAATTTGAGCAAAAAGTCATGACATGAGCATTGATTTGTTGAAACTGCAATTTTTGAAATTGGGTAGCTGATGGATTTGAAAAATGCTTTAATATGCCCCTGTTATTGACTGTCAAAGTTTCCAAGGATCGAGAAGAAATTTTAGAGCTCCTAGTGATATTAAGGTTTTTGGAACCCCTATAAATAGCAGAAAGAGCCATTCATTTGCCACATTGCGATCTTGGAGCTCTCAATTTCGTGGTGAGTCTACTTTCTATTTTTTGCCTTCTTTTCTCTTGCTTTCTAGTGATGGCTAGCCTTCCTGGCATCATTCACATATCTGACCGAGTTTGGACCTACCACAGACCAGCTGGCTCTGGATGTTTAGTGAGTTTTATCCCTTTGCATGTCATTAATTCATTCATTTATTTCTTTTAAAAATTGTACTTTTTTTAAAAATGCAATGTGTACCGCAATCAGTTGCAGTTTTTCTATAATCGCGGTTTAAATGCCACAATTTCTGGTTAGATACCACAATTGATAAGTGTGCTTCACTTGTGTATGTTAAATGCTGCAATTGAAGTTTGTATGCTACACTTGCCATTTGTGTTTCACAATCGCCTAAAAGTGCTGCAGTTGCATTGCTTTATTACCGTAATTGATTTTTTAGCACTATTTGCCTAATGTCCTTGTTTGATATCTAGTTTTTTTTCTTCTATTAGTTGCCTTAATGATTGAAACTGATATTTTTCTAATTTATTTTTGTGTGTAGTTCACTAGGTAGATTATGCGCTGTCGAGAGTCTAGGTCAGTGGGCCTTGTATACCGATTCCAGCTGACTGAGGATGAGAGGTTAGTTCTTCAAGATCTTGGTTTGTATTGGTTTTTCTATATGCCCAAGATCACGACCAATAGGGGTCTAATCTCCATTCTTGTAGAGCGGTGGCATTCTGAGACTTGCACTTTCTGGTTACTAATGGGTGAGTGTACTGTCACTTTGGAGGATGTGTATCACATCCTCCAACTCCATATTCAGGGCGAGCTTGTGGAGTATTCCACCTACACTGGTGTTGTTTCACTGACTGAGATTTTTGGATTTCCCCAGGATCAACTTGGGCTTGCTGGTGATTATGAAATTCTATGGTCTAGATTCAGGTTGGGCCTTGATAGACTATCCACTTTACTAGGCAATTTGATATGTGGCATTCTATGCCCCGATCACTGACAACGTGGTTTTTCTGTCAGCTTCAGTATTGTATTGCAGAGTATGGTTAGGGACCATACCATATTTTCTTGGGGTCCATGAATGTTGGCCCACAAGCATTTTCATATGTTATATGATGCTTACCTTGATGGTAAGTTGCAAGACTGCAGTGCGAGCCTCCTGCAGATCTGGGCATGGGAGCATATTTCCATATTTTGTCGTGTTGGTGCCTGTTCTCTTCCAGCTGATAGGTCGTATGTCTTCATGTATGATGGAGCCATTGTTCAGACGGATATGGGTCACTTGACATACTGGCGGCAGCAGTTAGATATGATTCCTTATTTCATTTGGAGGCTGTATAGAGATTGTCCATTCTTCGATGGGGATGACATCCATCTTCCATTTAGTGGTCAGCGAAGATACTTGATTGGTCACATTACTGATCATATTCATATGAATGACTTTCACAACACTGACAGGGTGTTGCGCCAGTTCAGGGAGCAGCAGGATATTTCTGATTCTTATACATACTTTTCTCAGAGGTCAAGAGACTCTATCGTATGGGGTGGTGTAGTGTCAGTTAATGCTCCCCGCACTAAGTTTTTAGGTTTACTTCCTGTGGCATGGACCTGGCACTCTGCCACTATAGATGCAGGTTTGTCTTGTTTCTAATTGCTTATGTACTTCCTTTCTACTCTCTGATGCTTGATCATATCTTATTTTGATACTCATGTCTTTATCTGTGCTGGTACTAATATTTGAATTTGTCTTTTGTAGGCACTACACCCCAGTATGATGCCCATTGGTTGCAGCATCAGCCGGTTACACTTACAGATGTCTCTTGTCCTATTGCCAGGACTATTATGAGGAGGGCCCAATGGGTATGGCATGGTAGGGGAGGTCGTGATGGAGGGAGAGGTGGTGGCAGGGGAGGTAGGGATGGGGGGAGAGATGGTGGTAGGGGAGGGATGGATGATGGGAGAGACGGAGGATGGCGTAGGGGAGATGATGGAGGTGATGATACTGGTCCCGGGGGTGCTGGTGGCAGGGTTAGGACTAGAGGTGACCGGAGTGGTGGTCAGACTAGTGCTCCTCGAGTTGGTTTGGGCACTATTTTGGAGGATGAGGAGGCCATGGAGGAGGAGGCACCCCAGTTGGTGCAGAGAGTATGTAGGTGGACAACTACTATTTTGGCTCCTAGAGAGGAGGACAGAGTGGTTATTGAGGATGTTGACATTGAGATTGCTGATATAGATGTGGAGGCTCTAGATGAGTAGAGTGTGGAGACTGGTTCTTCTAGTGATAATGGCAGCACTGACAATAGTATAGGGGAGAGCTCGAAGAGTGCTAATTATTCTTGGGTTGTTAGTAGGAGAGGAGGTGAGCATTTGGGAGATAGGGAGGAGGAGGGGGACATGGACATGGCTATGGGTGGTATGGATGATGATCCTTCGAAGGTGGAGCTCCTCACTCAATAGGTTCAAGACCTTTAGGCTAGGCTTGCCTTATCTGATGCACATGCTACTGCTTTGGAGGCTCGACTTACAATGGCCAAGTCTAGAGAGTGACAGGCTCAAGCTAAGGTTTTCTCATTTATTGATAGTGTATAAGATGTCTCACACTGTGAGGTTCTTGATAGGTATTATAGATCTGGGTGTGATTCTTAGAGAGAGATTGAGTATTGGAGGCATCATTATAAGGGCACAGTTCCTACAACACTGAGGGTGCCTAGCTATATAGCTTCTCAGAGATCTAACCGAACCCAGTGATCATAGAGTAGTGGTGTTAGAGCTCTTGGTTCATCCCATAGGATAGATTCTAATATGCCACCCCATTGTCTACCTCCTGGCGAGGGTGGGGGTAGCTCATGTTGATCCTTTTTATGTATCATGTACCATTTTTGTAGTGTTGTCATTGTATATACTCTAAGTAGTACCATTTTTGTATCTCGACACACTGATATCTATTGATATATATGTTGATTACCTTCTTTGATCAGGCTTGCGACCATTCATTATACTCAGATAGTTTGATTTATATGAGATGCAACTAGTGTTTTTGATATGGTGTGCAATGGTTTACTTTGCTATATGTATGATTCTACATGATTTAATGGTTTAGATGATGAGATGTATATGCAATATGATTCTATTATGCAGACTCATATATGGATGATTTACTTTTCCTATGATACTAACATGTTCATGTAGAATGGTGGAAATGAAATGCATGTTTATATTAAATGCTTATGGATGCGTGTGATTTTATGATTTATCATGTATGCAACTACCATGTTTTTATCATTTTGTGATGTACTTAATGAAATGAATGTAATCTACTATGCACAAAAAATATGAGTAATGCATGTGTTAGTTAGAAAGAAGTTAGTTTGATAGTTGTTCTCTAAGATTGATCTAATAGAATGGAATAATAGAAACATGTTCTTTTTGCATTTTTTGGATAGATATATTCTGATAGAAAGGATGAATGTCCCAAGTTGTTGCCCCTGTTTCCAATAATTGTCATCATTACATCTTTTTTTTCCATTTTCTGATATTGTGAAAGAGTGTCAAATGATCTAGATCACATACCACCTGGATACTGCCATGACCTCTTGATAGCAGAAGGAGTAGAGAGATTGAATAGAAAGAGAGCCTAGTGCACCCAAATATTGACCATATAGGTTCAACTATGTTCCCTGTTTGAAAAGAAAGAGAGGCAAAAGAACCCAGATATTGACCATTTGGATACCATTTGTCCTCTAAATTAATCTTAAAAAAGAAACCAAGATAGAAATCCTATGCACCCAGAGTCCACCTGGATAACACTGTGAGCTCTTGATTTCTGAAAGGGAAAGCCAAACAAACAAGATAGAGCTCCTATGCCCCTAGAGTCCATCTGGATAGAATCATGAGCTCTTGTTGCAACATAAAAAGGGAAATACCATAGAAATCAAGATAGAAATCCAAAACACTCAGAGTCCATTTGAATAGCGTTGTGAGCTCTTGATTCTATAAACCAAACAAGAAAAATAAAAGAGAAGGAATGTCCAATTCTTTCCCAGGGTTGAGCTCAGATCATGGAACTACGTGGCTTCCAGATAAGTGACAACACCTACCGCATTTATCCTAAATCATTATGGCCCTAAAATAAAAGTGAACATTCAACAGATAGCAATCAAAGAAAATAGGTCATGATCTATCATAGCTACTCTCCTCACATGGTGGATCCTGGAGTAGTGTAAGAACATAACCATGAAATATAGAGTGACATCTGACTGACTTGACTGACCTAGTCAACTTTATTTGGATGATTCCTTGATGCAGTTGGATTCTCTTGATTGGCTCAACTCTTTGGACAGGCTTGATTGGCTTGATTGCTTGAGTGCATTTGGTTTCAGCAATAGATTACTCATATAAGACTGACTTGTCTGGTGAGTGTATCCATTACTATGTAAGATGATTGATGTGATTGATTGATTGATTTCTTTGATCATGTTGGCAGCTGATCAAGCTATCACTAGTAGAATTTGGCAAATATATGACTAAGTGACTAAAATTTTTAGTCACGTAACTAAAAGTTTTAGTCACATGACCAAAAATGATCATATTTAAAAAATAAATGACTAAGTGACCAATTTGGTCATCAGGTAAAATCACAACTAAAATGACTAAATAAATGACCAATTTGGTCATCGAGTAAACTGACTAAATAAATGACCAATTCGGTCATCAGGTAAAATGACCAAATAAATGACTAAATAAATAGTTTGAGGGGTACATTCAAATATTGTTGATACATATGTTTAATTTTTAGGCAAGGTTGAGCTAG
>MU223497.1:1460549-1531594 GCA_018584345.1 Thuja plicata
TGACCAAATCAATGACCAAATAAATGACTAAAATAGTTTAGTCATAAATTTGGTCACGAGATAAATGACCGACAATAAACTACCAGTGGTCACGTGACCAAATTTGGTCATTTATCTATAATTTTTGATAGTTTATTTAGTCATATATTATTGTTTTTGTACTAGTGTATGTTAGATGGGCCCAATGTTAGTTTGCAAAGCTCATGATTGTGACAATTGATAGATTGATTTTACCATTTTGGTAGCTGATCAAGCTGTGTGAGATGGGCCCAATGCTGATTGGCAAAGCTCATGATTATGACAATTGATAGATGGCTTGGTTACCAGCTGCTTGATATTTGAATTGATAGTTTGATAAAGGTGTGTCAGATGAGCCCAATGCTGATTTGCAAAGCTCATGATTGTGACATTGATTGATTGGGCGTGATCGCCCTTTGCTCTCTTGATAACTAAGTTGGTTTTATTGCTTGGGATTTTGCAATTTTTTGAATGTTTTTGATGAAGATTGGTTTTCTCTTGATTTTTGATCTTTTTAGGATATTTTAGAATTTCCCCCTAGATTTGTAGACTAGTATTTAACCATGGGTAAGTTCTTGGTGCTCAGAGGGGATTGTGCTTCTGGATCTAGCTTGGATAGTCAGTCTTGAATTTTGAAATCTGCTCAAGCATTTGGATTTTATTGATGGTGAAGCTATATTTGAACACTTGGTGCTTGTTTTCCAAGTTTTCACCAAGGTACCTACTCAATAGCACTTTTTTGCTAGGTTTTCACTAAGAGAGCGATTTTTTTTTCTCTTTACTTTTTTTTTTCCTTTTGTTGTCGCCAAGGCGCCTGATTGTCAGGTTTTCACCAAGGTAACTTTTGTATTTCTAACTTTTTGGTATTTTATGGATATGTAGATAGGTGCCTTGACCATAGAGACCTCAAGGGTAGAACCTCTTGAGGTGCATGCTATTGATGTACCCGGGGAGCTGATCTCCTTCTAGTGTTGCTAGTATGAATGCCCCACTCTGAGTGGAGCTAATAATGACAAATGGTCCTAGCTAGTTAGGCTCAAAATTTCTAGGTTTGACTCGCTCAGCTTGATTCTTCTTATTTTCCATGAGGACAAGGTCTCCTACCTCAAATATTCATGGCTTCACCTTCTTGTGATAGTTCCTTCTAAAGTTATTTTGATAGCCTTGTTAGTGGTTGAAGGCATGCTGCCTTCTTTCATCTAATAAATCTAGTTCACTGAGCCTTGCTACTCTATAGTCTTCATCTGTGATTAGGTTCTTCAATGATATCCTTAGGGATGGGATTTCCACTTCAACGGGTAATACCACCTCTAATCCATAGACTAGGGAGAAAGGAGTGACTCCTGTAGGTGTTCTCACACTAGTTCTATATGCCCATAATGCGGGACTAAGCTGTAAATGTCAGTCTCACCCTGATTTGTTCACTATTTTCTTCAAGATTTTTAAGATTGTCTTGTTTGTAGCTTCGACTTGGCCATTCCCTTGAGGATAATAAAAGGAAGAGAACCATTGTTTGATATGAAACTGTTCACATTGCTCTTCAACATCTTTGTTCTAGAAAGGTGTACCATGATCTGTCAGAATAGTTTGAGGGATCCTATATTGACATATAATGTTGTTAAGTATGAACATTACTATTTTCTTTCTAGTGATGTAAGTGAGGGGAATTGCTTCCACCCACTTGGTGAAGTACTATTTTACTTCTATGATGTATTTGTGTCCCTTCGCTGAAGAAGGTGTAATTTTTCCCACTAGGTCAAATCCCCACATTGAAAATGGTAATGGTGATGTGATAGGATTTAATTCTTGGGCTGGTGCATGGATGAGGTCTTGATGAATCTAACACTGTCTACACCTTTGTACATGTTTGTGTGCATCTATCTCTATTGTAGGCCAATAGTATCCCATGCAGATGACCTTCTTAGCTAAGTTGTTGCCACCTCCGTGGGTTCCATAAATTCCTTCATGTACCTCATACAAAGCTTTTTGGGATTCCATGGAAGTGAGATATCATAGAAGAGTTCCATCTAGACTTTGTCTGTATAAAGTAGTTGAGAGGATGGTATACCTAGAGGCTTGGTGGATGAGGGACTTTCTCTGGTTCCTAAACAAGTTGGGAGGTAAGACATTATTTTGGAGATAGTTATAGACATCTTGGTACCATGGGGATTCAGGATCAACAAGGACGCATGTTGTTTCTATGATGGATTCCTGATGTGATGGCACTAAGAGTTGCTACACTAGAAACTAGAATTTTTTTTCATTACCTAGCATATCAATCAATGATGCTATGGTAGCCATCACATCTATAGCTTTATTCTATGCTCGTGGGACTTGCTCGAAGAAGATGTAATGGAACTTGGTGTATAGTTTTTCCATATATGCTCTGTATGGTATGAGCTTCTCATCTTTGGTCATATAATCATTGTTGACTTGACTAATGACCAACTGCGAATTGCCAAAGACTTTAAGATTCTTGATTCTCCATTGAATTTCTATATTTAGACCAATGACTAGTGCTTCATATTCAACTATGTTTTTAGTGCATGGGAAGTTAAGACTGAAAGACTTTGGAATTGTATCATGATCTGGAGTGATAAGCACTATCCCTACCCCCACACCATGGTTCATGCACGATCCATCTAAATATAGTTTTCATACCTCGATCACTAGTTGTAGTGTCATGATAGATTCATTAGGAAAGTCAAAAATAATAGGCTAATGGTCTTGAATGGGTGTCTTTGCTAGTTGATCTACGATCACTTGTTCTTTGACAGCCTTCCTATCTATGTACTCAATGTTGAACTCACTCAAAATCATTACCAACTTTTCCATTCATTTGGTGAGTGTTGATTTGCTTAGGAGGTATTTTAAAGGATCAATATGTGCCAAGAGTACACCTAACACTAACTCTGTCACTGAGATATATAGAAGCAATGGTCTACCTTGTATTGGTGGTATCAATATAGGAGACTTGAGAAGGTAGTTTTTGAATATTTGAAATGCCTATTTGCATTGCTCTGTCCATATGAATTTGATGTCTTTATGCAATAGATGTTGGAATGGGTGGTGTTGGTTATATTTCTTGTTTTGGCAATCTTTCCTTGTTCCTTGTCCTGATTTCTGTGCTATGGTGTTCTCAAATCAGCTATCTCTTGTTCAGTATGGCTATCCTCTATCATATTTTTTAGGTTTTCAAGTTTAAACCTTACTTAATTTGTGAAAACCCTAAAAACCCTGGGCTTTCCAAGTGTTAAACATTGAAATTTTAGAACCCTAGGTCATAGCGTTCTTTTTTGTTGTTACTTTTTTATTCCACTTAAGGCATGTGTTTTAATTTAAGTCACCTCATCACATTAACCTGAGAAAATATTCCAATGGTCTTCCCAACTTGGTGTTTTCCTTTATGTCGTGTTGTCTTTTTTAAATTTAGAATATTCCTTTGGCCTTCTGAGACTCAGTGATTCCTTTCATGTCGGGTAGTCGCAGGACTTTTATGTCATAAAGCATTGTAAAGAAGGGACCCACTGCTTAGTCGGGTGATCGCGGGAGATTATTAACAGTTATGAAAGTGTTCTCAGACTTCGCGATTACCTTATGTCACGTTATTTCCAAATCAAGCCAAAGCTAAAAGTTAAGTCAGGCCTTCAGTCGCATGATCTCAAAATGAAACAGCGGTTAAGAAATACTGACCAAGACTTCACGACTAACCGTTTAAAGGTTTGTAGCAATACTTAGTCGGGATGTCGCTTGAACAAAATGATGACTCAGATCTCTAGTATGCAGTAAGTGAACCAATGATCGAGTGACATGTGTCATAAGACAGGTGGACATTTAAAGGATTATTGCATGGTCATGAGAAGGAATAGATGGACTCAGCGACTTCGAGACTAAGATGCTTTCCTTTCAGTCACAGTGTCTGAGAAGGATTTAAGGGTATGCACAAACATCTGGTGATTAAATGACAGGCGTAGGATAAAGAGATCAAAGGATCTGACGGTGGTCACAGAGTCTGAGAAGAAAAGTTCCCCAAGGGAAAAGTCCTCCCGACTTAGGGATTTCTTTATGTCGCGTAGTCATCAGAAGTGAAAATGGGGACGCTTATAACCTGTTAGGGTAAGATTGAATGCTCAGGACTTATATTCCATGATCAGGCCACTAAGAATTGTATCATAATCTTGAAATGAAATGAAAACACTCAGTGACTGGGAGATAACCGTAATGGTTAAGAGCAACGGGTAGTCGCAAGGTCTCAGAATGAATGATGAGTCAATGATTAATTGTGCACAACTTTTATTTCAATTGTGTTGCATGATCGCCAGATTGTGACTCAGGTCAACCAGAGGTAAGAAAAAATGTTGTCACCAAGTCTTGAGATGGAACCATGGTTAGTGATAGAGGCCCATGACAAAGAGACTTAATGCCATCACGTAGTTGCCTGATCCAAAAATCTAAAAAATAGCGACAATTTTTTGATGTGACAATGAGAATCACTCGGTAACCAATCACAGGCTTGCATTTTGATTACTATGCAAAAGGAGTAGCTGAGATGTAAGATAGTTAATGAATTACAATGTGACATGTCAGCCCTTTTGAATGCAGTTGGATTGCTCCAAGGAATCACTTTTTTAAAATTTGATTTCCTGTCAAGCTTAGGAACTATGGCTAGGTTTTTATTCAAGTTCACAGCATGTCAAATTTATGACAGAATTGATGTTTCCAAATTATGAGTTGTATACTCTGAATGATGGCTATAAGGAGTTGATGGTGCATTCATTTGCCTTCACCGTGTTTTCAGATTTTAGAGCCCAAGTTGCTAAGTTTTCAGAAGAGATATTTTGCCCAGTTTGTAGTGTTTCTAAAGTTGATCAGAGAGTTATAAATTGTAGAAAATTATGCATAGGACGGTCATCTGATATCTCAAAAATAGATTTGTTTCAATATCGATAAGGAGTAAGAGATTCAGGGTGTTGCAAACATGAGCGGAGCTATGAGTGTTGCTTTGACAAGTGGAGGGAGTGAAGAGGAATAGAAAGGAAAAGCAATTTTCTCTGATGAGTTTCTCCATCTCCTACCTGGTTCAATGCAAAATAAGAAAGCCAATGCTAATGTCCTCCTGGATGAATACAAAGATATTCAAGATGCTGTCACTCCGGGGACAACAGGTTTCTCCCTTTTCAATTACTTTTATAAAAATTCTGATAAGCCCATCCCTGTATCAAACCCTTGGACATGTGGTTTAGCTAGATTGTTTGTTCCTGATGTCTTCCTAGATGTAGACCTATTTTTAGACCTAGCTAATCACTATGATTTCTTGACAAAGACCATCAAAAGGGATGATGGCACTACCCTGCTAATTTTGAATAGGAACTCATTCATGCAGGCTTTTGGCTTGTTTAGTACCATGTCTACTAAAATTGACATGACAAAGTAGGAGAAGAGATATAGTTCAAAGCCTGTTATTTCTAAAGGCTTGTTGCAGAAACACATGTCAAAAGAAGTGAAAAATTAATTAGATCCTATGGCTGAGCCAAATCTATATTATTATAAGGATCTACACTTCTACATTAAGTATAATTCCTATGCCCTATGTAGAGTGCTAGGGATAGATGGAGATGCAGAGAAAATCAATGCTGGCATCTTAATGATGGTACTAGACTTGCAAGAGGTGCATTCAAGCACCAGCTATGATTACATACAACACATAATTGATAAAATGCATAAGGGTTTCATTACAACCTAGAAAAGATTAAAGAATCCTAAGGAGAAGGAGCCTAAATTTTTGCACTACTCAGTCCTAATGCACCTCTTTTTATACTTCAATTTTGTAATCATGGATGTTCATAATCTGACTCCTCAGAGATTCTACCAAACAATACCAAATCCTGTCTAGTTTTAGGTGAGGGTTTAGAATTACACTTCTAGGGAGTGTGACTACTGTGCTTTTCATAATTGGATTGTGTATCCAATTGTACAGAGTTTGGGAACAAGCAGGACTAGAGTCCCTTTGAAAATCATACAACTGCTCAGGCCCTATGAGTATACAGATAATTGGCCTAGAAAACACAATTGGGGTGATTTCTTTTTGGAGGAGAATTACACCATTATCAGAGTATATGGGTGTATTCACCCACCTTATTTATTACCATATCATGTGCCTGTTAGAGTAGCTGTAATGGAATTCATATGGCAGCTAATATTAACAGATAATGAGCACTTTGCACCACACAAAAAGGGGACTATAACCCCTAGGAAATTCAAAATTCTCAATTTTACAATTGGTAAGAATGCTATTGATGAAGTGGGTCAATGGTTGGAGAAATAAAGAATAGGGGCAGCCCCTTATAGGTACATTGACCCAAAGGGCTTCATGGCAGGGGTTAGGAGATTGTATACTCCTACCATCCCTAATACCAATATCCACTGTAAGTGCATAGAAGAAGATGCAACAAGGAACATCTTGGATGAAGATGACATCCACACAAGAAGACTTGAGAATCTAGGAGTTGCTAAAACTAGAAAGGAAAATAAAAAGAAATGGGTTGTCTTTTGGGGGTTTTTACCCTAACCTCCCATATTTTGATAGAATAAAGGCCATGATAGACAACTATTATGTGCTTGTAGAGAAACTGGGTATAGTTCTGGATAAAAAAGGTGCTCAAAAACCTGAGCACTCAGAGTCAGAATATGATAGTGGCAGTGACAGTGATTATGCACGTCCTCCCATGCATCCTTCACCACAATAAGTCTCAGAGTAAGAAATGGCTGAGATTCCACAGTTACAGGGAGCATAAGCACATATTATAGATCTGACAGTTGTTACCTAGCCTGATGATGTAGAGGAGCCTACTGCAAAAAAGCAAAAACTGGAAGTAGGACAGCCTTCAATGGAAGGACAAAGCAAGAAAAAGGATAAGGCTAAGGCCTTAGTACCTGGTACAAGGTTATATGATCATAACCTGAGAAAAGCAATCAGGGAAGGCAAGAAACAGCAGCCTGACCTAGAGGATGAAGTTGAGATACCACTCAAAGCCTGTGTTGATGAAAGATTGCTTCATCAACAAAAATTTCTAGATGATGACAACTTTGTAAAAATAGAGGAGTTTAAAGACTTCCTAAGATGGCATAAAACAGAGCAAATAAGATCCCAATTAACAGTTGATGGGAAAGAAATAATCACAAATGAAGCCCTAGTAGCTATACAAAATTATGATCCTAAGAATGAGGATATTTCTCCCGAGGATGCCAGGAAGATAGTGTTGGGAAGTGGAATATTGTTGGCTGAGGGATGGGATTTTCCATCTTCGTTTATCATAGACCAAATCAGAAAGCAGCCAGATCTTAAAATGGCTAGTGAGGTCCAGGTAGGAGATATGATAAAAGGATTTAGGTATAGCCCAAAATATCAGGCTTTTGCAATGTGGAGTTTAAGCCCAAAGGATTAGAAGCCTCAGTTAGTAAATATTCAAGAAAATATGGTGGAGAATCAAATGGTGTGGTCTGTACAAAATACAGGGTATTTAGAAATCTCCCAAATTATGACACACTAGGCTCAACTGAATGAAGACAAGACCAAACAATTGTCTGAAAGGTATATTGCTTTGTTGGAAGAAACAAGTGCACTGTCTAAAGACAGGGATATGTGCCACATACAACTGTACCAGTGGAATGAGATGATAAAGAAATTACTGGAGGAGTTGGAGGCAAAGCCTGAGGTAGTATATGTACCTGCACAGCCACCACCAATGCAAATTGAAGATAAGCCTAAATCAGAAGAGGTTGTGGAACAAAAGGTGGACAAAGAAAAGGGAAATGCAATTGCTTTGAAGGAATTGAAAGGCATATTACAACATAGAATTGAGATTCTAAAAGATAAAACTGATGTTGTAGTCAATGCATATAATAAGTTGCGAGGATTGCATACTAAGGTAATGGGGCATCTCGCTATTCTGAACCCTTACTTCACTAAGTGGTCTGCTAGGGAAAATTTATTTGAGAAGTTATCATACTTACAAGCCATAAGACCAGATTTTCCTCCAATAGTCACTAAAGTTTGTTATACCCTGCATCCCTGTCCCTACATTTTGTGTGCAAAATGTTGGGTCCCCCTTTTTTTTCTTTTGTTTTGCTTTTTGCTGCGACTTTGCCTTGTCTTTCTTTTTCTTTCTTTTTCTTTTGCTTTCTTTCTCCGGGGTTTTCTTCCCGGTGTGTGTTTTTTTCTTAGTTTGGTTTTCTCCTCCGGGATTCTGGTCCCGAAGGTTGTCTTGTGTCAGAAGCCGGATCCCGGACCCCAGGATTCTTTGCTATGATGTTCTTAGAAATATCATTGTAAGAAATCCCCAGGCCAAGAGTCTGGAGGTTTTGCCTGACCTGAAATCTCTGGAAGGAGGAGGATTACTTTTTACCATAGGTATAAATAGGCTCGCTTGTCATTTTCACATTTACCGTGATTAAAATCTTCAAGCACTTAGAGCGATTTCAAAGCGATTAGCAGAGCATTTACAGAGAATTTGTGATAATCAAAGCTTAACACCTTCTGTTGTTCTCAGACATACGCAAGTGCTTCGTGGTAGTGATCTTGACAGCCTGACGATTTGAGTTGTTTCATAGTTCTCTTGGTAATCTTTCCCTTCCTCCGCCTTCTGCATTTTCAGGTTGGTGCTTCTGCTTCCCTCCTTTTTGTTTTGCTTTTATTTTCTGGTTTTCTTTGTGTTTGTCTAGTTTTTTTTTTGTTTCATTTTTTTTCTCTGTCGTGTCTTTCTTTTATCTCCTAGTCTTTGCCACCCATCGGTGGGTAGGCTCTGCCAGAAGGTAGTCCGCCTTCTGTGCAGAGGTTGTTTGTCTGTAAAGTTTGTAAATAGCATGTGCATAGTGTAAATAGCTATGTATATTCATTTTTTCCTTGTCTGGTTTTCCTGCGGGATTCGCCCCGTGTGTATATTTATGTATATATGTGCATTTTTGTTGATAGCCCTTGTATATCTCCTTCTTTCCATGTATATATCCTTTAGCTCTGTGTGTATCCTTTTAGGTGGCTCGACAAGCTAGTTGAGTCACCTTTGCTTCTGGCTTTCCCCTCCAAGCTTAC
This sequence comes from Thuja plicata, assembly GCA_018584345.1. Taxonomy (NCBI): domain Eukaryota; kingdom Viridiplantae; phylum Streptophyta; class Pinopsida; order Cupressales; family Cupressaceae; genus Thuja; species Thuja plicata. The sequence goes on from MU223497.1 coordinate 1,469,656, forward strand.
TTTGAGGTAGAAAACCACCTGTTTGAAACTCGACTCTCGCCGATTTCAAACAGGCAATTTTCTCTCTCCTCCATCAAGGCTGTCAGAGCCTCATTTATTTCCCATGCGTGCAATTACTTCCAGCCAAGTGGCTTTCCCTTTTTGTGCATTCAAACAGTTGGCTCCGCTGTCAGTGCCATCACATCTATTCAATGCCAACCTACGTTGACTTACCTTCACATTCTTCCTTGCTAACGGTTGTTTCTTCGGGCCTCGGGCCCCCTTACCACCCCTCATCCTAGGTCTTCGCCAAATGTGATAAAATTTCCCAGACCCAGAGATATGGTGAAAATCACAAGTTTACGATGTGTTTTGCTTTTCGGACACCTTTGTGTAAAACTAACTTTTCAAGAAAAGCAAACGGTGCGGTGGTAAGATCTCCGGACCCCAGAGTAACTGTTTTATTTTAATAAAATATTCTGACGGTTTCTTTGTCTCGTAGGTCCGGAATTCATCTTCCAAACATGTTTGAAGCATCCACATCCTCTCCTCCCAGAAGTCCAGAATTACCAACCACAACAAAGACCAAGGCAGCAACAAAGTCAAAGATAGAGAAGGCCCTGGCAAAGCTGCCCCTCACTATGAAATTTGTGTAGGATAATGAGATTGTGGGCTCAAAGGTTGAGTGCAAATTAAAACTAATAACTGACACCAATGTCAGAACTTGGGTAGAAATGTAGGCCCTGGTAAAGATAATGCACATCCAGCGACAGGCTGGAGATAAACTGGCAATCAACATTGGGGGTTCTGAAATCCTCTGGGCAGCTTGCTTCCCATGCTCCGTGCAGTCCCCAGAGCTCATCTTAGCATTGGTGGGCCTGGGCATCCCATAGTTTGATAGGGCCACGGTGGTCACAAGGTCTGATGCCTTGAAACAATTCGCTCAATTGGAGGACGCTGCCCGGGTGTACATAAATACCAACTGGCTCAAGGTCCGGAAGAGGGACCCAAAGAGAATGAAGATAGATATCCCCCGCTCTGAATTCAAGGAGAGCATCCAGATGGGGATCATATCATTGGCCTGGGTATTTGGGCAACCCTCTTCCCAAGAATTTTTAAAGTGGATGTACTATTTCCTCCTCGGCATCTCCACTAAGGGAGAGTTCTTTGACTGGGCGACAATAATCTCCAATCATGTCGACTCCCAGTTCCTACAGTTGAATGAGAAGAAGAAGTTCTATATGACTTCTTATGTTTTCTGGGCTTTGGACCAATAGAGGCCCCACTCCAATGGCCTGCTTACAGATGGCATTCTCAGGATTGGCCCAGGACAAAAGGCACCGTGGGACCATTTCCCACAGATCCAATGGGAGGCCAACTTCCCCAGTTTTTGCCAGGTAAATGATTCGTTTGTTTACTACCAGCTGCTCACGCCCACCCGGGATGCTGGATACCACCTGTCCACTGAGCCAATGAAGTTGGTTAGTAGTTATGGGAAATACTATATCTAGTTCCAGTAGCATACATACATTAGGGTCGCTGACTTCTCCGGGAAACCCTACTTGTTTCCCAAGCATTATGGGGACAAGATCGTGCTGCTGGAATATTGCCAAAAAATGATGGAATTGCATACCTTCTTAGCCCACAAGAAGGTCCCCAATGTCTCATTCCTAATCTCCTGTGGGAACTACACCTATAGTCTGGCTGCCACGAAGGAGGCAGACAATGAGCTGAAATGTTATAACTTGCAGAAATTTTATCTGGCACGGAGAAACTTTGATCCGCATGGTAGAATTGCAATGGCACTACCCTGGGCTTCGGAGCCCCACCACGCACACATGGAAGACTTCTGGGCTGATTTCCAAGATGATGTGGATGTGTGCAGCTGCCACTATGATAGAATGACGGCCGGGATGATGCAGGAGCTAAAGCTCAAGAGGTTCCCAGCGGGTTTCTCAGACACTGCCCCCACTGCAGATCCCCAGTACAAGGAAAGGGGATAGCCACGACCCCCTCCACGTAGTAGACCCCTATACAAGAACAAATCTAGAAACCCATGGCAGCCTCCTAGAAAATGAGGGAGCAGTTAATGATGAGGTTGGCCACTCCCCCGCTCATGTCCGGGCTGATTCGTCCCCCTTCCTCCCCGTCGCTGGCAACTTTAATGATGAAGGAAACTAGGGTGGATCCTATGGAATCGGCGGTAATAGCTGATGCGGGGCCGCCTTTATTCACCTGGAGGAAGAGAAAGCACATCTAGCAGCCCAAGGTAGAACCAACACCCAAGGCATCCCTCCCCAAAGAAGTAGAGATCCTTTCTTCCAGTTCCCCGGAACGGGAGAAAGAAATAGAACAGGCAGAGGTCCCAACCAGTCCCCCTCTGGAGGAGGAGTTTGATTTATTTGCAACTGATGAATTTAGAAATCTTCAAGGGGGTGACACACAAGTGGAGACTGAAGTCCCGAAGAAAGAAAAAGAGGCTGTAGACCCAGAAAACCTGGAAGAAGAAGCTGCAGAACAAGAAGAGCAGCAGACAGAAGAGCCAAGACTGTAGATTGCCTCCGGGGCTCAGTCAGTGCAATGTCCAGGAGTGGACCAACAACAACTTGAACAAAAGGCATCCACTGGGGAACTCGGACCTAGACCTTTGGGAGAAACTGTAACCCCAGCCACCGTGTTTCAAGGGCCACTCCTGGGGGCAACATTCGGGCAGGTAATCATAGCGGCCCAAACTCTGAATCTCGGCCTAATACCTCCCCTACTGCCAACAGATGAAGAAGAAGAAGAGCAGCTTAAAGAGGAAATTCCCGAGGAAGCTGACCAGGGTCCAAACCCATCAGTTAACATCCAAGACCAGGCTGAGGAGAGGGAAATCGAGAATGTTGCTGCAGAAGAGGTGTCGGTAGGGAGAGGAACAGGTGAAGCATATGTTGAAAAGGAGAAGCCACCACCGGACACCAGGAGAGAATCTGAGGAACAAACTCTGGCAGGAAGGCCACCTCTCCCACCTCCATTGCTGGTAGAAAGAAGAAAAAGGAAAGCCCAATCTACTCTGGTAATCCTTATCTCCCTGGCCGAAATAATGGCCTTAGCTCAGGCCCCGCCAAAAATGAAGATGGCCCAGACAGTTCATACCCTACGAATTGGGCTGGGCAGAGAAGCAATTGCAGTAGTAGCAATGCCTCCCCCAGACGCCGATGAAGCAATCGTGGACCCCGCAGATTACAATATCGCAGAGGTATCCTTGGGAAAGAGAGGAAAGCAGGGTGAAGTAGACCTGCTGAAGGAGGAAGCAAGGGCAGTGGAGGCTCGATATGAAAAAGAGGCCCAGAGACTCAAAACGGAGAAGGAGAAGAATGCAAACCTTATGGGATTGCTTGCTGAGCTGGCCAGACCCATCAATGCTGCCCCTCCACAGACCTCCACATCAGAAGAATTACCGAAGAGTGACATTGAATCCCTGTGAGTAATGAAAAAAAAAGCCCAAGCAGTTGATGAATGGGTCACTTCGCAGATAGGAAACACTCGGTGTTTCCTAGTGTCCACTCTCCTAGATCTATATACAGCTCGGCAGGTCATTCTCCGGGCAGAAGTGCTGATTGAGCAATGGGAGAGTGACGCCGAGAATTACCAAGCATGGAAGGCAGAGCTCGAAGAGCTCCTCACCCTGGGAGAAGATATAATTTCTGAATCTAGAATTTTGGGTGAGGAATCATTTGATTTCATAAGGACTCAGCACTCCAGACTAGACCTCACATTGGAGGTAACCAATCAACTGGTAGAGTCCTTATAAGAAAAGGTGAACAAAGTGAAGTATTCTTTCAATTTATGTAAATCTTTTATAATAAAGGCTTCCAGGGTGGATCCCCTTAATACAGATACTTATACCCCCAAGGAGTCAGTTTTGAGAAATTTTGATGAAATGATGAACTCTCGGTATCAATCCCCGGAGGGGATGGATGGGGCCCAGATGGTAAAACTGACCGAAATGGTGCTGAAGGGCCATGACGCCGCAAGGATGGCAGAAAAATTTAGAAATAATGTTTTGGACCTGGGGGAACAAGTTGAAGTGGCCCGATACAGAAGGGCCAGCCTAAAGAAGATTGATGAAGATGGCATTTTCTGCCTCCTTCAGGCCTTCAGCGATAATAAATAGCCTTGAGCTTTCTTTGGGAATTAGGGAAACTTGAGTATTGAGTATTCTTTATTCTTTTGGAGACATAAGTTCCCGGATCCTGGAGTCCTAGATCCAAAATTTTATATTCTTTAAAATGATCTATGTCCTGGCCCCCGAGGCCGATCGGTCACTTTCAGAGGCAGTTAATAAAGATTGTCAGAAGGTAGTTGGGCACATCAAGAGGCATCGACTTGGCAGTTGATTTCTGACAGGGTGGTCTTCTCAAGGCACCGTTCAAAGGTACACCTGGCACATTGGAAACAGGGCACCGCATTTCCCATTAATGAGGCATGTAGCCTTGGTCCCCGGGGGACCTACTTTCTACCTTCTCTTCTCTGGCTCTCTTCTCGAGACCGATTCTTCCGATGTATATTCTTGTCTTCTTTTTTTGATGTGGCAGACCTATTCCATCTTCAGGTCTTTTGTAGGGTGGCGCAGGTAGTACCGGCCCCCAGATATTGTATTTTATTGAAGCACAATGAAATAGGGTTAGGGTTAAAGATTTGTATAAATAGGCAGATCGACCCATTTTCAAGGGTCGGCAAAATTGCTAATTTTGTTATCCATAAGAAATAGAAAAGCGATTCCCTTTTTTAGTTGTAGAGCTCAATGCTCCATTGTTTTGTTCTTGTTAGTTAAATGCTCCCCTGGAGTAACCATTGTATCACGCACTAGTGCTTGCTGGAAAGAATATTAATGAAGAAGGAAGGATTCATGGCAATGATGTTGTTAACGTCCCTGCTTCTAAGTTAATGGTATTTCATTTTTTAATTTTCTGTATGTCCTTTGCTCTGAATGTGTTAAAGTAGATTAACGACCTCTTTATTCCTACTACTGATAAAATGCTAACTGATTGTTGTGTATTTCTTCAGTATTTAGTATAGTGTTTCAGAGTATTGTTGATGTTCCAGACATTTTGGCATGACTGTAGTTAGATGGAACATATTTCTAACCCTGCAGGATCTTTTTCATTTTATTTGCTAAGTGTAGAATGCTCTGGAAAACCCTTACCAAATTGAATCTCTGGGAGAATGAGTTGAAGTAACCAGCTATCCCCCTCGAAAATAGTCACCTCTCCCAACCGAGCCCCGCACCGTCATGACCCGACACCCAGGTGCTTGAAGGCCTAGAGAATTTTATTTCCTTGGACAACCTTTGCAGGCGGAGTTGGCCGATTTCCCTGGAACGTGGTGACAACTTATGACTATTGGCAGACCCGGTCAGCAAAACCTCGACAATAGAAACTGGCGCTAGAAGGAGGGCATGAACTCATCCCCTACCAGAGATTCTGATTTTACACCTCCCAAGGGTTCCCTGAGTTGTAGTTTTAGGAGACAAGCCTTTAGTGGGATTGGGTCCTTTTCCCCAGCTAAATTTGAGAGAGTCCTTAGGTCTACCCTGAATCCCAGAATGTTTGTCAAACTTGAGCCTCCTACTCAAAAGAAGCAAACATCGAAAGTCCTACCAGCCACTGTTGTCTGGGGATCTACCATACCTCTGAATACTCAAACTCCCCAGATGGTTCCGGGAACCAGTACCCAAACTATCCAACATATAGTTCCCCCAATGGCTGCGTATTTCAGAAACATTGGGTCCCCAATGGGCACTTTTTTGGGTGCAACCAATGATTTACCGTCTCACCCAGAGAAAATCTACCCGCGATATGAGCTCTTGGGCTCACGGACCATAGAATAATATTTACAGGCATACAAAGATGCCATAAACTGACACTGGATCCAGCATGAAGATGTTGTGACCCGCATGTTTCCCTTGTCCCTAGGACAAAGCGAGTTGAACTGGTACTTGAACTTGCCTGCCAACTCCATAAACACTTTACAAGATTTGGAGGATGCCTTCCTAGCTACCTTTCGCGTGCATGTGGACCCTGCCTGGTCCCATAGCTAGTTCATCTCCATCAGAAAGGAACCCAATAAACCTCTTACAACATTCAACCATAGGTTCCAGCGGGCCCTAAAGTGGTGCACGGGCCCCTTTATTCCATCCCCAGATGTGACTATACAGACCTATCTTAATGCAATGGACCCATTCGTTGCCACCCTCCTCTAGAGAACAACCACCATGGGTGACCGGGACACTTTGGCAAAAGTCTACAACCTGGCCTTAGAGTTGTCTCGTGGTCTTAATAAATCCCCAGGCGGGATTGGGCAGAACACACCCTTCAATATGATCCCTGGCGGAACCACGTATGTCGATGGATACAATCCCAATCTAGAAATAGGTGCCCCCTCAATGGCGGTGAATCCTCCACCACCTGTGATAGACCAACAAGCAAGATACATTTAGCCAGCCCAGACCCAGATAGTGTTGGGTCTGAAAGTCTTCCCTTGGAATCAACCTCAGCAGACACAACAGACTCAGACACAATCGTCCGGAGTGCCTTTCTTCCAATCGTCTGCGACTGGGGGACTTCTGCCCTCGACTCTGACTAATATTTCTGCCTTCCCGGGAGGCCAACAACAGCCACAGCTGTCACATTGTGACGCTAACACTCAGTTGACTGCCGAGGTCGAATCCCTCTTGCGAATGCTGTCCACTTTGACTATGGACATGGGTCAACTGAAGGCGGGGTCCTACGCACCCCAAAATTCAAATTCCCAGAGGGGAAATATCTTCTCTAGCCAAGGAAACAATAATGCCAAAGGAAGAAACTTTAACAACAGGCCTAGGCCCAATCAACAACAGTGGAACAATAACACTAACACTGGAGGCCTGCCACCGCACCAAAATGCCAACCAAAATGGCGCTGGACCATCCCATTTTACACCAGTCACAGACTTCCAGCCCATGACTAACTGGTGTAGGCTACATGACACAGGCTCGCACAATGAGGTGAATTGTGCCACTTTGGAGAAAGTCATAATGATTTCCCAGCTGGACAAGCAGTAATCGCATGACACCGCTCCTCCAGAGCCCCCTGTCTAAGAGCAAACCCACAGTGCCTTCACCTGTGACACCATCTTCTTTAGAAATTCCGGGGAAGATGAAGAAGAATTCAAACTATCAGGATTCTTTGATGAGTCCATCCCACCCTTCGAGGCCAACGCCTTTACTAACCCACGGACCCCATACAATACTCGAAGCCAAGTTGGTAAAGGGCTAGCTTACACACCCGTGTCTCCTACCAGAGATACTCCTCCTCCCTGGAACAATGTGACTGATCGACCCGTCCCTCCAAAAGGTCCTAGCCGTAACCAAGTGAAAGACCTCACAGAGGAAAATCACCCATTCCTAGGAGGAAGGTTCGACATTACGAAGGCGCTAGAGCAGACCACTACCTCCATGACCTTAATGGAGGTTTTGCTAAATTGTCCTAAGCAGAAGAAGTCACTTCTTAAGCTCTTAGGAAACCCGGAAGCCATTAGCCACCCACCCAAGACCATCTCATTTGAAGATGCTAACGCGGCTATCTTCCAGGAAAATAATGAGGATCCTCCCTTCCTGCTAGGTCTGAACATTTATGGCAAGAATATACACAACTGCCTGGTAGATTTCGAAGCTTTGGGTAACATCATGCCCTTGTCTATTTGTCAGAAGCTCGGGCTCCACCCCACCCCATCTAATGGCACAGTAATCCAACTGGATAATACTGCTGTAAAAATAGTGGGGGAATTGAAAAATGTCCGGATACACTTTGTCTAGGACCCCAGGATAGCCAGCATCATTGACATCCAATTGGTGGATATCCCAAAGACCTATGGGATGTTACTAAGTTAGAATTGGTCTAAGTCCTTAAATAGATACTTTTCGATCGACTTCACCCACTTATGGCTTCAGTGGGGAGGAGAATCAAACAAGATCCGGTTCGAAAGTGAACCCCGGATGAAACAGGCCCTTACCAAAGTTGGGAGAGTCAACGAAGTCCTTTTCTCTGAAACTTCTCCAGGGGTATACCGCCCTCTTGAAATCTTAACATTTGATTTCATCCCTGGAGAGGATCCCATCGTGCTACAAAGAGCCCAAGACCTAGAAGAAAAGGTGAGAACTGAAGTCAACTCACAAGGTGCGAAGGCAACCCTGGCCACACTCTTGTCTGGCACTTGGTGCCGGGTACACTACCAAAAACATTCAAAGCTTGAGTGTGAGCCATGTCTCTTAGTCGCTAACCGGAAACTTGGTGCCTTCCAGAATGAAGGCACAACTGATTCTTCTAGACCCAGTACCCAAGTCCAAATACCTTTGGAGGTAAATCCAGTTGTCATGTCGGTAGTCCAGGAGAAAGTCCCCAAGTCTCCTGACGATAATCCAAAGAAGCCCCCCTTTTCCCAACCCTAGATTACAAACAATGACTTGTGGACCCTGAAGTTCGATCGGTCCCGGTCCAAACAAGGCTATGGGGCTGGGGTAGAACTAATCAACCCGCGAGGAAAATCCTTCCTTGCGTCCTACAGGCTATAATTCAACTGTACAAACAATGTCACAGAGTACGAGGCTTTGGTCCTTGGACTCCTATTCGCACTAAGAAAGGGAATCACCCACCTCCGGGCTCTGGGTGATTCAGAGTTGGCTGTTAAACAAGTCTAGAGTCAATACACATGTCATGACAAAAGGCTGGCCACATACCGCAACCAGGCTTGGAGCCTTATTGAGGACTTTGAAGCCTTTGGCATTGATCTCATTCCCTGGCAGTAAAACTATGTCTCGGATGCCCTGGCTGTTTCTGCCAGCACACTTGAGCCCACGACCGGTTCACAACTCCGGAGATTTTCAGTTGAGATGGTCCCCACCCCCTCCATTCTAGATAATATCACCCACTTTCAGTTTTTTGAGGATGATCAACATATCTTGGCCTTCATGGTGAATGTTGGTGTCTTTGAAGATCAGATAGTGAAAGAATGAGACCACGATGATATGGGGCAGGGTGATGAAGATGATGGGATCATGGACTTTCCCACCAACACCATCCCTAAGGGGATGGTTACTTTAGAATGGATCTTCAACTCGAGCCCTCGGGCCTGTGAGAAAGTGTCATCTTCCCCCGAGGGAGGAAAGTTTGAAAAGGTTAACATTGGCCAGCCCAGTGAGGAGAAGATCATTCACATTGGTACCTCCTGCACCCCTAAGGAAAAGGAGAAGATTCTCACAGTTCTCTGAGAATACATCGACGTAATTGCCTGGGGTTATGAAGACTTAAAGACATATGACACGTCTGTCATGACCCATACCATCCCCCTGAAACCTGACACTAAGCCCTTTCGGAAAAAGAAAAGACCAGTCAACCCCCTGATAGAGCCTCTGATTCGTCAAGAGGTAGAAAAACTGCTATCAGCTCAGATTATCTTCCCGATCTGACACACCACGTGGGTTGCTAACCTGGTCCCTGTGTGAAAGAAGAACGGTGAGATCCGCCTGTGCATGGATTTTTGAAATTTGAACAAGGCATCCAAAAAGGATAATCACCCTCTCCCCTTGTTGGATGAGGTGTTACAAATAGTGAACGGATCTCAGATAATGTCCTTTTTGGATGGATATTCAGGATACAACCAGGTCATGGTCAAGTATGAGGATAAAGAGAAAATAGTGTTTACCACTAAGTGGGGAACGTTTGCGTATAGAAGAATGCCCTTCAGCCTAATCAATGTGGGGGCTACGTTTCAAAAGGCCATGGACATTACGTTTGAGGGCCTCGTAAACCGATGCATAATCATCTACATGGATGATTTGACCATCTTCTCTCGGGATAGGCGTGATCATCCCGCCCACCTCGCTCAGATCTGTGAGAGATGTCACCGGTACAGAATATCCCTCAACCCTAAGAAGTGCATATTTGGGGTCACCAAAGGGAAGTTTCTCAGGCATATTGTCTCTAAGAAGGGTATCTCCATAGACCCTGATAGAGTCGAAGCATTGCTAAACTTACAGATGCCTAGCAGCAAAAAAGAAATGCGATCCTTCTTCGAAAAAATCAACTTTGTGCAACGATTCATCACAGGATTCACAGAAATCGTCAAACCACTCAATGAAATGATGAAAAAAGATACCAAAATTGAGTGGAGTCCTGAAGCAAAGCGGGCATTCACCCAGATCAAATAGACCATAATGGAGGCTTCTGTCCTGGCTAGTCCAGACTACTCCCTCCCATTTTAAATTTACTCATTTGCTTCGCCGCATTCTGCCACGGCATTATTGACCCAAAAAGTTGAAAGGGAAGAACGACCAATAGCTTTCATGAGTCCCCCCTTTAAGAACACTGAGGTTCGATATTCATCACTAGAAAAGTAGGCCTTTGCTCTAGTTCACGCCATGAAGAAATTCTGGCATTATATTCTCTGGAGCAAAGTACATGCTATCATTCTGGACTAGGCCATCAAGTCTCTACTGATGCAGAGTGAATTGTACGAGAGACAGGGGAAATGGATGGCCATCCTTGAGGAATATGACTTAGAGATGCAGCCCATAAAAATAGTCTGAGGCCAGGGACTAAGTCGGGCAATGGCAGAAGATACTCCCCACAGAATGTCAGACTTATATAGTGGAGTCCATTACTCAAGACCCGTGGTATACCAATCTGGTGTACTTTCTGATAAACAAAAAATGCCCAGAGGGATTACCTCCCCATAAACACCGTGCCTTGTAGATGAAAAGCGCCCATTTCATGATAAAAAATTCCATGCTTTACCGTCGAAACTATGAGGGAGTGTACCTCCGATGCATTGACAGAGACCAAGCTGTGAAAATAATTGATGAATTCTATAGACAGTTTGGTACTGGGCATGGCTCAGCTGATGCCACTGCCCACCAGATCTTCTGGGATGGATATTATTGGCCCTGCATACTCAGAGACATCTACGCTCACGTTAGGAAATGCCATACTTGTCAGACTACAACGCATCATGAGCACAACCCAGCCATGCCTTTGCAACCAGTCTACGAGGCTAGACCCTTTGCCCAGTGGGCATTTGAATTCATCAGAGAGATCAACCCCAACTCGTCTGCCAACCACTGATATATCCTTACTGCAACTGATTATTGCACTTGGTGGTCTAAAACTATACCTTGCAAAAACAACACGACAGACATAGTCATTAAGTTCTTGAAAGAAAACATCGTCACAAGATTTAGAATACCCTTCACTTTATTATGTGACAATGGTCTGACATTTTCTTTGGCAAAATTACTCGAATGGACCTACAATTGAAAGATCGCATTGAAGTTCTCCAGCAACTATTACCCCCAAGGGAATGGCATTGCTGAATCAACCAACAAAAATCTACTTGAGGTGATCAAATATTTGCTAGAAAAAAATACCTGGGATTGGCATCAAAAGTTGAAGTTTGCCCTCTAGGCGGATCAAATTCGCATCAAGGCCGCCCTGGGGACATCCCCATTTCACCTGGTTTATGGTGAGAACCCGGTATTCCTAGTCAACTTACAGATCCCAATTTTACAGTTTATGTAGGAATTCAACAACAGGGACAACATCGTGGAAGTTTGACTTTTGAATCTGGTGCGAATGGAAGAATAGCGAGACACAGAACTTGAACATTTTGCGCATCATCAAGTAGTGGTAAAATGATGGTTCAATAGAAGAGCTCAATACAAGGCCTTTCAGATCTCGGATCTGGTCTTGTTGTGGGACAAGGCCCGGGAGAAGAAAGGAAAGCATACCAAGTTCCAACGACTCTGGCTCAGACCATACTTAATTTCAAAAATCTACGGGGCCAACACTTACCACCTGAACACCTTGACTGGAGAACCTGTCGCATTGCCTGTTAATGGTCAGTTTCTCAAACACTACTTTGAGTAGGGTAAGTTTGTCCAAATTTGTATTGTATGTAGATATCCGCCTGTAAATATCTCTCCTGGGTGCCTCGTTGTGAGGCACCCTGTCTTGTAAATAGTCTTGTTGACTGTCTTCCGGGGCAGTCCCCCCTTTTTGTTTTGGTTGTCTTTGTTTTCGCTTTCAGTTTTTTTGGTCTTGATGTTTTGTTCTGTCTTGTAGGAATTGGAATGCTTTGCATAACTTTGGCCTCTGGTGTAATGCCTCTGGCATGGCTAACTTCATAATCTATCTTTAGCACGGTGGAATTGACCCGGCCTCCGGGATTATTTTATGGATCATGGCACATTTTTTGAGCAATCTCCATTGGGTGTTGTCTCCGGGAGACTGGCAATCAGTGAATACAAATAATATAAGGAACAAGTAATTGGACACACCGGGGATAGATTGGTCATACTGATTGGTTGACCTACATCTGAAAATCTAACGAAATTCTTCCCGGGTCTGGAGTTTTATCCTCTTCAAATATCTAAATATAGGTGGATAGGTGAAAGAAGTGCCACCATTTGAATTTAGCTAAGCTTAGACTCAATGGTGAAAGAAGTACCGCCTTCCCCACCTGGAAAAAAATAAAATAATGAGAGGAAAAGTGGGGTTAAACTTCAGTTTTCCAGGGGGAAACGAGCAAATTGATGACTGGTTCGATGTAATTAATACCTCTTCTCTATTCCTCCCAGAGGTCATCGGATTGATTCCTTTCCAAAGCACACACGACACCACTGATGAAAGGCTACGGACTGACTCCTGTGTGATCAGGTTCTCTCAGATATGCTGCTCTCGGCCTGTCAAACGCTTCGGGGGGTGGCTTGTTCTAGTTGTGCTAACCAGAGATTCTCTAGTTCTCAAATGTGCTAAGGCATTTGTCCCAGATAGTCACCATTTGTTATGCCCTGCATCCCTGTCCCTACATTTTGTGTGCAAAATATTGGGTCCCCTTTTTTTTTCTTTTTTTTTGCTTTTTGCTGCAACTTTGCCTTGTCTTTCTTTTCCTTTCTTTTCCTTTTTCTTTCTTTCTCTGGGGTTTTCTTCCCGGTGTGTGTTGTTTTCTTGGTTTGGTTTTCTCCTCTGGGATTCCGGTCCTGGAGGTTTTCTTGTGTCGGAAGCCGGATCCCGGACCCCGGGATTCTTTGCTATGATATTCTTAGGAATATCATCATAAGAAATCCTCAGGTCTGGAGTTCGGAGGTTTATCTTGACCTGAAATCTCTGGAAGGAGGAGGATTACTTTTTACCACGGGTATAAATAGGCTCGCTTGTCATTTTCACATTTACCGCGATTAAAATCTTTGAGCACTTAGAGCGATTTCAAAGCGATTAGCAGAGCGTTTACAGATAATTTATGATAATCAAAGCTTAACACCTTTTGTTGTTCTCAGACATACGTAAGTGCTTCATGGTAGTGATCTTGACAACTTAACGATTCGAGTTGTTGCAGAGTTCTCTTGGTAATCTTTCCCTTCCTCCGCCTTCTGCATTTTTAGGTTGCTGCTTCTTCTTCCCTCCTCTCTGTTTCGCTTTCATTTTCTGGTTTTCTTTGGGTTTGCCTGGTTTTGTTTTTGTTTTGTTTCATTTCTCTGTCGTGTCTTTCTTTTGTCTCCTGGTCTTTGCCTCCCGTTGGTGGGTCGGCTCTGCCAGAAGGTAGTCTACCTTCTATGCAGAGGTTGTTTGTCTGTAAAGTTTGTAAATAGCACGTGCATAGTGTAAATAGCTGTGTATATTCATTTTTTCCTTGTCTAGTTTTCCCGTGAGAGTCACCCCGTGTGTATATTCATGTATATATGTGAATTTTTATTGATAGCCCTTGTATATCTCCTTCTTTCCATGTATATATCCTTTGGCTCTGTGTGTATCCTTTCAGGTGGCTCAACAAACTGGTCGAGTTGCCTTTGCTTCTAGTTTTCGCCTCCAAGCTTACTTCGAGGTAGAAAACCACCTGTTTGAAACTCAGCTCTCGCCAGTTTCAAACAGGCAATTTTCTCTCTCCTCCATCAAGACTGTCAGAGCCTCATTTATTTCCCATGCGCACAATTATTTCCAGCCAAGTGGCTTTCCCTTTTCACACATTTGAATAGTTGGCTCCACCGTCAGTACCATCACATCTATTCAATGCCAACCCACGTTGACTTACCTTCACATTCTTCCTTGCTAACGGTCATTTCTCCAGGCCTCGGGCCCCCTTACCACCCCTCATCCTAGGTCTTCGCCAAATGTGATAAAATTTTCTGGACCCAGAGATATGGTGAAAATCACAAGTTTACGATGTGTTTTTCTTTTCGGACACCTTTGTGTAAAACTAACTTTTCAGGAAAAGAAAACGGCGCGGTGGTAAGATCTCCGGACCCCGGAGTAACTGTTTTATTTAAATAAAATATTCTGATGGTTGCTTTGTCTCACAGGTCCGGACTTCATCTTCCAAACATGTCTGAAGCATCCACATCCTCTCCTCCTAGAAGTCTAGAATTACAGACCACAACAGAGACTAGGGCAGCAGCAAAGTCAAAGATAGAGAAGGCCCTGGCAAAGCTGCCCCTCACTATGAAATTTGTGTAGGATAATGAGATTATGGGCTCAAAAGTTGAGTGCAAAGTAAAACTAATGACCGGTGCCAGTGTCGAAACTTGGGCAAAAATGCAGGCCCTGGTAAAGATAATACACATCCAGCGACAGGCTGAAGACAAACTGACAATCAATGTCGGGGGTTCTAGAATCCTCCAGGCAGCTTGCTTCCCATGCTCCGTGCAGTCCCCGGAGCTCATCTTAGCATTGGCGGCCAACTACAATCCTTCTGTTCGGGCCGTCATGTTCACAGCCCCAGAACCCACAGGATTCCCCACTCCACTGGTGTCCCTGGACCCAGTCACTTTCCAAGCGGGCCTGGGCATCCCATAGTTTGATAGGGCCACAATGGTCACAAGGTCTGATGCCTTGAAACAATTCACTCAATTGGAGGATGCTGCCCAGGTGTACATAAACACCAACTGGCTCAAGGTCTCGAAGAGGGACCTAAAGAGAATGAAGATAGATATCCCCCGCTCTGAATTCAAAGAGAGCATCCAGATGGGGATGATAGCATTAGCCCGGGTATTTGGGAAACCTTCCACCCAAGAATTTGCAAAGTGGATGTACTATTTCCTCCTCGGCATCTCCACTAAGGGAGATTTCTTCGACTAGGCGACAATAATCTCCAATCATGTCGACTCCGAGTTCCTGCAGTTGAACGAGAAGAAGAAGTTCTATATGACTTCTTATGTTTTCTAGGCTTTGGCCCAATAGAGGCCCCACTCCAATGGCCTACTTACAGATGGCATTCTCGGGATTGGCCTAGGAAAAAAGGCACCGTGGGACCATTTCCCATAGATCCAATGGGAGGCCAGCTTCCCTAGTTTCTGTCGGGTAAATGATTCATTCGTTTACTACCATCTACTCACGCCCACCTGGGATGCCGTATACCACCTGTCCAGTAAGGCGATGAAGTTGGTTAGTAGTTATGGGCACTACTATATCTAATTCCAGCAGCATACATACATTAGGGTCGTCGACTTCTCCGAGAAACCCTACTTGTTGCCCAAGCATTATGGGGACAAGATCATGCTGCTGGAATATTACTAGCAAATGATGGAATTGCATACCTTCTTGGCCCACAAGAAGGTCCCCAATGTCTCATTCCCAATCTCCTATGGGAACTATACCTGCAGTCTGGCCGCCGCGAAGGAGGCAGACAATGAGCTAAAATGTTATAACTTGCAGGAATTTTATCTGGCACCGAGAAACTTTGATCTGCATGGAAGAATTGCAATGGCACTGCCCCAGGCTTCAGAGCCCCACCACACACACATGGAAGACTTCTGGGCTGATTGCAAGGATGACATGGATGTGCACAGCTGCCACTATGATAGAATGATGGCCGGGATGATACAGGAGCTAAAGCTCCGAAGGTTCCCAATGGGTTTCTCAGACACTGCCCCCACTGGAGATCGCCAGTACAAGGAAAGGGGATAGCCACGACCCCCTTCGCGCAGTAGACCCCTATACAAGAACAAATCCAGCAATCCATGGCAGCCTCCCAGCAAATGAGGGAGTAGTTAATGACAAGGTTGGCCACTCCCCCACTCATGTCCGGGCCGATTCGTCCCCCTTCCTCCCCGTCGCTGGCAGCCTTAATGATGAAGGCAACTGGGGTGGATCCTATGGAAGCGATGGCAATAGCCAATGCGGGGCCACCTCTAGTCATCTAGAGGAAGAGAAAGCACATCTAGCAGCCTAAGGTAGAAGCAATGCCCAAGGCATCCCTCCCTAAAGAAGTAGAGATCCTTTCTTCCAATTCCCCAGAACTGGAGAAAGAAACAGAATAGGCGGAGGTCCCGGCCAGTCCCCCTCTAGAGGAGGAGTTTGATTTATTTTCAATCGATGAATTCAAAAATATGCAAGGGGGTGACACACAAGCAGAGACTGAAGTCTCAGAAAAAGAACAAGAGGCTGTAGACCCAGAAAACCTGGAAGAAGAAGCTGCAGAATAAGAAGAGCAGCAGACAGAAGAGCCAAGACCGGAGATTGCCTCTGGGGCTCAGGCAGTGCAAGGTCCAGGAGTGGACCAACAACAACTTGAACAAAAGGCATCCATTGGGGAACCCAGACCTGGACCTTCAGGAGCAACCATAACCCCAACCGTCATGTTTCAAGGGCCACTCCCGGAGGCAACCTTTGGGCAGGTAATCACAGCAGCCCAAACTCTGAATCTCAGCCTGATACCTCCCCTACTGCCAACAGATGAAGAAGAAGTAGAGCAGCTTGAAGAGGAAATTCCCAAGGAAGATGACCAGGGTCCAGACCCATCAGTTAATATCTAGGACTAGGATGAGGAGAGGGAAATTGACAATGTTGCTACAGAAGAGGTGCCGGCAGGGAGAGGAATAGGTGAAGCATATGTTGAAAAGGAGCAGCCGCCACCGGACATCGGGAGAGAATCTGAGGAAAAAACTCTGGCAGGAAGGCCACCTCTCCCACCTCCATGGCTGGTAGAAAGAAGAAAAAGGAAAGCCCAATCTGCTCTGGTAATCACTATCTCCCTGGCCAAAATGATGGCTTTAGCTCAGGCCTCACCAAAAATGAAGAAGGCCCGGACAGTTCATACCCTACGAACTGGGCCGGGCAGAGAAGCAATTGCAGTAGTAGAAATGCCTCCCCTAGACATCGATGAAGTGACCGTGGACCCCGTAGATTACAATATCGCAGAGGTATCCTTGGGAAAGAGAGGAAAGCAGGGCGAAGTAGACCTGCTGAAGGAGGCATCAAGGGCAGTGGAGGCCCGATATCAAAAAGAGGCCCAGAGACTCAAAATGGAGAAGGAGAAGAATGCGAACCTTATGGGGTTGCTTGCTGAGCTGGATAGACCCATCAATGCCACCCCTCCACAGACTTCCACATCAGAAGAATTACCACAGAGTGACATAGACTCCCTGCGAGTAATGAAAAAGAAGGCCCATGTAGTTGATGAATGGGTCACTTCGCAGATAGGAAACACCCGACGTTTCCTAGTGTCCACTCTCCCAGATCTATATACGGCCTGGCAGGTCATTCTCTAGGTAGAAGTGCTAATTGAGCAATGGGAGAGTTGACTCATTTGATTTCATAAGGACTCAGCACTCCAGACTAGACCTCACATTGGAGGTAACCAAGCAACTGGTAGAGTCCTTACAAGAAAAGGTGAACAAAGTGAAGTATTCTTTCAATTTATGTAAATCTTTTGTAATAAAGGCTTCCAGGGTGGATCCCCTTAATACAGATACTTATACCCCCAAGGAGTCAGTTTTGGAGAATTTTGATGAAATGATGAACTCCCGGTATCAATCCCCGAAGGGGATGGATGGGGCCCAGATGGTAAAACTGACCGAAATGGTGTTGAAGGGCCATGACGCCACAAGGATGGCGGACGAATTTAGAAATAATGTTCTAGACCTAGGGGAACAAGTTGAAGTGGCCCAATACAGAAGGGCCAGCCTAAAGAAAATTAATGAAGATGGCATTTTTTGCCTCCTTCAGGCCTTCAGCGATAATAAACAGCCTTGAGCTTTCTATGGGAACCGGGGAAACTTGAGTATTGAGTATTCTTTATTCTTTTGGGGATGTAAGTTCCTGGATCTCGGAGTCCCGGATACAAAATTTTATATTCTTTAAAATGATCTGTGTCTCGGCCCCCGAGGCCGACCGGTCACTTTCAAAGGCAGTTAATAAAGATTGTCAGAAGGTAGTTGGGCACATAAAGAGGCATTCTCTCGGCAGTTGATTTCTGACAGGGTGGTCTTCTTAATGCGCCATTCAAAGGTACACCTGGCACATTGGAAATAGGGTGCCGCATTTTCCATTAATGAGGCATGTAGCCTTGGTCCCCGGGGGACCTACTTTCTACCTTCTCTTCTCCGGCTCTCTTCTCAAGACTGATTCTTCTGATGTATATTCTTGTCTTCTTCTTCTGACGTGGCAGACCTATTCCATCTTCAAGTCTTTTGTAGGGTGGCACAGGTAGTACTAGCCCCCAGATATTGTATTTTATTGAAGCATAATGAAATAGGGTTAGGGTTAAAGAGTTGTATAAATAGGCAGATCAACCCATTTCCAAGGGTTGGCAAAATTGATGATTTTGTTGTCCATAAGAAATAGCAAAGCGATTCCCTTTTTTAGTTGCAGAGCTCAATGCTCCATTGTTCTGTTCTTGTTAGTTAAATTTTCCCCTAGAGCAACCATTGTATCATGTACCAGTGCTTGCTGGAAAGAATATTAATGAAGAAGGAAGGATTCATGGCAATGATGTTGTTAACGTCCCTGCTTCTGAGTTAATGGTATTTCATATTTTAATATTCTGTATGTCCTTTTCTCTGAATGTGTTAAAGTAGATTAACGACCTCTTTATTCCCGCTACTGATAAAATGCTAACTGATGGTTGTGTATTTCTTCGATATTTAGTGTAGTATTTCAGAGTATTGTTGATGTTCCAGACATTTTGGCATGACTGTAGTTAGATGGAACATATTTCTAACCCTACAGGATCTTTTTCATTTTATTTGCTAAGTGTAGAATGCTCTGGGAAACCCTTACCAAATTGAATCTCTGGGAGAATGAGTTGAAGTAACCAGCTATCCCCCTCAAAAACAGTCACCTCTCCCAACTAAGCCCTGCACCGTCGTGACCCAACACCCAGGTGCTTGAAGGCTCGGAGAATTTTATTTTCCCGGACAACCTTTGCAGGCACAGTTGGCCGATTTCCCCAGAACCTGGTGACAACTTATGACTGTTGGTGGACCCGGTCAGCAAAACCCTGACAACAAAGTTGAAGATGAGATCAAAAGAGTCAATATTTCTCTCTCATTCTTTAAAGAAAAATTAAATTAGATAGAGGTTAAATTGAGCCTCTTTTCAAATGATTTTAATAAGTTTATTCCTTCCTTAAGGGGAGATGATGACAAAGTAAAGGCTGTAGATTCTTGGAAGAGTGAGTTTGATACCATGATGCCTAGTGAAGAGGCATTTCTTTTGGGAGCAAATGTTGATATAGAAGTATTCAATAAGATATTGGATAAATCCTTCAAAGCAGAGACTGACATCAATAAGTTCCTACTTGATGTCAAAAATATCACTGATGCTAGATGGGATAGACAAAAGGCACAAGTACAGAGTACTCAAGACTTTAAGTAGCTATTAGACGATGAAGTGAAAGCTTGGGAAGTGATGACTACACCCAAGAAAAAGAAGCCTGTAGTAGAAGAAGAAATCCTGGATAATGAGTAAGGCAAACACTTGGCGCTGCACTGTTCAAGACAAGAGGGACAATTATTACAAAAGGAGAATGTAGGTGAGTAGGCAAGCACAGCTATCTAGACTCAACATAAATACTACTAGCTACCATCTACAAATTTGATTGTAGTCCCCAGATCGAGAGAAGAACAAGAAATATCTGCTTCTATCTTTTTGACTTGGTCATTTCACCGCTTCTTCTCTCTCTTTCTTTTTGTCTCTCTTGTAACTTTAGGGTTAAGTTTTCTATGACTATCCAAATCTTGTTGCATCCTTAAGGGATTCCAAGATGGTCAAAAAACCTATATATAGCATAAGAGTTGTATTTGTAAGGGGTCTTGGATGTTAGAATTTTTTGGAGAAGAGAAAATATATTGTAGAATTCAGATATTCTGAATTTCTGTCTATCTTTTGAAGTTGCAAGATCTTTCATGTATGGAAGCTGGATCATATAAATAAAATACGGTGCAATTTTACCCTCTTCAGTTGTTGTCTCTTTATTCTCTGTTTATGCTCTTTTATGTTAAGTTTGCAAGGCATTCTGAAGCATTTTGGTTATTAGGTAACTATCTAATTGCTTGCAAGTTTTTTTTAAGGAAAGAACTAAGTTTTGTGAGTAGTTTCAGGGAGCATACCGCTTTGTTTAAAGATTTGAGACAATTGTTTAGAGGTAACAGGGTAATTTGTAAGGCAACTTATCTGAATTGCATGTGGGTTGTAAGGTAGCTTGCTGTATTTTGTTTCTATGAAATCTTAGTTTATTTTACTCTGTAGCCCAAAGGATAGGCACTGGTTCATAAATTATTCTGATAACCTATTATTGTCCAAGTTATTTCAAGGTATCAAAACCAAATTTAATCAAAATACTCTTGTTACTAAGAACAAATAAACTAAATTCAGTAAGGATCTATGTCAGCAGGACAGTGTCCATTTTAGTGATTCCTTGGAGAGTGAATCATTAGGTTATCCCTCCTATAAGAAAAGGAAGAAGGATGAAAATTCTTGTATCACTGGTTCTTGTTATTCTTACAACTATGATTTGTATGGTTAAATCTTGTATTTGGTTATGCTTGGTCATTTGCAAGGTAATTTATCAGTTGGTTTAACAAAGGTACATAGCAAATCAATGTCCACATTAACACATACTGTGTAAACAACAATCATAAAAGGTAAAACCTACCTGAGTATATGTGGAGCTCAAAAATGAAGAAGGACCTTATCCAGTCCTTAGAAATTAGGCTTTTCTTGTCTCTAAATCAGTATTAGAAGGCATGGTGTTCAAGTAGTTATTTCAAGCACTGTGATTCATACAAGAAAAATCCCTAACAGGTGCACTTGTCTGCTAGCTGAGCTATGAAGCACCTAATTGATTGGTGGTCCTTATTGATTCCACTCTATGAGCTTAGGGTGCACAAGATAGATACTTTCATGGTTGTTTGGTTCTGGTTGACTGAAAGGGACTACAGATATGGTTCCTACAAAACTAGACTATGATGTGGACACACCACTTGAGGTATGATAAATGACATGCTTGTCTATGCAGGGTTGTTTAGTAATGGTCAGTTGGTCAAATAGGTCTGCTAGATTTATGATAATGTCTATCTGAGGGGAATAATTTGGGATCAACAATTTAGAGTCATGAAGGGATCTCCACTTATACTCATGGGAGTCAATCTCAATAGAGTGCTCATCAGATGTCTCACTTCCTTGGTTATCATTGATTGCTATGTGGAGGTATATTTGGTTTTGTATGGTTCCCTCTTTAGAGGCAAAAACTATGCTAATATGTTTCTTATTAAGACATGTTCTATGTTGTGCCCTCGGTGCATCTCTGTTATTTGTCCCTGATTAACTTGAATGTCTTGGATTACAGGACTAGTGCTTTGTTGTCCATAGCCCAACCCTCTCATGTTTCTCTAGGTTGGTTGGAGAGGAAATTCAAATATGCCTTTCTATCTTTCCCCTAGCTTAGTTGTACCATCATACCCAAATATTTGTATCATTTTGTAACCATTACCATAGTTTGACAGGGGTAGTGGTGGTTGGATTGTCTTAGGGGGATCTTGGTATAACCAGGTATTGATGTCTTGCTCAAAAGGATTTTCTTCCGTTATGTCTCCCTATCAAACAAAGGTTATGGGTGGACATCATAATAGAATAGGTTGTGGCATGCCATGAGTTCTTGGGTTTTGAGGCATGTGCGTGATGGTAAAAGCCTCTTCATATCTCTATTCACCACAACCCTTGTTTGTGATGGATATCCTACCTACTTTCTGTGTGATATCTTTAAGATTTGAATCTAAAGAGGAAAGAATACTTGCATCATGGTTAATGACTATCTTTCCCACTATTCGTGTGACATCCTTGGGATTCAAATCTAAAGAGGATGGGATGCTTGCATCTCAGTTTGATGGTACCTGGTTATCAATGCTGATTTGGACCACATTACAATATTGGAAAGGATTGGGATCTCCCTCTATGATGATCTCCTCTCCCTGGTGTGAGAAATTGATGCATTGATGGTATGTTGAAGGTACAACTTGTATTTCATGTATCCAAGGTCTCCCTAGTAGCATGTTGTATCCCAACTAAAGGTCTAAGATTTGGAAGGGAGTATTTTTTACCACAGGACCAATATGAATAGGTAGAATGATAATACCTTTAGAGGACCTTTCCTCTTCATCATAAGCTCTGATATTTATCCTCCTTGTGACATCAATGCTTGATTATGAATAACCTAGTTGCTTGATTATCTTTAGAGTAAAAATGTTTAACCTAGCTCCACCATCAACAAGGACCCTATGGATAGCGCTTTTGTGAACCTGGACAAGTAAGTGCAAGGGATCATTATGCAGGGGTTTATGCGGTGGTACATCATAGTCTATGAATGTCACATGTTTGTTAGTAGCTATATGGTTGACCATCATTTGGAAGCTCTCAGGTGTTATGTCCCTTGGGATAGATACATTCTAAAGGGCTTGGTCAAGTGCCAGTTTATGCTATAGAGATATGTGCAATAGGTCAAACATGGAGATCTGGGCAGGTGTATGCTTTAGTTGGTCCACTATGCTTGTCTATGGATCTGAGTTTTCTTTAGGATTGGCAGATATAGTAGGTGAGGATGGTAATCCTTGCAAGATGACTCTGGCACAACACATTGTTATAGCACAATTGTTACCTTGGTCTTTGATAGTGATTGTAGCCACACGGCTACCAGAAGTGTTAAGGTAATTGATAACCTTATTACTGTTGGTGTATGTATAGTTAACTAGTTTTGCTTTTCCACTAGACCTGGAGGATTTTCCCTTATTGTGATCATGAAAGGTATCATTGAAAATAGTGTGATCAGTTGTGCCTTTGGTTTGGGTATTCATCACATCAATGACCCCTGTGTCAATTAGATCTTGGATAGCGTGTTTCAATCGGTAATAATTAGCCATTTTTTGCCCTTTCACCTGATGAAACTTGTAGAAATCTTTGTCATTATACCGCCTTGGTTTGTTTTCATCTTGTTCAAAGTCCTTGATTTTTGGGAGAGTGATTGTGTTTGATTATATCAACTTGTGTAAAGTTGATTTTATCAAATCTCCCAATGGTATCAAATCTCATTGCTAGAATTGAAACCGTGGTCTACGTTGATTCTATTGTTGACTCTTTGACATAGCCGCCACTTGTATAGGAGGAGGTTGGTTTTGGGTGTATACTTGTTGAGTGGGTCCTGTGGGTTTTTAGTTGGCCACAGGTGCGCCTTGTAGTAACACCGTGGGTTGTGCATATTTGACTATCTTCACATCAATGACACCATCTCTAGTGACATTTTTGTTTTTGTTCCACCACTTAGCTTTGTCCATTGCATTTTTTTTTGTATTTGTTTATGTGGGATCTGAAAGGACTCCTCATTTGACTAAGTTTTTCTCATAACGAACTCCTCTTTTGATGAGTTGTGTGAATTTTAGAGCTAACTATAACTCTGTTGCGAATGACATGTCTAGAATTAGATTGTCAACAAACATGACTATTAAGTCTTGTTTGGGAACATCATATGTTATGAATTTTGTCATGTTCCTCCATCTCTATGGGCACTTCAAAAAAGACTCTCCATCCTTCTATTTGATATAGCAAAGGTCTGTGATGCTGACCTTGCGCTTGATGTTATGATGGAAGTGAGCTATGAACTTTTTAGCCAATTCACCCCAAGACTAAATACCATGAGGAAGATGTGAGAACCATTCCATTGTTGGTTTGGCCAAGCTTTATGGTAACAGTCAAATTAAATGTCTCATTATGTGTGGCTTTGACGCAACTAGCAAAAAACTCTTAGATAAGTTCAATAGGGTTGGTATTGCCCCTATATTTGTCAAATTTTGGTATTGAGAAGTGAGTTGGGAACAGATACATCTATAGAGAGTGATTGAAGGGGTATGGGTATAAATCCTCTGCGGTGTAGGATTTGGTTTACCCCTGATTTTGCATATCCATCATTTGGGTTTGAAGGGTTTACATTTGTTGCATCAACATGTCCGTTTGATTCTGAGGCTGGTGTGTAATGATGTTCCTCTATGCTATAGTGGGTATGATATTGCGCCTCTATGTCCCTTGAGTAGGAGCATAGGATTTCATCCTAGGGGCTTTATATTGGTTTCCCACCAAGTGATTTGTAAATGGGGGCACATGGGTAGCCCATGGTTTGTTTTCATGTGTTTTCTATTGTGATTGAAACTAGGGTTGAAGCTGCTAGGGTAGATATTGCTACTGAGATTAGGTTTGAAATTGGGGTTGCTATTGCGGGTGTTGGAAATAAGGTAACTAAAGCTGGGGTTGTTGCTACAATTTTTGGAACTGAGGAAACTAAAGCTGGGGTTGCTATTGCGAAGGTTGGGTTTGAGGCAACTGAAGCTGGGGTTGTTGTTGCAAGGGTTGGATTTGAGGCAACTGAAGCTGGGGTTGCTATTGCGGAGGTTGGATTGATGTCAGAGATGGATCCCTATGGGCATGAGGTTGATCCCAAGACTAGTGTGAATTAACTACAGAAGTGGAATTGTTTCAAAACACTTGGTGTTTGGTTGGATGGAAGGCATAGCATGAGATCTTGATTGTCCTGGCCATGAGACCAAAGGTGGAGGCATACTAGTGACCATGGCAGAACTTAGTTGTGAGCCTATTATGTCTTGAGTGGAAGATGTGCTGGCCTAAGTCAGGTCATTGGTTTGATTGGGTATAGTCTATGTCAATGTGGGTAAAACCAATGGTGGAAATATTGGAGACACAACAGGTAGCATCTTAGGAGGTTGAGTAGGATTTTGACCTACAAGAGGGCTTTTAGGCCATATAGTTGATACATTGAATTCAGTAGGGAGTTTGAATCCCTTCTTTATTAGCATGGCCAAGTAATGTTTAGGGTTCCTCTCTACAACAATGTCAACTAATTTCATGGAATAAGCATCTAGCTCCACATCTTCAAGTTCTTCTTTTGTGATATCTTGGAAAAAGGCTGCCCCATGGGGTTGTTCAATGAATAGAGTGGAACTGGTATTCACGAAAGGATCATTCTCTTGCTCTATTTCCCAAGTGGGAAATTGGTTGATATATGACTCATCAGGTTGATTTCTAGCCTTAGACCTTGTTTAAGGGCCTCCATGAGGTGTTTGAGACATAGTGTGGTCCAGGTTTTGTAACTAAAACAAGTGATATAAAGAAAACAAGGAAGAAGATCCTTTCTGAGGAAGTCCGAGTTATGTTTTGGACAAGGATAATTCTAAGGAAAGATTTTGATATAACTTGATCTCAAAGTGGTGATGATAAAAAGATAAGATTTTCCAACCTTTTCCTTAGACATAGTCACTTTGATAAAGATGATGATGTTTGATATGATGAGATCAAGGTATTTCGAGTCTGAGCTTTCAAACTAATAGTGTTTTTGACAATAATCATGCTTTATAGAGAAGGGACAATCTTTAATGTCTTGAGATTCACACAATGTTCTTAAAATTTTCCTAGGATAGACACTAGTTTTGGACACCAAATGAAGAATTCTTTCAAGGTTTTAGGTCAAAATAGGATTATAGTATTTTTGGTCAATTACGGTACAACTTCACCAATTGTAGTAAATTGAATGGTCGATTATAGTAGTTTATCACCGGTTGCAGTAACAAAAACTATGATTACAGAAAAAAAAAAGTTAATTATGGTAGAATTCCTTCAATTGTGGCACAATGCAGGCAATTATGGTAAAAGATGAATAGTCTAAAAAAATACTAGAGGATAAGTGTCACTGCTTGACAATTTTGGATTTTTTGGAACAATGCTTCTGATTTGCAAGATAGTTGACGTTGACAACCCTAAAATTTAACACATTTGACTCATTTTGACATTTTGTATGTTTTTTTTTGCATTTTCAGAAACTGATCAAAGAAACAAGCACAATAGACACTATATTTTGAAGAATGAAGACTGAAATTATGTATGTTCTACAAAAATTTTCAAGTTGCATGGTTATCATGAGGTCTCAACAATGAACAGTCAAATTAATCTAGGTCAATGGCTTCAGAATACAATGTTATAGGTCCAATGCTTGAATTTCTGTTAGCTCACATAGCAATTGTCACACTACTAGGACATGAAGGTCCACAACGTAGGTGCCTGTGTTTTTTCTATTTCCAGGTATTGTTGTCATGAAGTGAAGATCTCTTTCACTACACAAATACCATTGGACACATATGTTGGGAATATTGGGGAGAAATTCTAAAACCCCTTACACTATAATAAGGTACCTGTTCAGAGGTAAAATAGGTTGGCCTCTAATTAATCAAGGTTGTAGTAAGGGTTTGTAGTGTCTCTCCAATCAGTTTGTACGTGCGTGACTCACTTAAGAGCCTAGTTGATCATGTTGGCTCCTTAGGGATATTCACCCATTCTAGACTATCACCAACATGCCTCGCCCGAGCTTGGCTAGATAAGATGGAACTTTGGTTTGTGCCTTGTTTATATACTGATCAGAAGGATTACCAGTTTAAGGTTGTTCTCTGAGGAAGAAGCGCATTCCCCAAACAGGTCTTTCTAAAAAGTATAAAGGTTTGTAATCTAACAGTTTGTGCATGTGCACCCAAAACTCAAGACACAAGGTAAATTGATTAAGCTCCAAAGTTTGAAATGTGAACTAAGCTACACCACCATACAAGCACCAATGTTCAATTTTAAGCCCAAAAGTAGGTGTTGATTGCTTTGTTCAATTTTAATGCACCAATTTGAGAGATTTTTTGCCTTTGTTTAGTTTTAATCCTCACGTCAATTTTAAGCCCAAATCCAAAATGTGAGATGTGATATGTTTGGCAAGTGCTATTCTTTTTAAACCCAAATCGACAAGTGAATTCCTTTTAGTTTGCTTTGTTTAGACAAGTTAGTATCAAAAAAGGGATTCTAGCAAAATGAGAATATATGTAACTTTGAAATAATGAATGATGCTTACCAAAACTTACCCTTCTCTATTCTCGGTGATTTGTCCAGTCCTACATAGAAAACCAAAAAATGTTAGTTTAGAAATAGATGGATAGAAGATTTGGATCTGATATTGCAATATTTCTTGTGATTGCGGCAAAGTACTAGCAAGTGTGGTAAATCTCTAGTGATTGCGGTAAAGCACTGGCAACTATGGCAAAGTGATGTTGATTGCGGCATGGATCAGGAAACTGCGGCACAATAATGACAATTGTGACATGGATTAGATAATTGCGGCAAAGTACCAGAAGAAATAACACAAAAAATGACAGAATAATACTATGAAAGCCTGCAATCAATTGCAGTATTAAACCAGTTGATTGCGGCACTGTTTGGACGATTGCGGTAAAATACCAGCAACTACAAAATAATACAAATATTGAAAAAAAGATAGATTTTTAGATTTGTGACTGTACGACCATGGTTGATCAGTCATGTTTGTCATCTGTAAGAGATATTTGGGCTATTTGTTTCACGTCAGGCTCACCAAAATGTACGCCTCTCTTCTGTGATCCATGATTCCCAAGCTTTCCAAAGGCAAGAGTTAGTAGAAAAGGTTTCATAATTGATATGAATCAAGTACACAATACTACTAAAATGAATAACAATGAAATGTAATCAATAAAATGTACAAGCAAGAGAAAGGAAAACAAATAAATGCAAACCCCATGATGCTTGAAGCTTCTATTGTTTCTCTCTACTCCTTCTGAAATGCTATTCTTGATGTTCAGTATTGGCGGGGTAGCATCTATGACTTGAGAAGTGTCAAGAATTTGCTAATTGAACAAGTGTGTGATCGCAAGATGACTTGAATGCTACAATGAAACTAACATAGTAATGGTGCACGAGAGCTTGAAACCCTGGGTCCTTCAAATGGTTATGAAGGGTTTATTATATAGGAATTGGTGTTGATATGAACGGTTAAAATCAATCCCAGAGATAGGGAGATGAATGGTTGAGATTAAAAGGAACTGGAGAAGCCATCAGTAAACTCCACCTCTTCATTTGGTAAAGAGGAGATAAAGCTTGGTTGACTTAAGAGCTAATGGTGAGTTACCTTTTTGAACTGAAGAGGTGGGTGAAGTTACCCATGTGGACTAGAGAGATGGGTGGAGTAACCCATGTGATCTAATTGGAGTTATCTCTTTGAAGATAAATGAATATTTAATTCATTTATTTAATTATTGTTTTCAACATGTGAGATAATTGAATTCTTTTTTATTAAGAATTGCTTGATTTGATGAAATTAAATTAATTTAATTGGAAGGATTTAATTAGTAAGTTTAGATATTTGAATTTAAACTATAGGAAAGTGAATTTAATTAATCAATTAATTATATTAATCAATTAATTATAATTAATCAATTAAGGTTAATTAATTAAATTAAATTAATTATTTAATTAATTTTGGGAATTTGATTAGGTGATTTGGGGAATGAATTTAGAGGAAAATAGATGACTAATTAACGATTAAAAAACCATTAATTAATAGATGAAAATTAGTGTTTTTAATGTAAATTTGCAAGCCTATCCATTTTAGGGTGTCTACAGTTAGAACACCTAGGGAATACTCCTGCCCAAATTTCCATCTGGGATCTCTGCACCTCACCCACCTATCAAGAGATCCTCAATAAAGACCTACAAGAATCATGTGTTCCTAGTGACATCAACCTCATTGAATTCCAGAACCTTGTTGGCCGCATGTTTACATCCTATGGGGTTTCCTTTAAACCAACAAATGTACCCTCAAAAGAACCTGATCATAACCTTCCACTCTGTATTGCTTTCATGGTTAAAGATTTTTCCATCGAGAGAGTCATGATAGATAATGGTTTGGCCCTAAATTTGTGTAATCTAAAATTCATCAAACAGTTGGGTTGCACTGAAGCAGATATAATAAATGATGTCATTACCATCAAAGAATATGAAAATCTGGAGCACACTTCTAAAGGTACCATTTCATTTCCCATCAAGGTGGGGCCTGCAATTCAAGATATGGTATGTCATGTGGTTGATCTTGACCTTCCCTAAAACATCCTCCTTGGATGCCCATGGATCCATTCTATGCAAGTCATCCCATCCACCTACCATTAGTGCATCAAATTCACATATAAAAATGCTGAAATAACCATCCATGCATATCCCAATCCTTCACATACTACAATGTGTTGGAAACCTCCTTCCCACATTCCAATCACTATCCTGAGATGGACATTGGCACCTCTATCTCTAGTTCATCTCAAATCCATTTAGACCCAGAAATAATCCTCTCTTCCACTCTTTCCATGGTCAAGATTAATAACCAGGGTTGTGGAAAGTACATCCTATTTAATGCCTTCATAGTTGGAGCATTGGCAATTGATCCACATACCTAAGGGAGACCGGACAAGAACATAACACACCAGAGAAAGCCGTAGACAAAATAATTGGGCCCTACCACTTTTATCTCAAATGGATTTTTGAGTAGCCAGGAGATGGCACCAGACATCAATCGGTGGCTTTATAAAGACCTACCACCCCTAGACATCAGTTTCCTCAATTATTTCAAAGCAAAATACCCTTCAACTCACAATCTAGTTACATAAAAATAGAACTACCAAGGTGACATCTTGGGTGTTGAAGAGCAAGGAATGAAAGACCCTTTTGTACCCACCAAATGAGAAAAGAACTTAGGCCTTGGTATGGATTCTACTATGACTGGGGGAACCAATGACAATAGCTATACCCACTATAGACCCCTCGACCAAATCATTGAATTTAAAGATGTCCCTAAAGAGAAAATTGTGAAAGCCTACAATGATATTGACGACGACATCTTCCTGGGCAATTCTTTCCTCCATCAGCTGTCCATTAATTCCATTAACCTTCCCCTCCTAAATCCCGAACTCATAGACTAGGACAAACCAAGTGTTGTACATGTTGACGAGTTCCAAAGTGAGGATGCACTCCTAAGATTCATGAGAGCCATTAAATAGAGCTATGATTGGGGGCAAGATTCAACACATGTCTACATATTGGATCCAAAGGCATTCTTTGGAGAAGAGGAGGACTTCAACCATAAAAATAAAGTAAAAAACAATAATAAAAAGGAGAAAAATTGATCCCCTCAAGAAAACCCCTCTAGGGCATTATCTGATTGCAAAAGCATAAAAACAAAGGGTGTATCCACTGCTAAAAATCTCCCTGAGGTGCCAGAGGATGAAGACTCTCCTCTTCCTCTAATCCATGATTACAAGCCTAAACAGTCATTGATCCTCATCAAAGAAACAAAACCCATCAATCTAGGTACCGAGGACTATCCTTGCATCACTTACATTGCAGCTTCCTTGACAAAAGTAGAAGAATCATCTCTCTTTGCTCTCTTACAAGAATCTGTAGATAAATTTTCATGGTCTTATGCCCACATGCTAGGATTAGACCCTAACTTAGTGGTTCACCATCTAGAAGTAGACCCAAACATCAAACATGTCAAACAAAAGCTCTGAAAGATGCACCCAAAGGTAGCACTACTCATCAAAGTAGAGCTAGAGAAGGTACTTCAAGCCAAAATAATTTGCGCCATTGACTACTCTGAATGGATATCAAATATGGTGTCGGTGTCTAGACCTGATAAATCAATCAGATATGTATAGACTTTCAAGATCTCAACAAGGCATGTCCCAAGGATTATTTCCCACTACCAAACATAGACATGATAGTAGACCTCATAGTAGGACATGAGATGTTGTCACTCATGGATGGATTATCAGGATATAACCCAATCCATATTACAGAAAAATATCAACACAAGACAACATTCACAACCCCCTCGGGCACCTTATACTATAATATGATGCCATTTGGTTTGAAGAATGTTGCATAAACCTATTAGAGGGCCATGATAGTCATTTTCCATAACATGATTCACAAGATCCTTGAGGACTATGTAGATGATATCTTGGCTAAATTGGTTTAAAGGGAAGATCACCTAGATTTTCTAGAATGTGTCTTTGATAGGATTGGACACTATGACCTAATGCTCAACCCTAAGAAGTGTATCTTTGGGGTCACATTAGTAAAATTCCTTGGATTCATCATATCTAGAAGAGGCATTGAAATATGCCCAAAAAAGGTACAAGCTATCATAGAAATGCCTGCACCAAAAAAACTCTAGCAAATGCACAACCTCCAAGGAAAGTTACAATATGTGCATCATTTTATCTCCCAGTTAGTAGACAAGTTCCAACCATTTACTCATCTTCTGTGAAAAGATAACAATTTCAAATGGGATCCTTAGTATTAGAAGTGTTTTGAAAAGATCAAAGAATACTTGGCTAATCCACCCATCTTGGTACCACCTATACCCATTTGACCACTCATCCTATATATTTCTACTACTACAATAGTACTGGGGTCACTCCTTGTTCAGTTGAATGATGAAGGCAAGGAAAGAGCCATTTATTACATCAGTCGAACCTTAGTGGGTTATGAGCTCAATTATTCCCCTATCAAAAAATAATGTTTGGGAGTGGTTTTCACCACTCAAAAAATTCACCACTACATGCTTAGTCATACAACCAAGCTCATTTCAAAAGTTGACCCTCTCAAATACATACTCTCTAAGACTACTCTCACAGGTCAAATGGAAAAAATGGGTTATGCTGCTAAATGAGTTTGATATTCAATATGTAGACAAAAAATACATTAAAGGATAATTCATTGTAGAGAAGCTAGCAGAGGAACCATTGGTGGACACATATCCTTTGATCACTGAATTTCCAAATGAGCATTTGTACATGATAAAAGAGAAACCCACTTGGAAACTCTACTTTGATGGATCCGACATAGCCCATGGTGCAGGGGCACGGATAATTTTTATCACACTACAAGGTGACTACATCCCTTTGTCATTCAATTGGGATTTTCCTACATGAACAACATTTTAGAATATGAGGCACTAGTCACAGGACTTCGCATGGCTAGGAACATCATAGATATACATGTCTTTGGTGATTCACAACTTATCATCAAACAAGTCCTGGATGAGTATCAAACCAAAGATGACAAACTGATGCCATATAAGGATATGGTTGACAAGATGAAAGATTATTTCCTCCACTTATAGATAACACAAGTACCTTTCTTTTAGAACAAGGTTGTTGATGCAATGGACACAATCGGCTCCCTCTTAGAGATTCCTCAAGAGTCAATGCAGTACAAATTCTTAGTTGAGCAACTTCATGCTCCCGCTTATGAGAACAATGAATCAAATTGTGTATGTGTCTTGGTTGGTCCCCTATCCCAACGGTACAATGATATCTAGGCTTATCTACAAAATGGTATCATATTCCCTCATCTCACCACAACCCAATGCCAAAAATGTATTCTTAGAGGTTCCCGCTACACCCTTGTACCCAACACCCTTTATCGTCGAGGCTATCATGATGTTCTCTCTAGATGTTTAGATGAAAATGAGGTTGCCTAGGCTTTACAAGAGGTACATGCTGGAATCTATGGTGCCCACATGAGTGGAATTTTCATAGCTAAGAAACTTTTAGGAAGAGGGTACTATTGGTCTACAATGGAACATGATGCTTGTGAGTTCATCAAATGTGCTTACCTTGTCAACAACATGCCAATTTGATCCATGCTCCTACACAGGACCTCCAACCTATTGTGCCCCCTTTGCCTTTCTCTTGCTAGGGTTTTGACCTCATTGGTAAGATTACCTCCCCTCTCTTTTGAAGGCCACAAATACATAATAACAGTAATGGAGTATTTTACAAAGTTGGTTGAAGAAATTCCACTCACCCTCACTACAGATGTCCAGTTCTCAAAATGCATCCTCTACCACATCATCTACCTCTTTGGCATACCCTCCACTATCTTCACAGATCATGGAACACTATTTGAAAATCAACACGTCAGTGATCTATGTGCTCACCTCCATATCTATCATTGTTTCTCTAGTCCATATTTTCCTCAAGGTAATGGCCAAGCTAAGGCAACTAATAAGATCCTTCTCAAAATCTTTAAGAAAGTTGTCAATGATACTGGTCATGAATGGCATCTCCAAATTAACCCCACCCTTTGGGCATATCGCACTTCATACCATACTCCTACAGGAACCACTCCATATTCCCTAGTCTATGGTGTTGAATTTGTCTTACCAATTGATTTTTAACTTCCATCCCTCTGGGTATCACTGAGAGGCCTAATCAATGATGAATATTATCGAGTAGCAAGACTCACACAGCTTGATCTGCTAGATGAAAAGCACAAGAACGCTTATGATCACCTGATTGTCCATTAAAATAGACTCAAGAAAAACTATAACAAAAAATTCCACCCACGCCAGTTCCAAGTACGGGACTTTGTACTAAAGGAAAATAAGAAAGTGGGTACTGATCGAGAAAACAAAGGTAAGTTCAAGGTTACCCGACAAGGCCCATACATTATCACTGCATGCTTCAGTTTTAGGGCATATCAACTCTCCACTCCTGAAAGAGAACCTTTGAATGATCCTATCAACATCATTCATCTTAGGCACTTCTATGCCTGCCAGCTGGTTATTCATTCAAGTAATTTGAAAAAATCCATAAAAAGTATAAAAATTCCTAAAAAATGTACAAAAACAATGTAAAACAGTCCTGAAAAAATCTAAAAAAAGTAGAAAAAGAAGCTGAAAAAAATGGTTGTCCTGGTGAAAACCTGACAAACAAGCACTTGGACAACATCAAAAACATCAAAAAATCAAAAACAAGAGTAAAAAGAAAAATTGTATCCAAAGGTGAAAACTTGGCAATCAGGCACCTTAGCCAAGTATGGGTGATGAAAACCTAGCAACAGACATCACACATAGTAGACCATTCTATTATCTATCAAAATCTCACTCCCCTCCATCTCCATCATCACATCCCCATGAACCTCAAAATTTCATGTATTACCAAGGTGTTCCAACACTATCGCAAGCATCAAACAACAAGATTCAATCAAGTCTCATCAGTAATCTTTGCACATAATCACTTGTAATTAATCACTCAGTTTTGTCCTTGTATATCCATGACGTGTCTAGTATTCTCACCATTGCACTAACACTCAGAGTTGCCTTCATGCTAACCTTCCTTTTCCTTTATATTCTACCTATTTGGTTCATCAGTTGAATGTGGTAGACACCAAAAACATGAGTCCCATTGCATCTATTACATCCACTACATACCTACATTTTTCATATCATCCCTATATTTCCATTGTGTTTATATACATTGTATCATAAAACATTCATAAACATAATAAATGCATCCATTACATTACATCAAAAATACTAAAATATACATTAAATGCATAAAAATACATCTAGATACATGTATCTAAACATCTCACCCTCTATATACATAATCATAAAACATCATAAAACATCACATCTTGCAAGTATCAATGTCACTACTCATATAAATCATAAGCATCGTACATCATAGAGATCAACACATAGAAGCACAAAATCATCATTGATCATCATCATATATATATAATCAGTGTCAATTAATACAATGTCTTTCATCAATAAATACATCACCGTGCACCTCGGTGCTGATATACATATACATCTCATCTCAAAATACAAAAATGTGTGTCACAAAATCCTCTAATGAATCATGTTGTTGGTTGTGATGGTCCTCCTCCCTATCCTAGTGGTCGATGTGGTGACACCCCACTGATCCCTAAGAAGCCCGCTATGTGCTCTGTGATCGAGACCACTTTGTGAATGTCTGTCTCTGGCCCTCTGGTACTAAATCATGATATAATGCCTGATAGTGAGCTGCCTCCCTACCTTCCCTAGCTCCAACCTTGTGCACTATAAAGGCCTTTGCTACTACCTAACTAGCACCACCTGCACTGGCTACCTATCAAGCGATGTATTTCTCTATCTTGTATACCTTGGCCCACCTCTGTGCTACATCCC
The DNA here is from genome assembly GCA_018584345.1 of Thuja plicata. NCBI lineage: Eukaryota > Viridiplantae > Streptophyta > Pinopsida > Cupressales > Cupressaceae > Thuja > Thuja plicata. The sequence continues at coordinate 1,504,834 of MU223497.1, forward strand.
TCTCAGAGGTCAATGCACTAACCTGCTATGTAGCCTACTCCATCTACTCTATGAGGGTACCCAACTAGTTTTTTAGTGTCCCAATCTCTATTCGTAGCTCAACAACATCCTATGTCAATTCCACCATCAAGCACTCACCTAAGTCTACTTTTCTTTGTAGGGTGTCAAGTGCACCCTCCGCCCTATCCACTTGTGCTATTTCTATAGCTAATAAGCCCTGTATCTAAGCCATCTCCATCTGTAGACTAGCCTCTAACACCTATGGCATCCTCAGTAGTCCTGACATTCGCGCACACTTGGTCTACAGGTTGTCTCTCTCTGAGACAATGATATCATGTGTCTCCTACACAACATATCATGTGAGTGGCCCCTGTGGTACCTATCCCTATATTGGAAGCTAAGGTGCTTGATCCTTTCCCTGTGTGGGAACCTGATGTGTCTGATTCTGCCCAACTCCTGGTGGCCCTAGTGGCCCCTCACCCTATCCCACCTCCTCCTCTTGTGCATCTATCCATCGTCAGACTCATCTCCTATGAGGTCTCCTCCTATGTCCTACTGTTGAGGACTCTAGGGCATCCCCTACTATTGTCCCATCATCCACCTCCATATCACATGTCGGCTACTCATGAGCAGCCACCTACACCAGATCTATCAATCGTAAATATGTGTGTGCGGCCCACCATGCCACATACTCTTCTATCATTTCTACATCTACTACATTAAGCCTAGCCATGTAGTCAACCTTTGTCAGAGTCCTCCATGTCACCCTCATAATAATAGAATCTATGTACCTAACCCAAACTCCAACCTCCCTAGTCACATGAGGATGTAGCCCATCCTCTCCCACTACCCCCTACTATAATCTAAATTGTCTCATCACCTAGGATGGCCTGTAGCACTCTATTTGGTGGATAGTCCTCCCTAGTAAGAAATAATTGGTCTAAACATATGAAAGATAAATAAAATCCTCAAAACCATCCTCCCCTCCCGCCTACTAGTCCATCGCTCCCCAGGGCTCGTATGCTCTATACGGTGTCCAGCAGAAAACCTGGATCTCATTGATAAGTCACCGCCAATATCCTATCTAGCCCAAAGAGGTATAACTTAGTGGTAGCCTATACCTACATGCATATGGCTCTCCTCGCTATTGATCCTCTAACACCGTCATCGATTAGAGCACTGTAATATGCTCCCAAGCCCACACTAATAATGGGGTAACACCTGTACCCATGTTGCTCACTCCATGGTACATAGCAATGTGTGAATCATGGTATAACTATCCAATGACAATATTCCCCAAACAATAGGTAGTACCCTTCTCAACCATCTCTTCCAATACCCAAGACCATCCCATCCAAAACCTGTGTCTAGCTAGGTCTGCCAGCATCCTCCCAGCAATCAAACCTACCAATAACAGTGCTATCCTCCTTAGCCTCCTGTCAACTGTCAGGTGCCAAGGCATCCATGTCATGTATCTAGGTATCCTCCTTAGGGGAATCTTGAAAGATAAGTCCATGTAGTGCTTGTTTTCCTCCAGTTGGTACTGAGGGACTAGTCCTTAGATTGATATATGTAAGATCCTCCATACATCCTCCAAAGTAATTGTCGACTCTCTAGTAGGAAGATGCAATGTCGTAGTATCATTGTACCACTACTTGATAAGTGCAATCATCATCCCATTATGTGTCTATATCTTAGGCCATTAGGCCACATAATCTAGTCTCACTATAGCTAACAATCCCATGTCTGCCTCTGTTAGCTAGCCTTCCAACTCCATCATTGGTAGCTAGTGCTCCCGAGATGCCAATGGTGGAAACTGCTCTTGCAAAATCCAACACCACCATGTCAATGACATATTTCTTCTCAATTCTAGCCTAACCCCTCCAAGAATGGGGCATCATGTCCCTATGTCTATTCCCAACCCATTCTTGGCCCCCGTTGGGTCCTTCCTTTTCCCTCCCCCTTGATGTCTACCCTTTTTAGCACAGACGTCGGTTTGGGTGGAGACGCCAGTTCTGCAACTAGCATCTCCAAGCATTTTGCTCCTAGACCCCTATCTTTGAAGATGTGGGTCTGGGTTTGGCATCTTTGTAGATGCTAGTTTAGAACTATTGTCCTCAAAGATGCAGGTTCGAGGATCAACATCTATGCAGATGTCAGTTCAAGAACTGACATTTTCTAGTCCGCCACCCTTAAACCCTCATTAATGCTCCCTAACCCATCCCAAAAGCATAACAAACTCAGAAAAGAGTAAATGCAAGGTCTTGATTGAGTTACTCACCAATACTGGCAACTCCGTAGGTCTCCCATGGGTCCAAAAATGTTTTCCCAACTAGCCCTTTAGCCTCTTGTCCGCCATGTTTTCTCTCCAGAGCTCTTTTCACATCCAATCACTATTCACAAATGACCTTCTTTTAGCCCTCCAGCCCCTCTTATAGCCCCCATTTTCCCTAAATTTTTTATTTCTACTCCCTGTTCATTTCCCTCCTATATATTATTATATTATTAGTCCCATTGTGAAGTCTAAATGCACAAAATTCAAAAAAACATTAAAAAAAAATCCAAAAAAATTAAAAATTGCAAAAATTCAAAAACACAAAAATTATCCAAAATCTTTCTATAAACCTTTCCTTCCTTCCGCATCGATTAGTTTTCTAATTTTAGGGACATTTTGACTCCTGCAAATGCGATCATGTTTTTCACCAAATCAGTTTTATGACAAACTATCCTTGCTCTTCATTTTGTTCACAAGTTTTTCTAGCGAATATCTTTTAATCAACTCAGATCCAATCCTTGCCCGTCAGAATGCATTCTTCTAGCGTTTTCTTATCCAATCCTTCATCACATCAATCTTGTTCATGGCAAGAACTTTGGACTGAATGACTGCTTGGTCATGAGGCCTTCTTTATTGATTTTATCTTTTTGTGTCAGTTTAAACCTACTCACCACTACCTCTATCTGCTATATCTTGGTGCATTGTGACTAGTGGCTACTGATACATGTATCTTTTACAGTGTGCTTTTGTTTGAGCGTCTAGTCCATACAAAGGAATCTTTTCATCTGTGTTTTCTAACACTTGATGCATACCCCCTTTTGCAATATCAAAATCGGATGTGCTCTCCATATTTTTCATACAAATGGATCTCCAAGGCTTGTTAGTTGCATTTAATTTCATCATTGCATTTGCATTCTTAGTTGCATTCATGCTTGCATGTCAGAAGGCTTCTATTTATTACCTCCTCTCCCTTCCTCCATCCTGATGCATCCTTTTTCAAGAAAATCCCACAACATTGTCTTTGTTGTGTTCTTTTCTCGTTGTTGCTTCAACACAACTCCTAGAAACCCTCTTCCTCTAGGGGAACTTATTTTCTTTTCTTTGACGCAATGTCAATTGTGACACCACATCAAAGAAGGGCAAAATGTAGATGTCCAAAAATATTAATATAATTATTCATCTAACTATTTAACTTAATCAATTAAATAGTTTCATTGTTAGTATTTATCAATAATCTAAATACTATCCTAATGTATTTTATTTAAATACATTTGCCTCACAAAATCGTCTTTTAATAAATTATATTTATTAAAAAATCCTCCATATCCCTAATTCTTCTAAGCTATGATTTATTCAAATCTAATTTGAATTATAATCTAAACCCAACCTAGAGACCTATTAATCCAAGCTATAAGTCTACCCTAAGCCTACCCTATTCCTACTCTACACCCATCACCTCACTTCCTAAGCATAATTCCCTGCCTAATCATCCTATGATCCTACTTAAAAATATGATTCCTAACCCTTTTAATGCTAATAGAATGCTCACACGTGTGAAAATTCTCTCCAAAATGGTCACCCATTCCTCTTAAATACTCTTACATCTGTGTCCCCCACTTGAAAATCTTGAGCCACTCAAACATTTAATGCTATGTTTGACTCCAAATTGGCCATCCCTTCCAAGCCCATGTGTCCCTTATGTGGCTCTTATGTGGATTCCACATAGGTTCCACCTCATTCAAGCCCTTCTCTTCTCTCCCAAAAATCTATAAATAGAGGCCTTCTCCTCTTGTATTGGCATATGCCATTTTGGATTGTTATTATGCTATTTTAGTTTTAGAAGCTCATTTCTAGTTTTCATGCTTTTTATGCTTAAATCACTTAGAAGTTACATGCTAGGATAATTTTCAATGAATCATAGTTTTTTCTTGCATGTTACATATCATTTTCATAGTTGAGAAGAATTTGAGACTGTCAGAAACACTGAGCGGGGCGGGGGGGGTGAATCAGTGTTTGTCTATTTATTACTTTTAGCAACTTAAACATAAATAAAACATACATTCAATGAAGCTTAACATAATAAGTCATAACACATGATATGATTATGGTGAAACCTTGATCAGAGGAAAACTCCAGTGGGAATTAGTACCCACAAATATTGTACTAGTATAGTGAACCTGATAAAGTTCCTTTGCCCTATTAGAAGCAATCTTTACAATGCAAGTACAATGACCTAGTTAAAGGTTTGACCCTATTAGGAGTCTTTTACAAAACCCTGTTAAAGGTATATGGCTCACTACCTAGACTCACTACCCAATAGGATGAAAGCTACAACCTTCTGATAGTTGATATACACTATATCAAAAGTGAACTGTTGTGTTGACACTATTGTCTGATCAGTTCTATGTATGCGTGAATTCTCTTACTCTCTTAAAGAGATTTATCTCACACTGAATTCATCATACTTCTCTTCTATATCTTTCTCTTAGATATTAATCAACACTTGTAACATAACTTTACATTACATACTTATATGTTCATACCTGAATATACGCAACTCAAAACAAGACTGTAGTTGGCCCTAGAAACATAATACACAATGCTTTTGAGAAATTCATCTTAAGCATGTTTACAAAAATACTAATTACATCATTACAAACATATAATCAAAGGCATTTGGTTGTTACATAACAAAATAATTCACGCTAATCAAAACACTAGTCGGCTTTCATGCTCTATCTTCTGGACTGCTAGTGTACTGATCTGTCTGTAACTTCTCCATACTATCATACCATACTGTGTATATTTGGACTTAGCATTTATACATCACATAGAACATATATCTAAATGCGCATACTCTGATTCGATGTCTTGCACGTGCACTGATGTGCTGATCATTGTATATCTCTGTCTGCCCTATTTTCCATACTTAGTCATTTTGTCTTTCATGACAGAAACTTAATATGACTTTTTTGCCATAATGAAAACACAAAAATAGTCATATGTCCTCTAGGAGTCAACTTTCCAACAATCTCCCCCTTTTTCATTAATAACAAAAAAGGAATGCGGCCAAGTTACTCAAAATGACTTAACACCAAAAAACTATATATCTTAACATCTTTTACATATATACATATACTTCTCTCCATATATACATATTCTATATTACTCCCCATTTGACATTAATGACAAAGGTGTGCAAAAACTTGTAAGTTTCAAGATACTTACTCCATGTAAACATTAGGGTACATAATCTAAAGAGATTGGATCTCTTTCTTCTAGAATACTTTCATTGCATCAACTGTTTGTAGATGCACGCATAATGCATATGTCAGCTTCTCCATCTTTATCAGATCCATGCAAGGACCTTGGTCATATGTCACAATGGTGGCATCAATCTATTTGATGTTCTCATTTAGGACTGCTAGAGAGGGCACAAGTGCATTTCTTAACTGAGTTTGTCTGACTCTTATCTTGTTGATCTCCAACTTAGCCTTTTTAGTTTTGTCTAACTGACCTTGATGGACATTGCTACATATGTTCATATATTGGGTAGATGTCTCAACTGATTTTCTGATAGTGTCCACCATGATCTCTACCTCTTCTATCTTCTTGATATATTCAGAGGTGAACTTCACTCTATCCATGCAGTTTGCTATGACTTTCTTTCCCTTAGCTATCAATTCTTTCAATATGGATTTCCCAATCTTTAAAGATTTTAGGTCTAAGGTAAAATTCTTTACCAATTCATTCAGTCTCTCCTTTTTATATTCATCTTCTGCAATTCTAGTAGCTAAGTCTACTAGGCATGTAAATTGTGATTTTAAGTTTGTTAGAATGCTGTCCACATCTTCAACTGATTGGACTTTGGCTACTTTCTTGTCTGCAGGCACTAAGTCATTCAACATGTTTACTGATTCCAAAAAGTAAGGGTTCCTCATCACTTGTTTCTCTTTTTCTTTGTCCATAGAAAGAAAACTGATCTTAATCAGGTCTTCTTGTCCCTATGCATCCAGACTTATTGAATCAGGAGTTAACCTTGACAACAATGAAGTAGATGGTTGAGTGGATGGTGAGAATATAGTATTATGACTGGTATCCATGCATTCACTCTTTAACGGTATCTCTTTGACTAGTGTCACATTATCTTGAGTATCTTTCTCTTCATTCAAGTCAATTGGGTCATTGGAGGGAACATCATCTTGTTGTACAGATGTATCATCAGTGCACATCTCTTCAGTGCTTACAAATGCTTTATCAAATTTGTCCATGTCTTTTTCAGATGCTATCAAGGATATCTTGATATTATCAACCACTCTAGTATCTTCTGAGTCTTTTGTTGTGTCAGAAGCTATTGTCACTAAGGGCATTGAAACCTGTGGACCTGTTATAGATGCTCTCTGAATCACTATTTCTATAACCTATTTGGCAGGAGCTTGAGTTACCTTTGTAGTAGGCATCATTGATGGATACATGTGTCTATCCATAAACACTTGTGCAAATTCCTTTTCAGTTTGTTTTCCTATCTTCTCATACTCTTTGTTCATAATCTGTAGAGTCCTTGTCTTGGTTCTGAGATGAGGCTTTACCAGGTCTAATAGAATTACCTTCTCATCATGTGAGCATACAAGGAGAAGATTATCCAATGTTTCTTCTCTTATCCTCATGTCTTCCTCAATTGCATGTCTCTTCATGATCTCCAATATGTTTCATAACTTATCCGATATCACTGTTTTGAATTCAAGAATTGACTTCTTAAACTTAATCATATGAGATATGATCATAGAGTTTATCTCAGTTTTATCAATCACTTGATACTTGTCATACACTTTAGCAATTGTATCTAGTCTACCATCATTCACAATCCTATTCCTTAAGACATTTAGACTAGATCTAAATCCTACCTCAGGCAGATCTTGAGTATTCCTTATTTTTCTCCATGTGTTCCTTGAGGATGGGTGATTTGTGGGCGCTTGCTTCCTTCCTCTAGACTTATTTCTTGGTATAGAAGGAGGAGATGAGTCTAGGTCAGTGGTGGTAGAGGGCATAGAGGTGATCTCTACTTTCTTCCTCTTCTGAATCTCTTCAGCCTTCTCAAGTTCTTTGGTTATCTTGGCTTCTCTAGCTTTGTCAAGATCTTCTTGAGTGACTCCATCAACTTTTAGAATGTTGGATGTAATCTTAGATGCTTTTATTTTTTTATCAGCACTATATAATAAAGAATCAACTGCATTAGTCTTCTCTCTGTAAGTGCCCCATCTTGGCTCATTAGGATCTTTAGGTGTAGATAATAGAACTTGTGCATATTATTCTAACACATGTTCCTCCACTTCACAACCAAGAGGATGAATCCATTTGGTTCCAGGTTCAACTACCTCCATGCAAGTGCAATCTGTTTCTACCATGAAACATATGGTATCCTTACATTTTTCAACTATCTTCTCAGATAGTCTGAACCTTTTCTGCATCTTGATCCTAAATGTCTTGATATCCATATCCATGGCATCCCTCACACTGCTCTCTAAAGTGGCTTTAAGTGAAATCTGAGACATTGTGGTTTTTCTCTTGTCTAGGTAAAGGTTTGCAACCTTTCCAACAATATGGTAGTATAAGTAGATGATCAAAGATCCAAACCTAAATGTCTTTCTCCTATCATGCTTGATGATTCGAATGTTGTCAATCAATTATGTGCGCAATATCTCACATAGATTGTACTGAGTGTTATCCTTCACCATTTTGATGGATACTAGGACTGTTGCTATAGAGACACTATTTAACCTACTTGCTTGCTGAAACTTATACCCAAGTATCATAGTTAGAAGCTTTATGTCATTTTCCTTGATAGGGTCAACTATCATCCTACGCTTGGCACTTCTAGATAAGAAAACTTGTTAAACTTGCTTCTTGACATCCTTTCTAGTAGGAAGAACTAGTCCAATTTTAGGAAGTCCAATTAATTCTTGGATTAGGTCTATAGTGATGCAAACAGGAACCTCACCAATCTAGTAAAGGTCATCATGTATTCTGCTTAGTAAAATCTTCACCCAGTCTAGCTCATCAAACTCATGCACATTAGAGTATTCAAAAATAGGGTTATCAATCAAGTGCGTGAACTCATCCTTGAATGTGTAGTCTAGTTTCATCATAGATCCCATATGAGTGGCTATGCTGATATCTCCTACTATTTCCTTCTTACAGTAAATGTACATGAGGATGTCTTCTACATGAACAAAACCTAACGGGGTTTTGGAGAAAGCTCCTTCCACATCATCCAGTATGGATTTGAATGGATTCTTCTTAAATACAAATCTCTTCCTCTTTGTAATATCAAATACAAATGGAGTCACCATACTTACTTGATGATTGCTTAAGTAGGGTTTCACAAAAATCTGAAATGGCACAACTGCTAGGGTTCCATTTCAACTTCTCAATTGTGCTTCTTAACCACCAAATTTGTTATGCTTTCATGCTTTGATTCTTAGTGCTCTAGTGCTCTCCAAATTTTATGATCTTGAATGAAAATGTGAAGATGATTGAAGACTTACATTCTTTTATAAAAGCTACTACATTTAATGTTTGCAACCATATGCAAATTACTCAGATAATTTGCAACTTTGATCACAATGCATTAGAGACAATGCGTGCATGCATACTGTAATATCATGTGCTCATAACCATGAATCCATAGGTGCATACTTAGAGGTGAGTATACCAGCCGCGTAGGGGTCCTGAGCTAGAATAGCTCCCCCTAAGATGAAGAAGTTCTATTCAAGCAGAAATAGAGGGTGGGTCCACTATGGATGCATCAACTACTTTGTCAACATCATTGTCCTTCTTTACTTCAACCCAAATTTTTCTTGAATCTTCTTTTTCTTGAACAAACTTGACTTCTCCTTCTTCTTCAAATAGTGATTTCTTAGGATCCACTTGCTTTTGAGTTTTGGATTTACAAAACCTTGACATGTGTCTGACCTTTCCACATGTGTGACAAATGATAGGAGGTCTAATGTTCTTGTTCATCATGTTGCACTACTTTTCTGTGTGTCCATTATAGTTACATATCTGACATGTAGTATTCTGCAAATTTCTTTGAGGTTGATTTCTCTAATTGTTTTGATTCATTCTTCTTTTATTTGTTCTGCAGTGTATATCCCTATGACCAAACTTATTACAAGAGTAACAATAAACATTGAAAGGTCTTACCTCTTTGCAATCTCTTTCCAAATGACCATGTTTGATACATGCATAACAAGCTTTTTTAACTTGCTTGATTTCCCCTTTAGGTGGATCTATTTTAATCTCTTCAACATTTTCAACTTTCTGTGCTTCTAGAGATGCTTCATGTGCTTTCTTTCTTTCTTGCAATGAATTGATTTCAATTTGTGCTACATTTTATCCAAGACCAGTAGTGTCACCTTTTTTATTTTATGCATTAAGATGAGATTGAAGTGAATTAGAGCTTGTGTGGAGTTTATCAATCTTATCCTTTGCTTCTCTTAATTCATATTCCATCTTTTTCTTTATGTTCTCTATTTCCAAGACTTTCATGTTTTCTTTCAAGAGTTCATCATCTAATTGTTTGCTTTCTTTGATCTTTTCTTCAATAGAAATTTGACTGTCTATTAGCTATTCATCCAAATTTTCAATCTTATCTTTCAGAGACATGTTCTCTTCATTGAGATTTTTGACCATTTTCCCTAAATCACTTTTAGAACAATCTCTCAAATATTTTTTCAATTTCTTGATAAGCATTTGTGAGCCATCAACTTTTAGTCTAAGTTCTTCATTTTCTTTTTCAGATCTGTCAAGATCTTCAAGAGCTGCTTCAAGATTCTTTTTCAAATGTTTTGCTTCTGCTGAGTCCATGATCTCCTCAAGTGGTTAAAATTTCTTTCCCAGGACTAGAGCTCTGATACCAATTTTTAGAAACACTAAGAGGGGGGGGTGATTTAGTGTTTGTCTATTTATTACTTTTAGCAACTTAAACATAAATCAAACATAAATTCAATGAAGCTTAACATAAGAAATCATAACACATGATATGATTATGGGGAAACCTTGATTAGAGGAAAACCCTGGTGGGAATTAGTACCCACAAATATTGTACTAGTATAGTGAACCTGTTAAATTTCCTTTGCCCTGTTAGAAATAATCTTTACAATGCAAGTACAGTGACATGGTAAAAGGTATGACCCTATTAGGAGTCTTTTACAAAACCTTTTTAAAGGTATATGGATCACTTCCTAGGGTCACTACCCAATAGGATGAAGGCTACAACCTTCTGATAGTTGATATACACTATATCAAAAGTGAACTGTTGTGATGACACTACTGTATGATCAATTCCGTGTATGCATGAATTCTCTTACTCTCTTAAAGAGCTTTATATCACATTGACTTCATCATACTTCTCTTCTATATCTTTCTCTTACATATTAATCAACACTTGTAACATAACTTTATATTACATACTTATATGTTCATACCCGAATAGACGTGACTCAAAACAAGACTATAGGTGGCCCTAGAAACCTAACACACAATGCTTCGGAGAAAGTAAGCTTAAGCATGTTTAAAAAAATACTAATGACATCATTACAAACATATAATCAAAGGTTCTTGGTCGTTACATAAAAAAATAATTCACGCTGATCAAAACACTAGTCGGCTTCCATGCTCTTTCTTCTGGACTGTTGGTGTACTGATCAATCTGTAACTTCTCCGTACTATCATAATATACCATGTGTGTCTAGAATTAGTATTTAGAAATCACATAGAACATATATCTAAATGTGCATACTTTGATTTTATGTCTTGCATGTGTGTTGATGTGTTCATCGTTGTATATCTCTATCTGCCCTATTTTCCATACTCATTTTGTCTTTCATGTCAGAAACTTAATATGACTTTTTTTCCATAATGACAACACAAAAATAGTCATATGTCCTCTAGGAGTCAACTTGCCAACAAAGATTACTTCCTCATACTAGCTCTTGAATATCTTCTTTTCATCCAATCTTGCATTCATAGTTGCATTGCATTGGGGATCCACTCCATTTGTGTTTGAGAGAGTACATTCACATCCAATCTAAAAGAGCAAATCAAACAAGTAATATAGGGTGCAATAGCTTGTTTTAGCTCAATCTGATGTTATGAAGATTTCTTTTCAGTTCTTTTTTATTTCATGATTTATATGTGCTAACAGGCTAACATTTTATGTTTGAGCTTTCTCCAAACATGTTGAATATTTCCTCATACTACAGGTATACTGTTGCATTATATAATTAATGTTTTCTACAGTGCATTTAGCCTTTGGTAGAATGAGAGTTGGCTCTCTCATTTTTTTCTCATTGTTGAGTGCATAAGAACATTTAGATGATATCTTATCATATAATTCTTGTGGAATGTAAGTAGAAAATTCAATAGGAACTTATTTTAAACTGATCATCATACGTATGAAACCTTCTTCAATTTTGTTCTAATTATCGGTAGTCAGATCTACATAAGTGTGTAGCTTAGGATGTGCTAACCGTTTGGTTATCTTGATTGCCTCTGTAACTTCATCAATAGTCTTCGCTGCTATGTTCTGCACAACCTTAAATTGTTTAGTGTTTTTGTCAGAATCATCCTTCTTTTCCTTATTCCTTACATATTCTTTCTTTGTCTTAGTGTTGGATTCTCAGTAGTGCCCTTTTTTTTCCTTGTTTGATATGTGAATTTTGGTGAGGGCCTTATTATCTTTGCAATTCCTTTCTTTAAAGGTGGCGAATCTGTTGTCATCGATTGTGATTCTGTCCTTGGTGGAGAATCAGTCTTTATTCTTTCTCTCTTTTTGGCCTTGGGTGCCTCAACTTGTCCTTCATCAGACTCATTGGCATCAACATCTTGTTTTGGTTCTTCATCCTTATCGACTAAGGTCTGCACCTCGGTATCATCATCTGCCTATTCCACTTCTTCATCTTAGATAGAAAACTTTCTTTTCAAAGTCTTCAAAATCTCGGTCTTCTTCCTACTTATCTTCTCAACTTGTAGACCAATAGATATTTGGGTCTTTGCTTCTTCATATGTGCCAAGTCTAATGGATAATTTTCCAACTGGTTCATTTAAAAACTTTTCTATAGCATCAGAAGCGATGTCAATGTCTAACTCATAATCCATCAGAGGTAGCCATGCTAACCTCAGTTGTACTTGTTTGATAAGAGTATTATATGTGTCAACTATAAAATAGATTTCATTCTTATATTTTTCTACCAAATGTACTGGTATTCATGTTCTCTTTTCAATCCTAGCTCTGAACTTTGTAAAGTAATCATTTATAACTGGTTCAAAATTTGTACCTAAACTTGTAATAAAATCATTGATTTGTAGTGTAATCAATCGGTTGGTCTTCCATTTCATGGTACTGATGGAGGGAAAGAAATTCTATAGATAGAAGAATGTACATAGAAGTAGTGAACAAAACTTACAAGTGTTTGATCGTGCTGATTGGATAGTTTTCATGTTCTCTTGAAGTTGTCTCTGTAACAACTCGGCTAGGTCAAGTTGTAAACCTTCCTTTACAATTTTGTAGGCAATTTCAATAGCTCTACATGTAACATTGTTCGGTCTTCTTAACTAGAAGATATTATAACATAAGCACCAAACCTAAGTTCAAGATCACCGATTGAGTTGATCTTTAGACCTCTTTCATCCCATATGGCTCCTATAATATTTTCTATCTTGGTTCTGGGTGAGTACCTTAAGGATTTTTATTTGTCTAAGGTGGGGTACCCTGTTAGTGCATGAATCATATCTTTAATTATCCATTTTTTTTCATCTAGCTAGAGTTTCCCATCATGTACTCTTCTCAAAACAATGCGGATCCATTCAGTTCAAAATAGCTTTGGGAAATTTAGGGCATTGGTTAACCATTTGACCTCCAGATGTTTATGATTGTCTTTAATTTTCCATCAATACATATTGAGGGGTATGTAGACATGATCTCAAAAACCCCTATTTCACCTATCTTATAGTGAATGTATGCACCTACATCTTGAACTAACAAAACCCTAGGTAGAATTGATTAAAATATGCCTTTGTTGTCGGGTTGGGTTGTAACCTACGGATGTATCTTTTAGTTTGACTCTGTGCAAGTGGAGTTCTTAACAAGAACTACCTTTTTCTCCTTCTCCATCCTTTCCTTCATAGTTTAAGATGAGGACACAATTGATTTCTAATTTAGGGTTTTCACAAAAGTGTTTGAATGACTCGGTAAGTGCAAAATGTGTAACAACTAACCTCTTAGATACTCACAATATGCTTAGAATCTCTACAAAATCCATGAAATACTCTGCTGCAAATTTTCTCTCAGTTTCTCTTCTCTGCCCTGTGATCATTGTGTGAACAAATGAGTTCACATTGATGGAATTTATACCAAATAACTTTAGTCAGCACAATAAATGCTTTCCACCAACTAATCAGTAGAAAAACATGATACTTAGTTAACACTAACTATACTTCATCTTGGTGAGTATACTAAATGCTTGGTTGCCTTAGTAACTCAATTGTCTCTCACATATTCATCGACTGGCATTACTAACTTGGTACATATTAACTGATTCAACTAGATAAAATAAAATACCATAGTTCATCTTAATTCATGCTAATTTTTCATTTGCACAATGAATATAGGAATTGATGTAATATATAGCTTTGTAAAACATAGTTCCATACCTACTTGTATTGCTCAGGTGGAGACAGTGGAACCACCTAATCTATTGGATGAGTTGTCATCAACTATAGTGCTAGTTCGTGCAGTATCATTTGATGCTCTCCTCCACATTTGATTTCTGATCCTTGCGATTTCTTCAATTGTATTGCCATTTCCATAAGCATTTATTCGGTCTGCACAATCTCTGCTTAAGTAACTAACCTTGTGACAGTGTGAGCATGCCATTCCAGAATTGACCAATTCCTAGACTTAGTTCTCAATTGTCCCATAAAATTTTTTGGTATATGCCCATATTTACCACATGATGCACAACTACCCCAAGTGTTATAATCTCATGCATAATCATTACCTTGCGTTCTTATTTTATTTACCTTTTCTTATTCTTTAGGCTTATAGATGTGCTTTGTATTGTTCCTGCATGCTTGTGATGTATGACCATACATGTTGCAATTTCAAAAATATTTGTCCATGTGTGGTTTCTTGTGTGGTTTTTTCAACTTGGATTTGCACTCATGTGCTTGATGTCCATGCTTATTATACCTATAGAAAATACCATTAAATTTAGGAGGGTTTTTAGGAATACCTTTTTCTTTGATCCTGCAAATGTTTGATGTGTGGCCTATTTTTTCTATAGTGATGGAAAGAGGGCTTCTTAGGCTTTGGATTTGAGTATACATTCCTATGTTCATCTTGGTTTGAAAATTCTCCTTTCTTGGTATATCCTAATCTGGTATTAATGTTTAGCCTTCTTTAATATTTTAGAAATTCATCCATTCTCTTAGTACTTTAATCAGATCTCTTTATCACTTCATTATGTTGTTGTAAACTCTTCAATTCATTTCTCATATTTTCATTCTCTTCTTTAAATACACCAATGTCTTATATTTTTCAAGCAAGCTCATTATTCACTTGGTTTCCCTCATGACTCATAGCAACCACTTGATTGGTGATCTCAAAGTAATGTTTAGTACGTCTCATTATCTTAGATTCTTTTTCCTGTAACTTTTCAGTCATCTGTCTCCTATCATCAACAACCATGTTTCTATCTTGTTGAAATTTCTTTTCATTGTTCAAGTATTCAACCATTCTAACCATATGTGTATCTTGATTAATATGTAGTGCTTTCACTTGTTCAGTAAGTTGTTGATTGTTCTCAGATAGCTTTGATATGATTCCTTCAGATGCACCAGATATGCTACCAGATTCAAATCTAGATGTGTCAAATGGGTCATGAATCTCTTCTTCCTGATAATCAGTCTCATGAAAGTGAAGTGCCATGTTCTTTCTCTTAATCAACATCTCCTTGAGTTTCTCTTTAGCTTCCTTGTACTATTTGACATAGATCTACAACTGTAACTTCATATTTTCAATAGTTTTATCAAGTGTATACCTTTCCATTATAAAAATTTCTAAATAAGAGAACAAGCTCTGATACCAATTGTTGGGATAACAGAAAGGTGTGTACTAAGAGGGGAGGGGTGAATCAATACCCTTAAAAACTTTTAATCAAATCTGTGTAACCAAATATTCTGATATAATTGGCTGAGTATATAACTTCTACCAAACATGTAATGTCACTCCTGAAATGTAAATGCATGTAACCAAACATAAACATACATGAAATTTAAATACACATGACACTAGTATTTTGGTGTTGCATAAAACCCCTATTAGAAGGTAAAAACTGCGGTGGGGATGAGACCCACAAAACTTCACTACTACAGTAAATAAGGTAGCATATTAAAGCTTTACAAAGATTGATCACTACTGGTGATCTTACCCTATTAGGAGTAACAATGAGATTGATTAGATCTACCTCATGTGAGGATTTAGCAACACAATATATGTGTGCATTCTCTTAAGATATTTATACAAAGATGATTAAGTCTACTCTATTAGGATATTTTAGGGTCTATTACAATTGTTAGAGAGTAAAAAAATTATGATCTGAACAATTATAATCTCAATATTGTGGATACATATCCTTTAAGTGCATATAAAATGTATCACCTTATTGTTGATGATAATACCTTCTACCCTATTATGCTTGGTATCCTTCTCTCTATTCTGAGAAATGATTATATAAATGTATTCCTTATCCTAAAACCCTTGTCTGATCTCTAGTGTCCATAGTATGGTGGCTACCTCATCATTAATTGATCAACATACATTATACAATGACATATTTACATTATATATCAAACCTTATGACCTAATTAGGGTTTTACAATGTCTTACATAACCTAAGATCAATAGTGTACAAAATTTACCTTGATAATCTAAACATAGGAGATATAACCAATTAATGTTGTGAATCTATAATTAATGTTCTCATCGATCATTGTAAACCATTATCCAAGTAAAAAAAAAAGATGTTACCTAGATTGATGTGCCATAAAAATTTTTTATGTGATCGCTGGTATTCTTGGTAAATATTATCTTTCAGTGCTCGTTGTTGTCTATGTCGCGGTGTATACTGTGTTCTTGGTGTATACTACTACTCGGTAAAGTCTGACTTCTTAGTGATGATTGCAATCAGTTAACTTTGTACATGGTCAATACACTTGGTTAATTCTATACTTCGATGATCATACTGATTGGTCTTGTTTGTGCCTTTGTTACCGATTTTCCATTTGAGTGCTTGGAACTAATGAAAACCTTCAAATCTTATTTGGAGTAACATCTATTTCTTCCTCAGTAGAATAGTCATGAATGTATTATGGATATAACTCTTGTAAAGTAAACCTAGAGCCTGGTGCCTCTAAGAAAATTAGGTATGTGTGGCTCTCCTACCCACTCTTAACTTGAATTTTTTTCTCCCTTTGATGTAGGTGTATAAGCATTGATCACATCAACCTATTTATCATGACAAGAATCTACTGATAAGGAATCTCATTCCCCATTGGCAAATCTTCATCACTATGTGAGTTCAACTTGAGTATTTTTTCATGCACGGGAGGGAAATTCTTTTTTTATATATCCTTGTTCAAGATACCCCACTCTAGTTTTCTCATTATTAGACTAGAAAGTAGCTTCTATAGGTTCTAATAATCCTTTATTTCTCCTCCCAAGAGGACCCTTTCCTTCGTAACCCATTGTTTGCATTATTTGAAATCCTTTCCCATATTGATGTGTGGAAATGCTAATATGTGGAACCCTTTGATTTGACTCTTCCTCATCTTTGTATAGAAAAATTAAAATTTCATTGTCTTATTCTACCTCTATTTATGTACTAGCCCTTACAAAATTCTCATCATACTTTTGAGGACTTGAGGTAGATTGTTTTCCATGTGACTTAGGATAGATTGGTAAATAAACCATAGTTAAGGAATATTCTTTACCCCTTTATGATGAAGCTTACATTTCTTCTCAAAGTCTTTCAGTAATGTATCCATGTTTTGATAGTGTGTTTCTTTTTCCTTCCCCTTTTCTAACTTTGTACCTTTTGATTTCTTTTCCCTTCTCTAGAAGCACTTGAACTAAAGGTTCTAGGATTTTCATCATTTGAATATAAAAGAGAAACCCCCTATTTACATTTGTTTTATGTGGATGAACTATCATTTTCACTATTTGAATTAGTGAAATTATCTTTTTCCTTCTCTTTGGATGGTGACCTTGTACTAGTTGTTTCTTCTTTAGCTTTTTATGGGGATGAATTTGGTGTGGAAATCTCACTATTATCTGGTATAAATGAATTCATAACTGGTTTGATATTATTACAATATTGGAAAGAGTTAAGGTCACCACTGATTGTTATTCTTGTCCCAAAAAACAAAACTTTAAATATTGATGATATGTAGAAGGAACATATTGCATTTCATGAATCCATGGCCTTCCCAACAATAATTTGTAGGTCAACTTGATGTCTAGTAACTGGAAAACTATCTCCTTTTGAATAGGTCGCACTCGTATTGGTAGAATAACCATTCCTTTAGAATATCTCTCTTTATCATCATAATCTTTTTATGATTATCTTCCTATTAGAATCTATGACATCTTCAGAATATCCAAAGGCTTTAACAAATTTCAAAGAAAATATGTTTAATCTCGCTCCTCCATCTATCAATACTCTTTTGACTCTATGTTTTTGGATTAGGAGTTCAATGTGCAAGGGAAAATTTTGAGGATGATTTAAGGACATGTCATCTTTCTTGTAAAAGGATAGGCCATGTGGTGCAATAAGATGACTAAACATATTTTGAAATTTTTCTACATCCAAATTGTTAGGGATCTTTGTATCAACCAATAAATTTTCCAAAATTTCTTTATGCGATGCTTAAATTTTTAGAAACTCTAAGATTGATATTTGTGTCAGAGTCTTTTGAAGTTGATCCACTATATTATATTGTTTTGATAGAAAAGATAAATTATCAAGCATAGTTGTCTTGTTGGAAGTTCCTTGTAAGATGACTTTTTATTCTTTCCCCCAAGTGATAACATTGGTAGGATATTTTTCTTGTTTATCTTTCACCACTATGACATTGATAGTATTTTAAAACCTAGATAAAGAATTGATAGTATTGTTATAATTATAGGAAAAATTGACCTTGTTTTTTCCCTTGTTGTTTTTTTGGTTTGTATTGGAAGATTAACCCTTCTCATGGTTTAAGAAATGAGTTTTGAAAGTTGTGTGATCTTTATTATTTGCAGGTCCATCTACTCTGTTAGACTCATTCAAAAAAAATTATGGCTCCATACCTTTTCTTTTAGTCTCTACAAATTTTATTAGGCCTCTGGGCTTAAACACTAAAACCCTAAATCCTCAAAGACTTGTTATGTTTTCAAGTTACTTTTCCAAGACACTTGAATCTTATTAACCCATGTGTTTAATTTCACATTGTCGAGCAGGGCCACTTTATCACTTAAACCTTTAGGTTTCATGTTTCCTAAGTTAGGCAGGGTTTATTTTAATTTTTCCCTAAGTCCTAAGTTTAAGTCCCCGAACTACTTTACCCTTTACATTTTTCAAGCATGTTTCATGTAATTCAATGAAAAAGCTATCCCTTAACCATGCAGATGAAGTTCTTTATCCTTCAAGGAATTGCGCCATCACGACATGTGGAAAGTTGTCAAGTCTTTGACCTGTCTACAATTGATTAATTTGTGGTTAAGTCTCAAAAGATCTTGTGGATGGCGTAAAGCCTTGAAGCCAAGATGTATTTGATCTATTCATCAAGGCATTGAACCTAAAGCCTACATGTACTTGGTGGGGCCTCTATCTCTTAATATAAGAATGATAAGGAATATAATTTTTGGATTTAGAGATTATGTGCAAGTCATTGATCAGGATTCAGATGTGCAGTTCACATTGAATCGCTAGATAAAGTCAAAGATAGAATATTTTTTAAAGATCTAGTGAGGCTCATGGATGTAATTTTAATCTTGTGGTGTGTGTGTAATCTTTAGATAAACTCAAGGGTTAACATTTTATTTAGTGACTTACTAACATGAAGAAATAAATTACTCAAGGTTAAAAGAAAGTTATGAGTTAGGTTCAAGTGTGAGTTAGATCTGTCGGTCGATGCATTACCTCAAAGACAAAGATGAAGGTAATTAACCTTTGAGGCATTGTACCCTTGCACGATGTTTCCCAGGTAGGTCCAGATCAGTAACAAGGTATTATGGGTAAAGTTCAGACAAGTTAGATTTGATCCTCTAGTTGGCACTTTGCCTTAAAGCAAAGATGATCAACAGATAATCATTGAGGCAATGTGCCTATGTGATACATGTCTTAACTGAGAGTTGGGACCTGTGGTTAGTAAAGTGGTGGTTATGTAAGCAGTAGTCAAGTTTGAAAAATTCTAACAGTTGGTGGAAAGCTTTAAAGGAAAAATTCTCGAGACCTAATGTTTAAGCCATTATGCCTATTTTCCACATGTCCTCCTATGATCGTGGGGCTAGAAAATGGATGAGTTAAAGACAAATCAAGTATTGATAGATCATGCAGTGGATGTAAAGCCTTATGATGAAGATGTGCAAGATCTAACCTCTGAGGCATTACGCTTGGCAGAAATGTGTCCTTCTAGTAAGTGGGACCTACAAATCTAGATATGAGGTTAATATAGATGTCAGTCAAGTTAGTTTTGATTTGACAGAAGATGCAGAACCTTAAGGAAAAGGTGCATGGAAGATAGTTATCAAGGTATTATGCCTATGTGACACCTAGAAAAATTGGATCCTGAGCCCGGATAACTTAAAGGGAATATACAGATGTATTTTAAAGTTGAATTGTAGTATCCCTCCAACACCAGCATGACATGAAGGTATGTGGATTATAGATCCAACATGGTAGGCGAAATAATGTAAGTATGTCTAGTGCCAACTACTTTTTAATGTAGCGAGGAGTATATGTTAGGATTAAGTGAATGCATACTTATACACTATATGTATGCTTTGATGCCTTCATGTATTCATATGTATTCTTCATGCACTACATGCATGGCCTAGTGAATCCATATATGTTTGTGTATATAATTATTAATGTAAGTGAATTCATGTGTAGGCTTCATGTAAGGTTTTACTTTTAGTTTAATTATATTAATAGGGTAACTAAGAATAATCTGATATCTCAATGCATGTTGTGTGACTTACTAGAATAGTAACCATGATGTCAATATCACCTTCATGAATGTATTTGTAAGAAATATTTAAATTATTAGCATGTTTTTATATCATTAGAACCATGATGCTAGAATTAAAAATAATAGAGTTCAATATAAGTTTATTGTATTTAAGTTTTAGAGGGAACCAAGTGTTATCAAGGAGGAGGAAGACTAAACAAATATGTGTCTAGTCTCTAAGAATTAAAAATATCAAATGTGATTTGTTATGGATTTTTCTTGCATGAATCACAGTGCTTGAAATAACTACTTGAACACTATGCCTTCTAATACTGATTCAGAGACAAGAAAATCCTAATTGCTAAGGACTGGATAAGGTCCTTCTTCATTTTTGAGCTCCACATATGCTCAGGCAGGTTTTACCTTTTAAGATTACTGTTTGCACAATATTTGTTGATGTGGACACTGATTTGTCATGTATCTTTATTGAACCAACTTATAAATCACCTTGTAAATGACCAAGCATAATCATATATAGGATTTAACCATACAAACCATATTCTTAAATATGACAAAAAACCAGTGATACAAGGATTTTCATCCTTCTTCCTTTTCTTTATAGGAGGGATAACCTAGTTGATTCACTCTCCAAGGAATCAATAAAATGGACACAATCCTGCTGACAAAGGTCCTTAACAAGTTCGGTTTATTCTTAGTAACAAAGTATGTTTGGTTGAATTAGTTTTGATAACTTGGAATATCTTAAACATAGATAGATTATCAGACTGTGTTCTGGACCAGTGCCTATCCTTTGGGCTGCAGAGTCAATAATAAGCAAAGATATCACAGAAACAAAATACACTGAACTGCCTTACAGCTCATATACAATTAAGATAGGTTGCATGTCACCTCAAGACTATTGTATCAAATCCTTAAACAAAGCAGTATGCTCATTGAAATTACTTACAAAATTTAGTTCTTTCCTTAAAAGAAGCTTGTAAATAATTAAATGGTTACCTTATAACAAGAATGTTTCAGAATACCTGGTAAACTTAACACAGAAAAGCATACACACAGGGCAAAGAGACAACAATAGAAGAGAGTAAAATTGAACTATATATTATTTATATGATCCAGCTTGTTGTACATGAAAGATTATACAGCTTGAAAAGATAGATATAAACCCAGAAGATCTGAATTCTATGATATATTATCTCTTTCTCCAAAATGTTCCAATATCAAAGACCCTTAACTATTACAATTTTCATGCTATATATAGGGTTACTGACCATCTTGGAATCCCTAAGGATGCAACAAACTTTGGATGGTCACAAAACCCTAACCCTAAAGTTACAAGAGAGACAAAAGAGAGAGAGAGAAAAGAAGCGGTGAAAGGACTGAGTCAAAAAGGTATAAACAGATATCTCTTGTTCTTCTCCCGATCAGGAAACTACAATCAGATTTGTAGATGGTAGCTAGTAGTCTTTATGCTAAGTCCTGATAGTTGTGCTCGCCTACTCACCTACATTCTCCTTTTGAAATAACTGTCCATCTTATCCATGAACAGTGCAGTGCCAACTATTTACTTTACTCATCGTCCAAAATTTCTTCCTCTACAATAGGCTTCTTTTTCTTTGGTGTTGTCATGACTTCCCATGCCTTTACTTCATCGTCTGATGGACAATTGAAGTCTTGAGTACTTTGTACCTGTACCTTTTTCTTGTCCCATCTTACATCAGTGATGTTCTTGACATCAAATAGGAACTTATTTATATCAGTCTCAGCTTTAAAGGCTTCGTCCAATATCATATTAAATCCATCTATATCAATCTCAGTTCCTAAAAGGAAAGCCTCTTCACTAGGAATCTTGGTGTCAAACTCACTCCTCCAGGCATCTATAGCTTTTACCTGGTCATCTTCTCCTCTTAAGGTAGGAATAAACCTATTGAAATCACTTGAAAAGAGATTCAATTTTGCCTCTATCTGGTTCAACTTTCCCTTGAAGAATGAGAGAGCAATGTTTACCCTTTTGATATCATAAAAAAAATCTACCATATAGAGTAGGAAACCGTCTTGTGCACAACTTTTCTGCAATTTAGAACTCTCTAATCAACTTTGGATACACTGCAACTGAACAAAATATCACTTTCTCTGAAAACCTAGCAACTTGGGCTCTGAAATCTGAAAACTTCGTAAAGGCAAATGAATGCACTATCATCTTTTTATAGATATGATTCAGAGTACACAACTCATAATTTGGAAACATTAGTTCTGTCATTAATTTTCCATGTCGTGAACTTTGAAAAACCTAGCCGTAGTTGCACGAAGTTGATAGGAAATCAAATTTTCAAATATGAATCATCAGAGCAATCATATAATTTTTAAGAGAGCTGACATGTCACCTTCTAATTCATTACTTTTCATACATCTCAGCTACCCTTTTTGCACTGTGATCAAAATACGGGCCTATGATTGGTTGTCGAGTGATTTACTCTGTCACATCAACAAACTACCACCATTTTTTAGATCTTGTAATCAGGCGACCACGCGACTGCATTAAGTCTCTTTGTCGTGGGTCTCTATCTTTAACCATAGTTCCATCTCAAGACTTGGTGACAATGTGTTTTCTTAACTTTTGCTGACCCAAGTCATTTTCTGGCGATCAGGTGACACAAGTGAAATCATAGTTGCGAGGAGTTAACCTTAACTCATCTTTCTTTCTGAGACCTAGCGACTGGCCGTTATGCTTAACCTTCATAGTTATCTGTCTGGTCACTCAGTCATGTTACTTAGTACTCCATATTCATCTTATGTGTGAATGAGCGATTGCATCTGATTTTCACTAATTCGCCTACTCGTGAGCTGAAGAACTTTGTTTGACTACTAAATGCGAGTATGTGATGCTTCATTTTTTCCTCATTCACCGAGTCGTGAGCTATTTTATGATCATCTTAAAACATTGGTGAATGACTGAGGCATTGCATGGTTCTTTTGTCACTGGGTCGCAGAGCTATAGCTCATCTTTCACAAGATACCGTGACTTTGCAATTTACACTTTCACAACATTGAACTCGTTGAATCGCGCACAAAACACAAATCGGCCAAAGCAGATCGTGAGCACGCGATAATCTCTTATTTCCAGCTCGTCGCTCAGTCAGGAGGAATTTTCCCTTAAGACACTTTTCTTTTCTGATTCTGTGACCACCGTTGGATCTTCTGATTCTCTCATCTGACGGCAGTCGCTTAATCGCCAGATGTTTCTCCATACCCTTAAATCATTCTGAGACTTTGTGACTGAAGGCAACATACCTTAGTCTTGAAGTTTCTCAACCCATTTCTTCTTTTTGGCGACCTCGCAATAACCTTCTCTCAACAGCCACCCACCTTGTGACACATGTCACACAATCATTGGTTTACTTGCTGCATAACAGAAAACTGAAGCGTTATCATGTTCTGGCGACATCCTGACTAGTCAATACTAGAAACTTCAAATAGTTAGTCACGTAGTCTGAGCTGAAATCTCTTAACCGCTGTTCTATTCTGAGACCACGCAACTGAAGGAAAATTTAACTGTTAGCTTTGGCTTGATTTGGCAATAACGCAGCATGAAGTAATCGCGAAGTCTGAGCACATTTTCATAACTGCGAGAAATCTTCCATGATCACCCGACTAACAGTAGGTCCCATCTTTTATAAATCTTTATAACATGGATATCTCGCGAATACTCAACTAAAAGAGATCGCTGAGTCTCAAAACACAGAAGGAATATTCAGAAATTTAATGAGACCACGCGACACAAAGGGAAAGCAAAGTCGGGATGGCACTTGGAATATTCGCTCGGGGTAACACGACGAGGCGACTCAAAATAGAACACATGCCTTAAGTGAATAAAAAAGGTAACACTAAAACATAAGGCATGACATAGGGTTTGTAATTCATCATTCAACACTTGGATAAGACTAGGGTTTTTTAGGGTTTTGCAAATTTGGCAAGGTTTAGACATGAAAACCTAAAATTTGACAGAGGTAAGGGCATAATGAGTGAAAGATAACTGAATTGTGCACATCAAGACTCAGAGAGCAGGACAAGGAACCAAGAGAACAAGCAAAAATAGGAAATACAACCAACAGTGGATCTGACTGAGGACAGTTAAATGCAAGTTTATACTGAGAACCACAGAATCTCTGGTTGTAGACCCACTCACTCAGAGCAAAACCCTATAGCAGAAAGGGAAATATGTATAGAATTTACAAACAAGGGACAAGAAAAGGAAACTATAATACATACTTGCTTGTGCACCTTGGACCTTTACTCAAAGAAAGGTTTCAAAAAATGCCCATGCACAGGCAACTCAAAAAGATCTCCTTCCATATTCTTCAACAAGTATGAATCTTTGCCAAATTTTTCTGCAATAATGAATGGTCCCAGCCACAAAGACTCAAACTTCTTATGCTTACCTTTATCCTTTGCCCTTGCATTCCATTGGAGAACTAGATCATCAATTTGGAATTTTCTCTTAGTAGCCCTCCTGTCAAAAAGATATTTCATTTTCTGTTGCAGCTTCACATTTTCTTTCTGACTATTTCTTCTTATTTCATCCAATTCATTCAGCTGCATCATTCTGTTTTGCATATTATCAAAGACATCCAAATTTTCCTCTTGAATGAATTGGAAAATAAGAAACAAATTGTTTATAGGAAATCTTTCTTGCAAACCATACACCAACTCAAAAGGTGATTGACCAGTTGCCTTCTTAAGTGTTATCCTATCAGCCCAAAGAGCTAATCTCAGCTTTGTATGCCATGTCCTTTTGTTTTGTTCCAGAGTCCTTTTCAATATTTTCAGTATGCTTTTATTGCTAGACTTAGCTTGTCCATTGGCCTGTGGATGGTATGGGGATGAATATGATATTATAATCCCATACTTCTCACAAAAACTTGTCATTTCTTCTACCTGAAACTCATAACATTATCCATTATTAATTTACTAGACACTCCAAATCTTGTCAGGATATTATCTAACAAAAATTCAGTTACCACCTTACTAGTTGCTTTCCTTGTGGGGATAGCCTCAATCCATTTGGTAAAATAATCTGTGGCAACTAAAATCCAACTATGTCCTGCACTAGACTTTTCCTAAAATTCACCAATAAAATCAATACCCCATATGACAAAAGGAGCTTCAGTGCTCACTGGGTTAAGTAATAGAGCACCTGCAAATTTCAACTTATTGGAGAACCTCTAACATGGCTCACATTTCCTAACATGCATGTAAGTATCTTTGAACAAAGTAGGCCAATAATATCCTGCCCTTAAAATTTTATGGGCAGTGGTCTTAGCAGAAAAGTGACCTCCACACTGTCCTTCATGCATCTCAATTAGGACTTTCTCAGCTTGATGTTTGTCAAGGAAAAGTAGTAGAACACCATTCTAATCTTTCTAGAATAAATCTCCTTGAATTAAAACATATCTTTGAGCTTGCAATTTCAAACTCCTCTTTTGATTGTCAGACAAATGATCAAGACACTTAGCTTTTTTGAGAAAAAAGACAATATCAGCGTAATAGGGTTGTCTCTCTATACTGGTAATGGCTTGATCATTTTCTTCTATTTGATTTGATTGCACAAGATCCAGGTTCTCCTCTGTCATAAGTTTGGCCAAGCCTTGACCTCTTACCAATTTGGTGATATTGATATCCAAATTGAACTCCTGAATCCTTGTAATCCATTTGCATCTCTTACCAGTGACCTCTGACTGGGTAAGAATATCTTTTACTGCTGAATGTGGAACATAAGCCTCCACCTTGGCACACACCAATTAGGGCCTAAAAGACTTCACAACCTTTACCAATGCATAGGCCTGCTTCTCCATTATATCATAATTAAGTTCTGCAGCCTGCAAGGATTTACTATAAAAGGCTATTGGGTGTTCAAATCCTTGCTCATCTTTCTGAAGCAAAATTACAGCAATTGTATGGAATGATGCAAATGAAAATAGGGAGAAAGGCTTAGTGTAATCTGGAGATTTCAACACTGGAGTTTCCTTCACTGCCTTCTTTATCCTTTCAAAAGCTTGCTGAGCCTCATCATTCCAAACAAACTTAGTATCCCTTTTTAGCAATTTCACAATGGGTTTGACAATTTCAGCAAAATTGGCTACAAATCTTCTGACAAAATTAATCTTTCCTAAGAAAGATTGCACACCTTTTAAGTTTTTT
>MU223497.1:1531745-1564851 GCA_018584345.1 Thuja plicata
TTACCCAAATGATCACAATGATCATTAGCCCTCTTAGAATATGTAGTTAAGTCATCTTGGTAAACAACCATGAATAAATCAATAAAATCTTTGAAAGCAACATCCATGGCTCTCTGAAAAGTTGCACTTGAATTTATTAAACCAAAAGGCATCCTGATATAAACATATGTTCCCCAAGGAGTAGTAAATGCAGTCTTATATTGCTCTGACTCTTTGACTAGAACCTGGTTGTATCCTAAAAAGCCATCCATCATTGACATTAATTCACAACCAGTCACCTTATGCAACATTGCCTCCATATTAGGCAGTGAGTAATTATCTTTCAAAGAAGCAATATTTAGATTTATGAAATCAACACACAATCTGATGTCACCATTTTTCTTTCTAACTGACACCAGATTTGATACCCATGTTGAATGTCTAATAGGTTGAATTATACCAGCATCCTTGAGTTTCATCAATTCCTGCTACATTTTGGGAGCCAACAAGGGGTTTATGGGTCTTTTCTTCTATCTAAATGGTTTGACATCTGATTTCAGAGGAATCTCATGTTGGAAAAGGTCCTCTCTATATGCCTTCAAGTCCTCATATGACCAAGAAAAAATGTGCTTGTATTTTCTTAGCAACCTGATCAGGTTTATCTTTATATGAGAGTTCAGACCTTTTCCTATATAAACTATTTGAGGACTGTTTTCTGATCTTAAATTCACTTCTTCCAAATCCTCAACATTGGCATTGCTTATCTTGGCTGAATCATTTTGTTTACTAACAAACAATGCTTCAAGTTCAACCAAACCCCTAGGAATCTGATTAGAACTCAATTGAACAACCTCATTTCCAAAGATGTACTCTTTTCCATTATCTGATTCTAATAAGGAACTGCAATCTATGCTCTGGTTTTCATACTGATCTAAACATTGCATGAACCTTAGAATATCTTGGTCATATTGGAACACTTGCCAGTTGTATATGTTATCTGGGACAACTGGTCTTGTTTTAACCTCGATTATTGATACTCCATGTAAGGTCAAATCATCATTTTTCAAAGCAACATTTGCTAGAAAATCAGCCATAATATTCTTTGACCTTTCCAACCATATTATGTTGAAAGCATCCAACATCTCAATTTGATCCCAAATAGCATGCTTGTACATTTTCAATCTATCATTTTTTACAGCATATTTGGATCTGACTTGTGCTACCACTAACTCAGAGTCGCCATAAACCTTTAAACATTTGATACCATGTTTGACAGCAATTTCAAGTCCTAAAAACAAGGCCTCATACTCTACAGTATTATTAATACACTGAAAAGCCAGCAGAAATGAGTATTTAAAAGTTGTACCTGATGGGGTTATCAATAATACTCCTACCCCTGATCCTTCTTTAGAGAAAGCACCATCAAAATACATTTTCCATATCCCATCTTCTTCCAAGATTAATTCCTTAATCAAAGAATCATCTCCTTGATCTTGACAACAGAGTTCTTCTTTTTGCATTCTGAAATTTTCCAAGTCTATGTCAATGCAACAGTTGATATGAGTATCCTCATATTTTTCTATCATGTGAGGAGTTCTTCTTTCTCTCAAAACATTGACATTTTCTCCAGCAATATTGAAAGTAACATATGACAAGTCATTTTGGATACTTCCTCCCATTGAGGAACTCCATTTTCTTGATAGCAACATGCCATAATGAGGTGGTATATCAACCACCAGAACATTCATTGTCATCACAACGTCAGGGAAAAGTTCCAGTCTATAAGGCATGGCCTCAATAGTACCAATTACAAGGACTTCCTTGGAATCCATAGCTCTACATCTGCCATGAGGTGTGTCAACAGTAGCCCCATTGCCTTCATAATCTCAACTGGCATGACTGTATTGGAAGCTCCTGAATCAATCATACAATTTTTGAGCATTTTATCATAGATTATTAATGACAAAAAAAATGGGTCCACCACCTTTGGAGAAGAAGTAGCATTCAAGAATATTTGAGGAATCTCAGATGTTAACATCTCATCTTCATTTCCTTTAACAGGTGGCATCTCAGATGCATCGACTAGATTTTGAATTTTTATTTTAGGTACACTGTTTAATAATAACATCACTTTTTCCTT
This sequence comes from Thuja plicata, assembly GCA_018584345.1. Lineage (NCBI taxonomy): Eukaryota > Viridiplantae > Streptophyta > Pinopsida > Cupressales > Cupressaceae > Thuja > Thuja plicata. The sequence continues at coordinate 1,533,865 of MU223497.1, forward strand.
ATGTTCCTTGATCCTCATCATTTCCAGGAATGGTACCCTAACTGTCATCTGAGACAAGCATTGACCCATGTCAAGCAGAGTATAGCAAATGTCTGAAAGTTTTGACTTATCAATGATAACATCATTAGCTTCACTATATTTCTTTTGAAACGGCTCTTTCAACCTTTTATTGTCTGTCTTTTGAACATGAACAATTTTTTCTTGGTCCTTTTCATCTTGTATGGAATTTGGCTCTACAACTTTTGTGATGACCTTGACCTTATGTTTATTTCCACTTTCTCTAGGTTCTTCTTTCTTCTAAACATACTGAGGGCCTGATTTATTGTCCTTGATGAAAACACCTGAGGGCTGGCTACTAGTTCCTCCTACCACCCTGTTTCTTAAATGGTAATTGCTTCTAGCTTTGTTCACCAAATCAGCAGTAATTCTTGCTTTTTCTTCATCTGAAGCTTTTCTTATGAGGGGAATGTCTTGGCTATCTTGAGCATAGCATCTAATATTATCATCAGTCTCATCCACTTCACTGTCAGATAAGACTTGTTGATGGTGATTTTCAACCCTTCTCTGTGAAACATAGGAATCATGATTTTCCTCTTCATTGTTTGAATCAATATCATGGCATGAATAAGCATTAGTCATGCTATGATCATACTGTTCCCCTTCATCATTTTCTTGTTCCTCTGTTGCTTTTAAATCCAAGGAAATGACACAAAAATTAGGATTATGAGGGGCATCACAAGCTTCACACCAAGTCTTCTCATTACAGAAATGAACTGAATTTATATGAAGAGGGTCTGGAGTCTTATTATCTATTCTTTCTTTCTTAGGTGCACCAACAGGCTTTCCATCCTTGAACTGAGTTCCATAAGGGTGATTTTGCATTCTATTATGAGGATTGTAATTATTGTTGTAAAGAGGTTTATTGTTTTGAGGGGATCTATATTCCTTATACTCTGGTTCTTTCAGATTGCTCTTAGTAAACCTGGGATCATCCCTCCTATTCAACTTACCAGACACTCTTCTATTCATTTCAATATTGACTGCTATCTTGTAAGCGTCAGTAAGTGTCCTAGGGTTTTTATCTCTCAGATCATACCCCATTTTAGAATCATAAGCATTTAAGTAAGTTTCCAGACAAACTTCTTCATCTAACTTTATCTTTTGAAACAGTTTATGCATAGCTCTCTGAAATCTTGTGTTGAATTCTGTAACCTCTTCATTGTAATTCTTCTTAATATTATTGAACTCATTCAATAAAAAGCCCTTATTTGTCTTATCTCCATACTGATCTTTAAACAACTCAATCAACTCATCCATGGAAACAACAGAGCCATTAGCTAGGCTTCTAAACCATTCTCTTGCATCTTCAACAAGGGACTGAACAAATAGTTTCATTAGTACATCTTCATGGGTGATATTTAAATCATCAACAAATTCAATGAATTTTCTTAAGTGTGCCTCACAAGAAATCACATTATTACCAGCAAATTTTGGTAGCTTTTCTCCTATATCACCTACATCTTTAGGAAAGGCATTAGGGTATCCGAGGATACCAACAAAATCAAATTTTTTATACCTCTCATTATAAAGTGGTTTCCTTTGGAAATTATCATCTTTTTTAGCCATAGTAGATTTTCCTCTAGAAGATGTATTATTCTCTGGTCCAGAAAATGAATATTTTGAAGACTGCAAAAAATCAATCTTCTTTTTCATTTCAATGGTAGCAGCCTCCATTTGAGATTTTTCTAACATTTTTTCCATGGTTTCCTTTTCAATTCTCAATTTCTCCAAATCAATTTCTAATTTGGACATTTTTTCAATCATAGGCTTGAGAGACTTAGGCTCTTGCTCTCCATGTTCACCCATCTTTTGTTTTCCCTTATTTATTTGCAAAATAGAATCTTTATGAGTGACTGGCATTTCTTTACTTTTGTGAGACTTCTTTGTTTCTTTCATAGTTTGGTGTTTAGGAAGTCTTTTTCTATTATTATCAAGAGCCTTATGATCATTCTTTTTCTTTCTTATCTCTCTTTCCTTTTTCATTTGTTGGACTAAAGCCAGCTGCTTTAAAATAAACTTCTCTTCATTGTCCAACATATCAGAAGGGTTATCTTCTGAATCTGAACTAGGTGTAATAATCTCTTCTCTTTAATTTGAATTAGAAGTGGTTGTGCGAGTACCCAATACTCTTTCAGTAGCCTCCTCATAATCTGAAGTATTTCCATCATGAGAGTGTTGAACAATATTCTTATCATTTCTGATATTTGTTTCTTCACCTCTTAAAGGAGTTTCATCCATATTATCCTGATTTCTCTTTTTCCTCCAAGAGGCTCCAACTCTTGAGGATGAGGGGATTCCTTCATTTAATACCCTTTCTGGGTTAGTTCTTGTTTTTGACCTAGTACTCATTCTGTAGGACATTTATGAATGTTGCACTAATCTCAGAGATTTCCTTTCAGAGTCGCCACCCAAAAAATTGGGATGAATGAATATTTATCAAGGGTTAGTATAACAACAACAACTGGAGAAAATTTTAAACCTTAATACACTAGAGATTTCTGAATACTTCTTCAAGACTTTACAATCTCTAATCCCCAGCAGAGGACTTTTGATCTTTTAAACAACTATCCCCAGCAGAGTCGCCAATTTGTTAGGGATTTTTCTTGCATGAATCATAGTGCTTGAAATAACTACTTGAACACTATGCCTTCTAATACTGATTTAGAGACAAGAAAAGCCTAATTGCTAAGGACTGGATAAGGTCCTTCTTCGTTTTTGAGCTCCACATATGCTCAGGCAGGTTTTACCTTTTAAGATTGCTGTTTGCACAATATTTGTTGATGTGGACACTGATTTGTCATGTATCTTTATTGAACCAACTTATAAATCACCTTGTAAATGACCAAGCATAATCATATACAGGATTTAAGCATACAAACCATATTCTTAAATATGACAAAAAACCAGTGATACAAGGATTTTAATCCTTCTTCCTTTTCTTTATAGGAGGGATAACCTAGTTTATTCACTCTCCAAGAAATCAATAAAATGGACACAGTCCTGCTGACATAGGTCCTTAACAAGTTCGGTTTATTCTTAGTAACAAAGTATGTTTGGTTGAATTGGTTTTGATAACTTGGAATATCTTAAACACAGATAGATTATCAGACTGTGTTCTGGACCAGTGCCTATCCTTTGGGCTGCAGAGTCAATAATAAGCAAAGATATCATAGAAACAAAATACACTGAACTTCCTTACAGCTCATATACAATTAAGATAGGTTGCATGTCACCTCAAGACTATTGTATCAAATCCTTAAACAAATCAGTATGCTCCTTGAAATTACTTACAAAATTTAGTTCTTTCCTTAAAAGAAGCTTGTAAATAATTAAATGGTTACCTTATAACCAGAATGTTTCAGAATACCTGGTAAACTTAACATAGAAAAGCATACACACAGGGCAAAGAGACAACAATAGAAGAGAGTAAAATTGCACCGTATATTATTTATATGATCCAGCTTGTTGTACATGAAAGATTATACAGCTTGAAAAGATAGATAGAAACACAGAAGATCTGAATTCTGTGATATATTATCTCTTTCTCGAAAATGTTCCAATATCAAAGACCCTTAACTATTACAATTTTCATGCTATATATAGGGTTACTGACCATCTTGGAATCCCTAAGGATGAAACAAGCTTCGGATGGTCACAAAAACCTAACCCTAAAGTTACAAGAGAGACAAAAGAGAGAGAGAAAAGAAGCGGTGAAAGGACTGAGTCAAAAAGGTATAAATAGATATTTCTTGTTCTTCTCTCGATCAGGCGACTGCAATCAGATTTGTAGATGGTAGCTGGTAGTCTTTATGCTGAGTCCTGATAGTTGTGCTTGCCTACTCACCTACATTCTCCTTTTGAAATAACTATCCATCTTATCCATGAACAATGCAGCGCCAACTATTTACTTTACTCATCGTCCAAAATTTCTTCCTCTACAATAGGCTTCTTTTTCTTTGGTGTTGTCATGACTACCCATGCCTTTACTTCATCGTCTGATGGCCAATTGAAGTCTTGAGTACTCTGTACCTGTACCTTTTTCCTGTCCCATCTTACATCAGTGATGTTCTTGACATCAAATAGGAACTTATTTATATCAGTCTCAGCTTTAAAGGCTTCGTCCAATATCATATTGAATCCATCTATATCAATCTCAGTTCCTAAAAGGAAAGCCTCTTCACTAGGCATCTTGGTGTCAAACTCACTCCTCCAGGCATCTATAGCTTTTACCTGGTCATCTTCTCTTCTTAAGGCAGGAATAAACCTATTGAAATCACTTGAAAAGAGATTCAATTTTGCCTCTAACTGGTTCAACTTTCCCTTGAAGAATGAGAGAGAAATGTTTACCCTTTTGATCTCATAAAACAAATCTACCATATAGAGTAGCAAACCGTCTTGTGCACAACTTTTCTACAATTTAGAACTCTCTAATCAACTTTGGATACACTGCAACTGAACATAATATCACTTTCTCTGAAAACCTAGCAACTTGGGCTCTGAAATCTAAACACTTGGTAAAGGAAAATGAATGCACTATCATCTATTTATAGCTATGATTTAGAGTACACAGCTCATAATTCAGAAATATCAGTTCTGTCATTAATTTGCCATGCCGTGAACTTTGAAAAACCTAGCCGTAGTTGCACAAAGTTGACAGGAAATCAAATTTTCAAATATGAATCATTGGAGCAATCATATAATGTTTAAGAGAGCTGAAATGTCACCTTCTAATTTGTTACTTGTCATACATCTCAGCTACCCTTTTTGCACTATGATCAAAATACAGGCTTGTGATTGGTTGCCGAGTGATTTACTCTGTCACATCAACAAACTGCCGCCATTTTTTAGATCTTGTAATCAGGCGACCACACGACTACATTAAGTCTCTTTGTTGCGGGTCTCTATCTTTAACCATAGTTCCATCTCAAGACTTGGTGACAATGTATTTTCTTAACTCTGGCTGACCCAAGTCATTTTCTGGCAATCAGGCGACACAACTGAAATCATAGTCGCGAGGAGTTAACCTTAACTCATTTTTCTTTCTGAGACCTGGCGACTAGCCGTTATGCTTAACCTTCACAGTTACCTGTCTGGTTGCTCAGTCATGTTACTTAGTACTCCATATTCATCTTATGTGCGAATGAGTGATTGCATCTAATTTTCACTAAGTCGCCTACTCACGAGCTGAAGAAATTTGTTTGACTACTGAATGCGAGTATGCGATGCTTCATTTTTTCCTTAGTCGCTGGGTCGCGAGCTATTTTATGATCATCTTAAAACATTGGTGAATGACCGAGGCATTGCATGGTTCCTTTGTCGCTGGGTCACAAAGCTATAGCTTGTCTTTCACAAGATACCGCGACTGTGTGATTTACACTTTCACAACATTAAACTCGCTGAATCGTGCACAAAAAACAACTCGGCCAAAGCAGATCGTGAGCACGTGATAATCTCTTATTTCTAGCTCACCACTCAGTTGGGAGGAATTTTCCCTTAAAACACTTTTCTTTTCCGATTCTACAACCACCTTTGGATCTTCTGATTCTCTCATCTGACGGTAGTCGCTTAATCGCCAGATGTTTCTCCATACCCTTAAATCATTCTGAGACTTTGCGACTAAAGGAAACATACCTTAGTCTCAAAGTCACTCAACCCATTTCTTCTTTCTGGCAACCTCGCGATAACCTTCTCTCAACAGCCACCCGCCTTGTGACACATGTCACACAATCATTGGTTTACTTGCTGCATAACGGAAAACTAAAGCATTCGACATCCCGACTAGTCAATACTGCAAACTTCAAACAGTTAGTCGTGTAGTCTGAGCTGAAATCTCTTAACCGCTATTCTATTCCGAGACCACGTGACTGAAGGAAAAGTTAATTGTTAGCTTTGGCTTGATTTGGTGATAATGCAACATGAAGTAATCGCGAAGTCTGAGCACATTTTCATAACTGCAAGAAATCTTCCACGATCACCCGACTAATAGTGGGTCCCATCTTTTACAAAGCTTTATAACATGGATATCTCGCGACTACCCGACTAAAAGAGACCGCTGAGTCTCAGAACCCAGAATAAATATTCATAAGTTTAACAAGACCATGCGACATAAAGGGAAAGAAAAGTCGGGAAGGCACTTGGAATATTCGCTCAGTGTAACGCGACAAGGTGACTCAAAATAGAACACATGCCTTAAGTGAATAAAAAAGGTAACGCTGAAACATAAGGCATGACATAGGGTTTGTAATTCATCGTTCAACACTTGGATAAGACTAGGGTTTTTCAGGGTTTTGCAAATTTGGCAAGGTTTAGACATGAAAACCTCAAATTTGACAGAGGTAAGGGCATAATGAGCGAAAGATAACTGAATTGTGCACATCAAGACTCAGAGAGAAGGACAAGGAACTAGGAGAACAAGTAGAAATAGGAAATACAACCAACATGATCATCGACTAAGTAACCAATATCTTATGAAATGGAATTGTTTATGCCTAATCAAGACATCAATAAGCATAACCAAGGACGACTATAACTAATAAGTACCCTTAACTAATGGTTCATTAATATGATTAAGTATGAAATGACACATCTCTGGAAGGAAAATCTTCCATCCAAAAAAGATATAAATGGAGGGATGTGAATCATGAGGATGGTTATGCAAGCGGTTATTATTAATCACATACCAAAGTAACATTCTGCCAATCCTTCCAATATAAGGTTTGACCCTTGTTTGTTCTGGGGGTGCCTGCAAGCATATAAATTCACAATATCTAGGCATTACAAGGATAATTGAACCCCCATCCCTTCAATAATTATTACAAAATTATCATATCATTTATAAATTGATGTTGAACTATGATCCCATAGTTTCTCTTTTGGCATAATGAAGGAATCTATAGTTTTAGTCCTATGTCTATTGAATTTATCTAAAATAAGTTACTAAATTTGTGTTAATGCATGCTCTCTGTGGATAACAATGACACAATTATTCTACGCCTCTTCTTCAAATATATTTTGTGCTTGCTTAATTTAGATTCATACTTATGAAACTTAGTTGTATTAAATTCTAGATAATTGAATTGTTAAAGTTATGCATCATCTTGAATAATAATAATAATAATAAGTGTAATTAATTGTTCTAGTCATAGTCATTTATTTAGTCATAATAGATTTGATTAAAGTGTTTAGATAGCTTATTTTGGTGCTTGATCGTACTTATATGATTATTTAATCTATTGGGAAATATGTCATTAAGATTAATCTAATATTATTTGTTTATTTTTATCAAGTACATTTTATATCATATTAATCTTATTATTTCTCACCAATTCTTGAGACCAATTGATTTATTTGTGACACTACTACATGAATGATGCTAAGATAGAAAGGTAAATTTTCTATTTGATTATGTTAATGGAAAAATAACATCATGTTTTATTCTCTCAAATAGCTGGTTATGTAGCTTGAATGTTGGCATTGCGGATAGTCTAGATTATAGTATGGGGTTTATTATTGTTATGATTTGGTTTCACTTAATGATTGTTTCATTTCAATTAATTTTATTTGAAGTGGTGTCATGGTTGGAACTTCTAATATTACTAGTACTTTAGATTATAATTGACTAACTCTAGAATTTATAAAAAAAAAATTATTTTTGCATTTCTAGTAGCTGAGCATTAAATTGACATGATACTTTTAGAAATCAATCAATATCACCTAAAGGAAATTTTATGATATATTCTTGTGTGAGGTTATGGGATTATGTATAAGTTTATTTAGGCAAAGAATGAATAAGAGAGCCAAGGACATGTTTACTAGTGGACAACCATAACCATAAACATCTACAAGAAGGATGTTTATGGTTATGGTTGTCCACTAGTAAACATGTCCTTGGTTCTCTTATTCATTCTTTGCCTAATTATAGATAACTTATTATTCATTTGATTGCATTTCATCATAACTTGGTTGATCATTAGGAGTAAAGGAGGTATCTTAAGATTTGGTTGTATTTTAGTCCTATATTTTCTAGAAGGCATTTTAGTGAATACTATAATTGAGGTTGGTTCATGGATACTATATTAGTGTAAGTTGGACTCTATCTTGAGTTACAAAATTAGTGTCAAGTTATCAATTTTAATTCTAGGATTGTCCCTATTCCACCTAAGTGGGTGGCAGTTGAAGGGAAAACTGTATGGGGAAACAAACCCTAGAAAGGATTGTATACCTTCTTTCTTGATTTAATAAATAAAGAGTTTTGAATGGGAAAATCTGAACTACAAAGTCTCCGAGCATGAGTGTAGGCAAGGTCATCAATGATGAGCCCCCGAGACTTAGGTCTAGTCCCTATGGGTTTGTCTATGGTTTTTGAATAGGGTTTTAATCTCAGCCATCCAAGTTATTTTTCACGCTACCTGTGACCATTATAACAGGAATTCAAATATTTAAAGGTTTTCTTGAAGCGTTTTCATGACAGTCAAAAGATATTTTATCTCAAAGCCATTAATGTTGTGATCTGGTCTTATGGGTAAGCTTTGCACAACTCTTGAATGAGTAAAGATTATAATATGATATGGAAAGATGCATTTATGACCAAAATTGGCAGATAGGGTTTCTAATTAGATGGATCAATGCATATAGATGCACCTAGTCTCTTCTACATTTATGTTTATCTTCTCTCTAAATCATGCCTTGGAAATTATTGCACCTCAGAGTACTGTGTTCACATCCATGGACTAGGTTAGTTGATTTCATATCAGATTTGCACAAATTCAAGAGAAAGATAGGGTTTCAAATTGATCATAGAATTGAATTCTTTGAATACTTGCATTGACTGGTTGTAAAACCTAACCCTAAATGGTCTGAATCTTGTTGCATTCTTTTTCCTATAAAGGAATTTTCAAGACCATTTAGTGAGGGCTGGAGGATTGGAGAGTAGAAAGAATTAGGCTTATACTTATTTCTAGTCTAGGATTTAGAAGATTTTCTTCAAACTGTATTAAGATACAATTGAAAGTTGTGTGATCCTTTGCATATTGTCTTATTTTTTATTTCCTTGTCATATTGTTGCAGAAACAAGTTTTCATCATACTTCATATAGGTCTTCATAGAATTTAAGTCTCTCCTTTGTGTTACCTGTTGAGTTGTAAGTTTTTTGGCTTACTGTATGAGTTCTCCTTATGCATATGTGTATTCCATAAATTATTTGATCTTAGATAAAATTAAAATGCTTTGGATATTACATTGATTCTATTGGATTATCTACTTAAGGATCTTGTAGTGTGTAGTCTGAGATATTTTATGTTTATGGTTTTGAATCTATACCAAAAGGTTTTTTAGTTTCAATATTGTATTTAGGAGTTTATCCAATGGATAAGGCACTGATCTAGAACTAGTGTATTCTATGGAGATATATGTCTGATAGGTTTGGCTATATTCGATTCCTAAATATAATCAAATTCATTACATGATTCTTTACATTTACAGTTGTTTGTTGTTATTTCATCATGGTAATGGAGAGACAATAAATGTTTGGTTGGCATTTATTACTTTCTTATCATCATCTATTGTTTGAATCTTGAAGTAGAAGGTGTTGTAAAGAGTTGATTTTTGTCTAGATTAGGTGTACCCACCTTGGTTTTGAAGAGCCAGAAATGCAGAGGGTAGTCTTGTCCATATAGCTGGTCCAGTTATCTTACAGAGCTTTCACACTTGGAATTAACCACTCCTAATATCAATCTTAAGATATATTGGTTTCCTTTCATAGCCTAACAGTTTTAAACACCAACATACTCCAATAGTGTCATTGTTAAAAAGATATTTAACATGTTTTAATCTCGTAAATTCATTTGTCATATGCCCCTTGTTCCTACGGTACTCACAATGATGTGAGTCATTCCAGCATGAGGGTTTGACTTGGGGTTCAAAGTCACTTGAGTCAGTTAGAGTTATGATTTTGTTTTCAATAAGTGTTCTTAAATTCGTCTCAAGGGGTTCTCCCAATGGAGTGAATTTCCTTTGTGGGGAAGTGAATTGGGATATAAATGGTGGTTTTAGTTTTTTGTTTCCTTGGTTATTCTTTTTGTTGTTTTTGTTTTCATTGAATGAGTTTTTGTTGGGTGGATTAATATTGTTTATTTGGTGGCTATAATTACTATAAAGATAGAATGAGTTAGGTTTGATATTGTTTTCTTCTACCACTCCATCATTTACTAGGTTTTTAATGTTTTTCCAAATCTTAGGTTTGTCATTGTTGTTATTAGTTGAGGGATTGTTTTTGTAATTATTTGAAAAACCCTTATTATCTTTGTATAACTTAAGGTCACCCTTCTTTACCAAAGAATCTTCTATTTTAATGTTGCAGCCAACAATTCATTTGATTATTCAAATTGTTAATAAATATATCCATTTTCTCCTTTTCTGGTACACTTCTTGGGTATTTTGTAAATATTTGTTGCCAATGTTGTAGCAAAGTAAAAAAATACTTCCCCTTTTTTCTGTTTAGTGTTGCATAAATCTAGCAAGGTTACTTCATGCTCAATATTATAAGAGTATTGATTCATGAACTTAGAGACCAATTCTTCAAATGTTTTAATTCTAGGTGGTAATTTAGAAAACCACTCCAATGCTTGGCCACATAGTCTCCTAATAAATAATTCAAGGCAGGTTAGTAGATGGGCCCAAAGGCACTCCCAAACGCCAAACTAGCTTGCAGAACACAACATGGAAGCTTTAAACACAAATATGGAGAGAAGGAATGCAAAGACTTTTTATTAACTCATCATACTTAATACATGTTAGGTTGTGACACCTTCCTAGTTATGACATATAAATTCAAAGAAATCAAAGAAAAATCCTCATGCATGCGAGGATCCACAATCTCTCAGCTTTCTTCTTTTATAGTTCACTCTCAATCTATCTCCTACCATCTACTACCTTAATCAATGAATAGAACAAAACATTAATACAAGAGGAAACCAAAAAGGTTAGCCCCAAAAGATCCTAAAGATCTACATAGGAGGAAGAAATGACCAAGATTTAGGTCCACACATTCCCCAATGAGAGATCCTAAATTAATGCTAAGACTAAAAATTAACTGCATATGTTGGCTTACTTAATGGGATACGAAAGGAAAAACCATCGAGAAGATAGGAATAGCTACCAAGACCATGTTGGAAAGTTGACTTCTTGAGGAAGCATGACTTATTTTGTGTTGTCAGTCATGGAAACAAAGTCATACTTTTGTCATAAAAGGAAAAATGAGTAAGTGTGAAAACAGGGCAGACAGACACATACAGAGATCAGTACATCAACACACATGTTAGAGATTACACCAGATCATGTATGCTTAGGTATATACTCTATGATGTATATACATGCTAGATCCAGATGCGCAGAGTATGAAACATCAGTACGGAAAAGTTACAGGTAGATTAGTAGACTTGTAGTCTAGGAAACAAAGCATGGAAGCCGACTACAGTTTTGATCAGCATGAATGATTTTGTAATGTAATGGCTAAGCACCTTTAGTTATAAGTTTGTATTAATGTAATTAATGTTGTAGTAAACATGCTTAGGCTGACTTGTTCAGAAGCATTTTGTATTTTTGTTTTAGGGCCGACTAATGATTTGTTTTGGGTTGTGCCTATTCAGATTTGAAGATATAAGTATGTAATGTAATGATATGTTACAAGTGTCAATGATTATGTAAGAGGAAGATATAGATGAGTATTATAATGAAGTCAGTAGATGATATAGCTCTTTAAGAGAGTAAGAGCATTCATGCATACATGGAACTGATCAGACAGCAGTGTCATCACAATAGTTCATTTTGATATAGTGCATATCAACATTTAGAGGGTTGTAGCCTTCATATTATTAGGCAATGAGCCTAGGAGGTGAGCCATATACCTTTAACAAGGTTTTGTAAAAGACTCCTAGCAGGGTCAGATCTTTAACCAGGTCATTGTACTCAAATTGTAAAGACTGCTTCTAACAGGGCAAAGGAACTTTAACAGGTTCATTATACCTAGTACAATATTTGTGGGTACTAATCCCCACTAGAGTTTTCCTCTAATCAAGGTTCTCCATAATCATATCATGTGTTATGTTTCTTTGGATGCACATTTGATATATGTTTAATTGGCTAAAATATAATTAATAGATAAACACTGATTCACCCCCCCCCCTCTCAGTCTTTCTAATAATTGGTATTAGAGCTCTGGTCCTTTGAAAGAAATTTTAACCACTTAAGGAGATCATGGACTCGGCTAAAGCAAAACATTTGAAAAATAATCTTGAAGCAGCTCTTGAAGATCTTGACAGATTTGAGAAGGAAAATGAAGAACTAAGATTGAAAAATGATGGCTCTCAAATACTTATTAAAAGGCTAAGAAAAGATCTGAAAGATTATTCTACAAGTGATCTAGGACAAATGGTCAAAAATCTTAATGAAGAAAATAAATCTCTAAAGGATAAACTTGAAGATCTAGAGGAACAACTTATAGATAGCCAGAAAACCATTGAAGACAAGATCAAAGAAAGCAAACAATTGGAAGATGAACTTATGCAGGAAAACATGGAAGTCTTGGAATTGGAAAACATGAAGAAGAAGTTGGAATATGAATTAACAGAAGCAAAAGACAAGATTGATAAACTTCACACAAGTTCTGATTTAATTCAAACCCAGCTCAATGCGCAAAGGCAAAAAGGGAACACTACTAGTCTTGGATTCAGTACAGCACAAGATAAAATCAAAACATCACAAGAGAGAGAAAAAACACTTGAAGCATCTTCAGAAGCTAAGAAAGTTGAAGATACTACAGAGGTTATATCTGAACCACCTAAAAAATAAATCAAGCAAGTTAACAAAACTTTTTATCCATGCAATAAACATGGGCATTTGGTAAGAGATTGCAAAGAGGTAAGACCTTTTCAAGCTTATTGTTACTCATGTAATAAGTTTTGTCACAGGGCTGTACATTACAAAACAAGTCATAAGAATCAACATCAACAAAATCATAGAAGTATGAATCAAAACAATCAAAGAAATCAACTCTCAAGAAATTTGTAGAACATTACATGTCAGATATGCAACTACAATGAACACATAGAAAAGCAGTGCAACATGATGAGAAAGAACATCAGACCTCCTATCATTTGTCACACATGTGGAAAGGCTGGACATATCACAAGGTTTTTTAGATCCAAAACTCAAAAAAAAGAGGATCCTAAAAAGTCACTATTTGAAGAGAAAGGAGAAGTCAATTTTGTCTCAACAAATGAAGATTCAAGAAAAATATGGGTTGAAGTTAAGAAGGACAAAGATTTTGACAAAGTAGTTGATGCATCCACAGTGGATGCACCCTCTACTTCTACCTGAATAGACCTTCCTGGTCTTAGGGGGAGCTATTCTAGCTCAGGACCCCTACACGGTTGGTGTACTCACTTCAGAGTATGCACCTTTGGATTCATGGTTAAAAGCACAGATTATAGCTATATGCATTCATGCATTATCTAAATTGCATTAGGATCAAAGTTTGAAAATCACTATGTATGGTTGCAAGCATTAAATGCAACTGACTATATAAAAAGAAATTTGCGGTCGATCACTTTGACATTTGCATTTGAGAGCATAAAAATTGAAGAGCATTGGAGCACTAAGGCATAATATTTTGGTAGTTGGAGCGATCAGATAATCAGTTTGAAATGGAGCCCTAGCTATCACGCCATTTCAAAATTTCATGGAAACCCTACATAAGAAAACACCAAGTATAACGACCCCAGTTGTGTTTGATGTAGTAAAGAGGAAGAGGTTCATATTTAAGAAGCATCCATTCAAATCCATACTGGATGATGTGGAAGGGGCTTTCTCCAAAACCCCGCTGGGCATTGTTCATGTGGAAGATATCCATGCATACATATACTATAAGAAGGAATCATTAGGAGATGATAATATAGCCTCTCATATGGCATCAATGTTAAATCCAGATTTCACATTCAAGGATGAGTTCATGCACTTACAAGATAACCCTATTTTAGAGTATTTGAATGTTCATGAGTTTGAAGAACCAGAATGGGTAAAGATTCTGTTAAGTAGAATTCATGATAATCTTTTCTGGATAGGAGATGTCCCAGTTTGCATCACTACAGAACTAATCCATCAGTTAACTAGACTTCCAATGACTGGACCAGTGTTTCCCACTAGTAAGGATGTCAAGAAACAAATTGAGCAAGTTTGTTTGTCTAGGAGTGATAGGCGCGGAATGAAAGTTGACCCTATCAAGGAAGATGACATTAAAATCATGACAATGATACTTGGATACAAGTTTCAACAAGCAAGCAAGTTAAATAGTGTCTCTACAGCAACAGTCCTTGTAGCTATCAGAATAATGAAGGACAACACCCAATAAAACCTATGTGAGATCTTGCATGATCAATTGATTGAAAATATCAGAATCATCAAACATGATAGGAGCAAAACATTCTGGTTTGGATCTCTAATCATCTATTTGTATCACCATATAGTTGGAAAGGTTGCAGACCTTTGTCTAGACAAATGAAAACCTACAATGACTTAGATATCTCTTAAGGACATAGTAGATAGAAGTGAAAGAGATACAATGGATATAGATATAAAGATATTCAGGGTCAAAATGCAGAGCAAGTTCAGACTATCTGAGAAGATAGTTGACAAATACAAGGATACAATATGCTTTATGGTAGAGATAGATTGCACATGCATGGAGGATGTTGAGCCAAGAAATAAGTGGATTCATCCACTAGGGTATGAAGTAGAAGACCATGTGTTAGAAGGATATGTGCAAGTCTTACTGTCAGCACCTAAAGACCCTAATGAAACTAGATGGGGCACTTACAGAGAAAAGACTGACGAAATGGATATTGAACTACAACTTGCTGTTAAATAAAGGAAAGCATCCAAAACTACATCCAAAATTTTGAAAAATCATGGAATCACACAAGAAGATTTTGATAAGGCAAAAGAAGCCAAAATTGCTAAAGTTAAAATTGAGAAAACTGTTGAAACTCAGAAGAAGAAGCAAAAGAAAAATGAGGAGAGTACCTCTGTGCCTACAACAACCATTGATCTAGATACATCTCCACCTTCTGTACCTAGAAAAAAACCTAGAGGAAGGAAGCAAGTGCCTACAAATCACCCATCCTCAAGGAACACTCGGAGCAAAGCTAAGAATGTTCAAGCTCCACCTGAGGTAGGAATTAGACCTAGTATAAATATTTTGAGAAATAGGATTGTTAATGAAGGGAGATTAGATACATTATCAAAAGTCTATGACAAGTATCAAGAGATGGATAAGACTGAGATACATTCTATGATCATACCTCATATGATCAAGTTTAAGAAGTTTGTTCTTGAACTCAAAATAGTGATACTGAATAAGTTATGGAACATACTGGAGATCATGAAAAGACATGCAATTGAGGAAGACATGAAGATTAGAGAAGAAACTTTGGATACTCTTCTTCCTATCTTCTCACATGATGAAAAGGCTATATTGTTAGATTTGGTGAAGTCTCATCTCCAAAAAAAGACAAGGACTCTTTAGATTATGAACAGATTGGTAAGGAGACTGAAAAGGCATTTGCACAAGTATTTATGGATAGACATATGTATCCACCAATGGTGCCTACAGAAAAAGTTACCCCAGCTCCTCCCAAATAGGCTACAACTCTAGTAATTCAGATTGCACCTATAAAAGGTCCACAGGTTTCAGCGCCCACAGTGACAATAACCTTTGAGATAGCTAAAGATATAGAGGACACTATACTAATTGATGATGCAAAAATATCTATGATAGCTTCTTATAAAGATATGGATAAAGTTGATGAAGCATTTGTAAACACTGAGGAAATGAACACTGATGACACATCTCTACAACAGGATGAAGTTCCTTCCATTGATCCAATAGAATTGGATAAGGAGAAAGATACTCAAGGTAATGAGACACCAGTAAAGGAAATCCATGTCAAAAGTGAATGTGTAGATCAGAATACTATTTTCTCACCATCCACTCAACCATCCACCTCATTGTTGTCAAGGTTAACTCCTGACTTAGCAAGTTTAGATGCATGGGGAGAAGAAGACCTTATCAAAATTAGTGTCCTTTCCATCGAAAAGGAAAATGAGAAACATGTGATGAGGAACCCTCGCTTTGTGGAATCAATAAACATTCTGAATGAGTTAGTTCCTGCTGATAAGAAAGTTGCTAAAGTTCAAACAGTTGAACATGTGGATAGCATACTGACAAACTTCAAAACACATTTCACTAGCTTATTAGAATCAGCTACTAAGATTGCAGAAGATGAATAGAAGAAGGAGAGACTAAATGACTTGGTAAAGAAATTTACCTTAGATATGAACTCCTTAAAGATTGGGCAGGCTATATTGAAGGAACTGGCAGATAAAGGAAAGAAAGTCATAGCAAACTGTATGGATAGAGTGAAGCTCACCTCTAAGCACACTAAAAAGATAGTAGAAGTAGAAGAAATGGTGGATGAAATAATAAAATCAGTTGAAACCTCGATGCAAGACATGAACATATGTAACAATGTCTACCAAGGGCAGTTAGACAAACTTGAGAAAGAAAAGTTAGAAATCAACAAGATAAGGGTAAGGCAAACATAGTTGAGGAATGCACTTGTGCCATCTCTAGAAGTACTCAATGAGAACATCAAATAGATTGATAATACCATACAGACATATGATCAAGGTCCTTGCATGGATTTGATGAAAATGGAGAAATTAACATATTCTTTATGCACGCATCTTCAGACAGTCGATGTATTGAAAGTCTTTTGGCAAAAAGAGATTCAATCTCTTCAAGTTGTGTACCTAGAGGTCTACATGGAGTAAGTATATTGAAGAATTATAGTTTTTTTTTGCACACCTTTGTCATTAATGTCAAAGGGGGAGTAGTATAGAATGTGTATATGCAGAGAAGTATATATGTATATATCATTAAGTATTATGATATAGTCATTTTTGTATGAAGTCATTTTGAGTAACTTAGGCACATTCCTTTGTTGCCATAAATTAAAAAGGGGGAGATTTTTGGCAAGTTAACTTCCTAAGGAAGCATGACTTATTTTGTGTTATCAATCATGGCAACAAATTCATACTTAAGTTATGTCATAAAAGGAAAAATGACTAAGTGTGAAAATAGGGCAGACAGACACATACAAAGATCAGTACATCAGCACACTTGTTAGAGATTACACCAGAGCATGTGTGCTTAGGTATATACTCTATGATATATATACATGCTAGCTCCAAATGAACAGAGTATGAAACATCAGTACAAAAAAGTTACACGCATATTAGTAGACCTGCAGTCCAGGAAACAGAGCATGGAAGCTGACTATAGTTTTGATCAGCATGAATGATTTTGTAATTTAATGGCTAAGCACCTTTAGTTATAATTTTTTATTAATTTAATTAATGTTGTAGTAAACACACTTAGGCTGACTTGTTTAGAAGTGTTGTGTATTTTTGTTTTAGGGCCAACTAATGATTTGTTTTGGGTCGCACCTATTTTGATTTAAAGATATAAGTATGTAATGTAAAGATATGTTACAAGTGTCGATGATTATGTAAGAGGAATATATAGATGAGTAGTATAATGAAGTCGGTAGATGATATAGCTCTTTAAGAGAGTAAGAGCATTCACGCATACATGGAACTGATCAGACAACAATGTCATCACAACAGTTCATTTTGATATAGTGCATATCAACATTCAAAGGGTTGTAGCCTTCATCTTATTAGGTAGTGAGGCTAGGCAGTGATCCATATACCTTTAACAGGGTTTTGTAAAAGACTCCTAATAGGGTCAGACCTTTAACCAGGTCATTGTACTCAAATTGTAAAGACCGATTCTAATAGGGAAAAGGAAATTTAATAGATTCATTATACCTAGTACAATATTTGTGGGTACTAATCCCCACCGGAGTTTTCCTCTGATCAAGGTTATCCATAATCATATCATGTGTTATGTGTTCTTTTGTTATGTTTCTTTGGATGCACATTTGATATATGTTTAAATGGCTGAAATATAATTAATAGATAAACACTGATTCACCCCCCCTCTCAGTGTTTCTAACAGACCATTCGGTGAAACCAAGCCAAAGAAAGTAACTAAGTCAAAGAGGAACAAAGCCTTACATTGAGAACTCCAAAGTAGTTACTGAGTAGTTTATAAAATGTATCCACCAATCTACTGAGCTCCAAAATAAATACATATTTTTCTTTGATATAGGATTATCATGAACCCAAGATCCTCCTGCATCAGACACTTAGCATTGAAATAAATGATTCTTTGAATCATGATTGAGGTAAAACCTAAGCTAAATCCATCTTAGATTGATAAATCCATGTACAATATTCAATCATTTTGTTCTTCCACTTTACCAAGTGTTCTCTGTAATCATTTCCTCTTGTGCTTCTGCTAATTCTTTGTTCCAAAATCTGTTCAACTTCTTCTATCTATTTATTAGGATAATCACTCAGTACTGTCACTTGTTTATTAGGTTCATGATACTCATACAAATATAAAATATTGAATATAGGTGATATATCCATGTCATTATGCAACAACACCTCATAAACATTTCCACTATCAAAATTTCTCAAAATCTTGCAAGGACCAAATTTTTTCATCTTCAATTTACCATATGTTCCAATAGGAAATCTTCCTTTCATCAAATTGTTGGCAAGTGATTCATTCAGTAGTGTTAAGGAACACTTGAGGTTTTTTATTTATGGTAACACATCTGGTATGGATGGTCTCTTGGAGTGGAACATGGTTTTGGAGTTTGTAATTGCAAAATGACTAAGTAAAAAAAGCAGATTTATAGCGTATAGCAGTACAATTTTGGTCAGCGAAGATAGTATATGATAAATGGTGAAATGCAAGCTTAGAGGAAGATATTTTGGGAAGTGTATGACCTTCAGTTAAGGTTTCTTATTTCTTGTGTTGATCACAGTGAGATAGAGATAGTTGAAAACATGCGAAGATAGAGTAATAGTGATACAGGGTAGATGAACACTCACGATGATTGAAGGAGTATAATGCAAAGTCCAAACATGCTAGGTTGGATTTGGATTTTGGATTACCTATGTATTGATAGTGTATGGTCTCTGACTTGGTAATTACTTTTTGTATAAGTATTAATTATATTTTATGATGTATTTGGAAGTCGACTGGGTAATGAAATAAGATATATATATATATATATATATATATATATATATATATGGAGATATTTTGAGAAGTGAAGTGTGACAAGTGTGTATGATGATGTGTGGTGAATTAGATGTGATGCATGGATGCATTGTGATGTCAAAATCAGACATATAGTGATGCGAACTACAAATGGAACTACCTAAGCAAATAGAAGATGCTTATTTTGTTCATTATTGAGAAAAACATTGTAACAAAATAATATTTTTGATAGTATAAGCAGTGTGCTCAGGATACCTTTAACAAGGTTTTGTATTCATCTAACAAGGAAATGTGCTAATCTAATATTTAGCTCATAACAGGGCTAGGTCTCCTGCCAGGGATGCAATGTGTTTAATTCATATTTATGGGTACCATCCCCACTGGGGATTTCCCTTGGCCGAGGTTTCCTCACCAGCTATTCATGGTATTATGAGTTATGTGTTGTGTGTTTATGTTGTTTTCATTTCAGTATTTGTTTGGTTAAGTTGGAAACTAATTGGTTCAGGTTTAAAGTGTTGTAATAGTGATTCACCCCCATCTCAGTATTACTTGATCCTAAAAGTTGGTATCAGAGCTCTTGGCACTTGGAGAGAAATCTTAGCAGCTTAAGGGAGATCAAGATGGATTCTGAAAGTTTGGAGGAAAACTTTGAAGTAGCACTTCAAGACCTTGATAAAGGTAGGAAAAGAATGGTCACTTCTATTGAGAATTGTTTTTACACAATTCAATTTCTAGGATCTTAAGATTTGATTTCCTCTCTTGAAAGAATAACAAAGTTATTCCCAAGATTCTCTGGGATCGTGGTACAACCTACTTGGTAACTTAGTTGAAGATAAATGTGAATATTCACAAGGAGTCCTTTGCTAGTACATTTAAGATGTCAAACTAAAAAAAAAAATTAGTATTTTTGGTATTTTCTAATTTATCAATAAATGTAATTTACTAATGATGCAAATTTGTGTTTAAAACTAAAGATGATTCCAATTTTTTTCAGATTTATGATAGAAAATTAAAAAGAGTTGGGTGACAAGGATAAAGTAAATTGCTGGAATTGAAATCCTAATGGACATAAACCATTGTTAATCCTCCTTTGTGAATTCAAATGATAGGGAGATTTGGAGAAACCCACTAGATATAAATCAGACCACATCATAATTATATACCCAACAGACACAATCGTTTGGAGAGAAAACATATTTAGGCATGCAATACTTTCAAAATCTATCAAATTGTGAGGTCACCAAGGTGTGCACACACATGAGATGGATTTATTGTTAAGCCCATAGGACTATATTTCCCATACATTTGTCACAACAAGGTAGATAAACAACAACAAACTCTAATTTAAAGAATCATAGATTTGACAAACAATAAACATAGTTGCCTATTTGAAAAGAGTGAATAAGCAAAAAAAATTCACCAATTTCTCATAGATAGAAGAAAAATATCACCATGAATGAAGCACCAATTGTAGATCTTTATTGCGTCAATAATCTGACCTTAATACATCGTTTTTTCTTACAATATATAGAGTTCTGATCTACAAACTCTGAACCCTGAAACTAGGGCATGAGAGGCTCTAAAAAGAATAAAAACAAATGAAAACTAAATCTTTCTGAAGGAAACTATTGCTAAATTGATACTAAAATACATGCATGGATCATTAATCCATTTACAATTAGCTTTCCTATTAAAATAGGGTCAAACTCATTAAGAAAGAAGAAAGAGAGGAGTTGGAGCTCCCTTGTTTGTAACTGGAGTTTTCTTCTTGATCTCTGAGTTCTCCCTTGGAATATTCATCTGGGGTTCTTGTCAAGGTGGGAACTGATAGAAGACCCTTAATCATTGCAAAATGAACTCTAGTTATGTATCCATTTGATCTGAAGTTCTATTTTCATGCAAAATAATGATCACACTAGAATGGCCCAGATTATGGACTCCGACCTTTGCCCTAACATTTTCCAAGTGCAATGTGTCATTCTTGCTTCTCTTTGAATATGGTTAATTCAGAAGTGAACAAATTGATCTCTTCTTCATGTTTTGAGATCCTTTGCATATCATCCTTGAAGTAGAAAAGTTGGTTTAGGTCCTCTTTGGTGATAAATCCTACCAGAATTCCTTTGAATTGTTCTATCACTTCTTTGGTCAGGCATTGGAGTTTCCTTCCCTCATATCGGTATAACTCTAAGTCAATACCTGTGAAGAAGTTATCTATTTCTTCTACCCATTCCATGATCTCATTATGCTTTTGATATCCCTTCTCCAAACATATCTCATGGACTTTTGTGGATTTTTCTATACTCTTGGTCTAGGTACTAAAGTTATCAATCTCTTCACCTTCATATATCTTGACCAAAATCTAGAAGCGTTGTTTCCTAATTATTTTGAGATCCTATAAGGTTGATTTCCATTGGGACAATCTAGATTCTAACCCTCAATCTACTTCCATAAGATCCACAAAATGGGTGGCTTCCTTAAGGATAACCCTGAATGTGTGGAAGATATCCCTAATCACTTTCTCTCCCCACTATTCAAAATCATTCTTCCAATTAGCACTTGCCTAAATGAAAGAAGGGGTTACCCCTACTGACAAGTCTGGAGTAGATTTCTTCTCTAGTATAGCCTATAATGAGGCCTCTGGGAAGCTTGGGTCAATGTGACCCACTATCTTATGGATGAATTTCTTCAGAGCCTCATTCTACTCTATCAAGGACTTTATGGTTTCCTCATCTTTTCTCATAAAACCTAGAGCACATTTGAGACCCAAAGCTACCAGGGTTTTACTCCCTTCTCAGGTTGGTTCTCCCAAATCCACCTCTTCAAATGTATAATCTTCAATGGTTATTTGTGCTTGAGATGTTCTGGTAGAGGGAACTGCCACCTGTTCCTTCCAGCAATCCTTGGTGTCTTGAGTGACATATGATATGTTTCTTGGCATTATATTAGTCTTTGTTTGATGGAAATATTTCCCTAAGAATTAAATATATGCATCTTCTCCATCCTCTTCATTTGTGTAAGTTCTTTTTCAGGGATAGATTTCTTTAGTGTACCAAGTGGGTTTACTAAACACTATAACTGGCTCATACAGGATGATGTGAAGGACTTAAGATAAGCTTTGTGATCTATGGTTCATCCCCTCCTCTTTAATGACTCTTCCCCATGTTCACCCTCTTCTCTCCCTTCTTCTTCATTCACTTCTCCTTCATTTCTCTATTAATCTCCCTTCACTTCTTGTCCTTTCTCTTCTTCCCTTGTAGCATCTTGTTCATATTTATATTTTCCTTCATCCCTATGGGAACTGATTGATACCTCTACACTAAGAACTATCATGGCTTCCAAGGTGGTCTTGAGAAGAGGTGTAGCTTATGTACTCACTAACACTTGGGGAGTTGGGATAGAGGAAGGCATAGGAATAGATGGTGGTGGAGTGGGAATTTTCATTGTAGGTGGTGGAGTAGAAATAGAGGGAGGAAGATTTGGTGTAGGATTTGGGAGAGAGGATGGTGGAGTAGGAATGTAAGGTAGTGGATTTGGTGTTGAAATTTCTGCTGTAATCGTATTCCCTTCTATATTTTGGGCAATGTTATCATCTTGAGATTCTACCCTTTGGTTGGTGCTATAATCCACTCCTATGAGAGGCATGTTTAGTGTTGGGTTTTTGAATAGGTATGGAGGTGGAGTAAGGATAACCTAAGGATTGATGGGTGCTTGTGCTCCTAGGTCAAGTTATGTCATGGAGTCAGGTGTATCCTTCCCTGGATCTACAAAACCCTCTAGGCCCTCAAAATATGACATGAGGAATTCATTAGAGCCAAGGGTATCCAAAGGATTATCTTGCTCCTTTTGACTCTCTTTCTACTTTTTTGTGATTTCCTTTTTCCTTAAAGAGGCTTCCTGAGCTCTTGTCCTTTTTATGAAGGGAACATCCTCTAGTTCTGATTCCTCTTGCAAATTTTCTAATCGGGGAGAGGCAAAATCTCTCTTTCTTTTGTATGTATTCTTCCCTTCTCCACTGGTAGGGGGAGATAGGTTGGAGGTGGAAGGGAATTCTCCTTGGGTGGCCTATGATGGTCTGATAGGAGGATCTATTTTCCCTATCATTTGAGTCTCTAGGGTCTTGTTCCTAGGGGTGGAACCATAATCCACTGCATGTTCATGGTTGTATACTATTCCCGGCTTTTGGGGTGGGGCCTTCTTGAACTGGGGCATTGCAGGCCTCTCTCCATGTTTCTTGTCTACCCTCTTGGGTGGATCCATTAGTGCCTTCATGGGAATAGGATCCATTTGATAAGGCTTATTGATCCATTCCATAGTTTCTCTGACCACATGCCTTGCTTTGCCTCTCTCCATGTTTCTTGTCTACCCTCTTGGGTGGATCCATTAGTGCCTTCATGGGAATAGGATCCATTTGATAAGGCTTATTGATCCATGCCATAGTTTCTCTGACCACATGCCTTGCTTTGAATTTAATGTTGTCATTTTCTTCTTTGTTTATCTCTGCATTCATGATAGGTATGATATATATTTTATCAATATTATAGATCCGCTCTAGAAACTTATCAGAATCTTTGTCCCAAACCTTAGGGGGGATGTTTACCTCTGAGGCCACTTTTTCTAATGTGAGGGACATCTTTCAATAATCCCTGATCCTCACTTCAATGTCATCCATGCAATTCATCTAATGATCTTCAGTATGTGACTAGTGGCTGTAGAAGTTTCCAATGATATGGTTGTATGTGCCTATGGGGCCAAATTGGGCCACCACCGCATACATTCCACTAGCTAAGGGGCTTGCCAATGGGCCTCTTAGCTCTTATTCAAATTAACATACAAGTGCTTCTCATTATAAAAATTAAAAAAAATCCTCACCTAGAGAATGTGGGATAATGCAATTTTGCATTTTTCAAGCCTAGTAGCCTCCATTCATTAAAAAATGCAGACTTCACTTTGGTAATGATCTAAAAACTCCATTATTAACCTTCACATAGCTCCTTCTTGCCAGTAGCATTTGCTTCAAATTTTTAAATGTTTTATAACACATCTCCATGCATAGATTTTATAACAAATTTGCATTTTTCAATGGTTATTTGCATTTTAAATGTGTTGTTTAAATCGTGCTTGGTCTAGCATTTGGTGTGCCATGCTTGCTGCATATTTCTCCATGTTCTGAGTAGGATCCCTTGGCCTTTATTTTACATCTGCCAAGTGTATTTTCTTGAATTTTTTGCCTCCAAAATATATAGGACTCCATCCATGAAATGCGGAGACTTTTCCAATGCTAATGCTTGAAAGTTTCCAAAGCCTTTGACTCTCCATCTTGCATAGAGTTTCCTCTTATAGATTGTGTTGGCATCCTTATGCTATTTAATTTATAGCTTTTAAAGTTTCTTCTACATTTCATCATATTAAAATCTCATGCATAGTCCTCCCTTGGTTTTATGATGCAATCCTCCGTTGCATTGCTTGGCGCATGCCTCTGTTCAATTTGCATTGTGTTAGAAAAATAACATTGGCTTATGTTTTGTATTGAATCTATCATTTACAATGCTTGAAGATATTTTTAATGTCTCTATTTTAAAATGTGTGGGCCCATGTTAATGTTGCATACACAAATTGGCTTGCATAGACCTCTTCTTTCTCATTACATACCCCCTTGTGCATACATCTTAGCAAAAACAACTGTCAGCACTCCTCCTTTACTTGCATAGACTTGCATTGCTTATTTCTTATCCACATGTGCTAGGCTACCTTGGCTTACATATGTCAAACTGTAATTTAAATGAAATGTTTTAAAATTCTTCCTTCTTTACATTGTGCTGACTTCCCTCTTGCCTTTGGGCCTTTTAAAGTTTTAAAAAACTTTGATTTGAATGCATGGCTTCCTCCTCCATATGTATGCACATCCTTTTCCTTGGCTTAAACCTACCAATGGCATTTTCAATTTTTTTTTTTAAAACCCTTTTTATTTCACACACATTCTCCTCCTTCCTTAGCACAGGCCCTTTGGTATGTTGTGCATTAAACTTTAAAAACAAAACATAACATTTGAATAGAATGTTTAAAATTCTTCTTTCACCACTTGGGCTCCATGTTACTAGACTACCTCTCCATTTCAAAAAATAGTGCAACACCTCTGTGTCTTATTTCTTTCAATGTTGTTTGAATTTTTTTAAAGTTATAACATGTCTCCTTTCAATGCATAGGTTTGTCTTTCATTTTATATTGTACATGCTCCAGTTGCATTTCCACAGATACCTTAATTAACGCTTGAGATTTTCCAACTCTTGGTATTTGCATTTAGTTTTTTTAAATGTCCTCCTTCAACATCCACTAGCCTTCATTCATCAAACATTGTGCAATCCTCTATGCTTGGAAAATATATTTTCCAATTTCATTTCCATAAAAATGTTTTAAGTTTTTACTCCATTGTGTTCGATGATTAGCATTCACTCTGTAGAATGATCAGCATATACACCCAAGCTCCATCACTCTCACATTCTCCTTTTCCTTATATTAAAAATTTCACATGCCTTAAATGTGTCTTAGATATGCTTCCACATGTCCTTTGAGGCAACTGCAAGTATTATTATTTAAATCCCAAAATGATTTAAAATAATAATATGTTTCAAAACCACACAAAATGATCATTGGACTTTGATAAATCATGTTGCGTCACTGAGATCTTGGCTTGAGAATATTCATCCTAAAATCAATATGCACCTTCAAATTACCTAAACATAAACCATAGTATAATTGAATGATGACGCATCAAACTAGAGGCCATTAAAAACAACTCATTATAATTCTGCAAACTGATTGGATTAATAGCATATGTCCTCTGGAAATGGCCTTGAAAACTGATCAAAAAGCCTCCCTGAGCTCTCAAAATCTAGAAGACATGAAGACTTTTACATTTACTATCACTCCGCAAAAACATATCTCCACAATTCTTCATGAGGCAAGATATTTTAATCTCCCAAGTTGACCACTTTCACAAACTACAAATGCACTTGTCAAAACACATGCAAACTGACTTCAGATTCACTTTTGCAAAATTATCAAACCATGTCTTGAGACTCAACCACTGATCCAGGTAGTACACTTACATGTAAAGAGTATAAATCCATAACTAGCATCCCAAGACAACCATCTGATATGAAACTACAATCCTCTAAAAACAACAATTCTACAAAATTAATTATGTCTAGCATTGGGGATCTATAGAAATTGCTTTTGCATTCGATTTCACAAACCTATCAAAAGAGAACCTTAGAGTCTTAACCTTTGAAGATGGATTAAGTTTCATACAAGGAATAAAAAACTTCAATTATATCACTCTGATGATCAACTGATCAACCAGCATAAATATGCAAAGTTAGCATTTCAACTACTTTCTGAACTTAACACAGTAAAATTGGAGAAATTTGATTTGGAATTGGCTAGGCAAAGTGGTCAAGTGGATTGACCAAAGTATGAAAATCTTTAGAGAAGTTCACTTCTAGGTTTAGAATTCAGGGGAACTTTCAAATCTTTATTTCATTGAATGGGGTAAAACTTGTAAGGCCTCAAAGTAGGTCACTTAGAATTCTATATTTTCATATTCTAAGAAACTGAATAAAATGAAAACAAAATGGCTTTGGAAAACTCTACAAACTAGCTCTTGGGGGTCTAAAAATGGGCAAAGACATTCAATTTAATTCCTACAACACACTACAATAACCCTTACACCATGACTATCAACTGGTCTCAAGATACAAACCTCTGAAGTGGGTCACCTAGGAAAGTATGGAAAACATGCAAAGTGCAGATTTGGGTAATGACCTACAAATGGCTACTTCCAAAACACATCGTAGCTAAAATATGAGAGCTGAAACCCATTACATTTGCAAAATTATAAGTGAGGAAGACATCCCCCAAGTGGGTTCTCACAAAAAACTTCAGGTCTCTTTCTTCTAGCACTCAGAGTTGACCTCTTACAAAAGTTCTTTTAGGGGAAATATCTTGCACTTCAAGAAATTTTCAAAATACATACACTAAAATATATCTAGAATTTTAGAGTTCCAACAGTGGCTCTGATTGGGGAGGTGTTCCCCATGCGGGAATACAAATAACTTATAATATCTTGGTTAAAGAAGCCTATTCAATGAAACAAATCAGACTTTTCTCTCTCTCTCTCTCTCTCTCTCTCTCTCTCTCTCTCTCTNACCTCTCTCTCTCTCTCTCTCTCTCTCTCTCTCTCTCTCTCTCTCTCTCTCTCTCTCTCTCTCTCTCTCTCTCTCTCTCTCTCTCTCTTCTCTTCAAAAACAAGGAATCCTTATTGAAAGCAAACACAACACATGAATGAAAGGAAAGTGATTGTACAAACATGTAAATTACTTACAAAAGGATCAAAGTCCCAAAACTAGAATCAGCTCTTACCTCTGTCATACATCTGATTCTCATCTCCATAAATCAAAGGCAAACTAAAACTATTACTTGCATCAGCATGATCAAAAATGCTGCCATGAATCTTTAGTATATCAAAAAAAAAAAAATCAGAAAACTCACCATCAATTGGAAAAACAAAATCAATAAATTGATGTGAATGTTGATCATTGCATGACATGAAAATATCACACCCTTCACTATCACTAACTTTCTAAAAAAAGAAACAATCCAGCTAATTCTCATGGATGGAAATATCCATATACTAAACACTAGTTTGTACCAAAGAACAAGCTTCTTTTTTAACATCGCTTTGTAAACTAAACTAGAACATCTCAAAGCAAACATTTGACCGCATAAAATTAGAGATGACTTGCTGATCACTATTGTTTTCAGCATCATTTAAACATGGAAAAGCATTGTCAATCATTGGTTCTTTAATCACTTGCAAATCTGAGAAAACACATTCAGATTTGTCACTTTCATCAGTATCATAGCATATACAAGAACTGTTGTCACTAGGCTCATAGAAATATGATTCCATACTAGTATATATATCTTATTCATCATAAATGACAAACTCAAATTATTCATAATTATATGTACTTTCATCTTGCACATTATATGTCTCAAAAGTAGGAGAGGAAAACTCATCATATGTTTCACATTTCATTCCCTCACTAATATCATCTTTATAAAAAAATGTATCTTTCAGGCATGAAACTCTATAGTTAAATTTAGGTGCATGCCTCTGAAAATCAGTGATGCAGAGTGCAACAGTGGAAGGTTTGTCTTCTTAGTCCTTTGGGGTCCAACTGCTCAAATTGCTAATGCTTTTAGTCAGGCTTTCAAGGACTACCTTACCACCTTTATCTGATGGTGATACACCTCCAACAATCCTTGGGACCAATCACTAAGTCCTAAAACACACTTCTTTCAACCTTTCACTAAGTTTCCCGGTCACTTCCCAAAACAGGGCTACAAGGCCAAATTTGACAAAATTGGGATTTCTAACTCAACCCCACACACAAAACCAAATCTAATGATGTAGTTTGAAGTTGTTTAACAATCCAAACACTGTCCCACAAGCCTAGCTTCCAATCTACTCCAGCACTCCAAGAATCCTCCAAGGTACACAGACCTAATAGGGCCCTAATAGGCTTGGTTTTCAAAGGAAGATCAATGAAATGGGTGCATAAATGAAAATTCAGGCTTTGGATCTATCCAATGTGGTCTAAGAACACCTAATCCACCTTTGGATTGTTCAAATTGTGCATATCTAACTCTGTGCAATCATATTCCTATAATTTAGGGCCAAATACATCTAAATATTTGACCTAGGGCTTGCAAGCATAATTCATTCCCTTTGCCTTCTATCCTATAGATTCTAAATTATTAAAGTACATTCCTAGGGCTTTCATTTTCATTGGGTTTTGTGAAAAATGGCTAGTATAGTCGTGAGCTATAACCCCATTTGCCCAAAACCCTGCTGGAAACTAGGTTTTCCTAGATAGTAGGAGTAAAAATGCGATATCTTTATCTACAGACCTCCAAATGACCTCAGACCAGTTGCATTCGATAGCTAGTTAAACAAAGCATCTTCCCAAACCATTAAACTATTTCTGCCAATCTGTACAGCCCACGCAAAATCAGAAAAATAGTGTTTTTAAGGCAAAAAATAGTGAATTTTATTGATTGTGAATAAATCTGATTACATCTATCAACCTGTTCTTTTGGGAAGGTTGATTAATACTTATAGACTTATGTTTCACTGATCAACTATCTGAGAATCAGTTACAATTGGTTGAAACTTGCTAATTACAACTTTTAAACATATTTTGAGAAGTTGCTTAGCAACTTTGAAAAGTTGTTTAGCAACTTTTTGTTATTTTTACTAATCTTGTATAAAAAGAAGTCCTAAGGACTCTAGACTATCCTAGGACCTTATTTAAGGTATAATAACCTATTTCCTAACATATCCCTAACTATTATAAGCCAAATGTCCCATAGGTCCTAAGGACTCAAGGTTTATAGAATCACCAATGAGCCTTAGGCCTTTACACATGGACAATATTAAATTAATAACAACTTAAGATATGATGCTCCCTATCATAAGTCATCTTAGTGGATATCAATATAGTGCCATGTTCATGTAATTGCCTTGAATCACTGATTTGTTGGAGTGAATTGATTTGTTGGAGTGAGGGCTCTGCACCATACTACCCACCTCAAAAGAACTCAAGTCCCTTGAGTTGGGACTGCATCAAGGTTGTATCCTGCCTTCTCAATGTCTGCTTGGCTCATCCATTTTGCATCTTCAGTTGGTTTATCTTTCCACTTGACAAGGTAGCAGTAGTAAGTACCTCTCCTAGTTTGTTTGGAGACCCTCTTGTCAAGTATGCATTCTATTTGAGGTTTAATGCTCTGTGGTAACTGAGATACATCTGCCTGACCTATTCCTGTATCAACATTAGTAGTAGGAGACTTATAAGCATAAATATCAGAGATATTAAAGATTGGGGACAGTCCTATGTCCGGTGGCAGCTCAATTTTATATGCATTGTTCCCACACTTCTTAAGAATTTTGAATGGGCCTTCTTTCTTCATCATTAGCTTGGTGTATTTCCCTTTGGGAAGCCTCTCTTTCTTAAGGTGTATCATAACCAAGTCACCTACTTTAAACTGCAAATTTCTTCTCTTTCGGTCTGCAGATTCTTTGTATTTTGTTGATGACTGTTGAAGTTTGTCCTTTACCTGCTCCTGAATGTCTTTCATGACTTGGGCAAAGTCCTCTGCCTGTGCACTCTTCCTATCCATATCCTTGATGTTTGTAAGCTCTAGAACTCCCCTTGGGTGGCTGCCATAAACAATTTGAAAGGGAGACAGACCAGTACTTCTGTTTATTGAGTCATTGTAAGAGTATTCTGTCTGTGAGAGTATTGTATCCCATGCTGCTCCATATTGTTGTGTTAGACATCTTAATAGATTACCTAGTGACCTGTTTATGACCTCCATTTGCCCATCTGATTGTGGGTG
Source organism: Thuja plicata (assembly GCA_018584345.1). Lineage (NCBI taxonomy): Eukaryota > Viridiplantae > Streptophyta > Pinopsida > Cupressales > Cupressaceae > Thuja > Thuja plicata. The sequence continues at coordinate 1,564,637 of MU223497.1, forward strand.
GTAGGTAGATGAAAAGTTCAGATTGGTGCCTAGTTTCTTCCACAATGTCCTCCAAAAGTGTCCCAAAAATTTAGGGTCTCTATCTGACACTATGGACATAGGTAAGCCATGTAATCTTACTATTTCCTTGAAAAATAAGCCAGCTATATGTGAAGCATCATGTGTTGTTCTGCAAGGAAGAAAGTGAGCCATCTTTGAAAATCTGTCCACAACTA